>JAFHAW010000255.1:0-378797 GCA_019022515.1 Quercus aquifolioides
TAGCATTAATGTTTTGGGCAAGCTCTCCCTCCTGAATATGGTCAATTCACAATTTGGGCATATTCTAAGAGAAATAAAGATGCTGGTGGCTAGTCTCCCAATGATTTTTTATCACGTGTCATCTGATAACTCGATGAAGCACTATTTAGTTGTGTTTGCTAAATCTATTTCTACTATTTGGATCGAAGTTTCCCATAATATTGCCTAAGAGACTCTATCTTCAGATTTAAACTCTTCTCTTTCAAGAATGATTGTTTTTACCTCAAAAAAAAAAAGTACGAACATTTGGTTAACATGCACATAACTTGGGTTGTACATGTATACTTTGGAAAACACACACACAAAAAGGGTTATGAACTTACAAAATGGGTTATGCTTTTGAAATAGAAGCTAATCAAGTGACAAAGTTCCAGCTGAAATCTCTAAAATGACCCAAATACCGCTGAAACCACTCAAACGACCCAATGTCCTAAAAACTTCAAAACATCCCAAAATTACACCGGAACCTCTTGAAGAACCGAAATACCCGTAAAATATCTAATGTTACTAAGATAGTCCTGAAAAATATGAAATCGCCAAAAAAAAACCACAAAACCAAAAAATGACAAAAGAAGACACTGAAATCTCTCGTACTACCAAAATACCCAAAAGGCAGGCAAAGATCTTCGCTATTGAAACTGGACTCTGTAGTCTCATCGTTGAGGGGGTAGCATTAATGTTTTGGGCATGCCCTCTCTCTCCTAAAAATGGACAATTCACGACTTGGGCATATTTTAAGAATAATAAAGTTGCTGGTGGCAAATCTCGGTGACGCAATATTTAGCTGTGTTTGCTAAATCTATTTCTACTTATGTAATTTGGATTGAAGTTTCCCATAATACTGCCTAGGAGACTCTATCTTCTAATTTAAATTCTTCTCTTTAATGAATGATTGTTTCTTCCTTAAAAAAGAAAAAAAAAAGTACGAGACATTTTGGGTAACATGCACATAACTTGGGTTATAGAATTATACTTTGGGTAACACACAAAAATGGGTTATGCATTTGAAATTCACGCTAATCAAGTGAAAAAGTTACTGCTGAAATCTTTAGAATGACCAAAATACCGCCAAAACCACTAAAATGACCATAATGTCCTAAAAACTTCAAAACATCCAAAAGTACACCGAAACCTCTTGAACAACCAAGATACCCCTAAAATATCTAATGTTACTTAAATAGTCCTAACACCTAGAAAATCACAAAAAAAAACCAAACAAAAAATGACAAAAAATTCCCTGAAATCTGTCATATTACCAAAATATTCCAAAGGCAGGCAAAGCTCTTCGCTATTGAAACAGGATTCCGTGGTCTCATCGTTGAGGGGGTAGCATTAATGTTTTGGGCAAGCACTCTCTCTCCTAAAAATGGACAATTCACGACTTGGGAATGTTGTGCAAGAAATAAAGATGCTGGTGGCTAGTCTCCGCAATGATTTTTTCTCACTTGTCATCTGATAACCCGGTGACGCACTCTTTAGCTATGTTTGTTAAATCTATTTCTAAATATGTAATTTGGATCTAAGTTCCCCATAATACTGCCTAAGGGACTCTATCTTTTGATTTAAATTCTTCTCTTTCATCAATAATGGTTTTTTCCTAAAAAAAAAAAAAAAAAAAAAAAAAAAGTAAGTATATTTTGGGAAACATGCTCATAAATTGGGTTATACACGCATACACAGTCAAAAGGGGACAAATACTAAAATAATTTAGCATCCATTGTACATCAGTTTTGAGATCCCATCACAATCACTAAGAAGCAAGAGTTTTTTTTTTATAGATAAGACCAAGGGTAGATATTTAGCATTTGTAGACCAACACCAGTGTCAGGCTCTCTCCAAAGGTGTAGGTATGGAGCATAGCAATGTATAATAATAAAATGAACATATCCAACTATTGTGCACTTGGCTTTGTAAGCAAATGCACAATTATAAGAACAATTCATTGCCTCCAACAATGAAAAAAACAGTTATAATAAGGCACTCTATAGTGTTGTCTATGCATCAATAGACACAAAGAAGATAGTTTTTTTTTTGTAATGTCTTAAACATATATATATGCAATAAGAAAGCAAAGTGTTGGAAATATGGATGCTACAAGAATGAAGTGTCATAAACTCAAGGGCAAGTAAATTGATGCATGCATAATAAGGTGAGAGGAAGACGAAGCCATCATGGCATTGTATACTAGTGGACACAAGACATGCTAGAGCAAATCCTAGACCCCCCCAAAAAAAAAATCCATTTTTCTTTTGTTTATTTTTATAAGTAACTCCTTGCAGACTAAAGGCTAACAATGGGATGATAATAAGCTCGACTATAAGTAAAAATAGTTATTTGTAGAGATGAAGTATATCATACCCTTGAGAAGCAGACCCATTAGACAAACTGGGAGATGGTGGATGTCTTCCTGGTAATGGTATTTGTAATGTCTTTAAAGCAAACATTTGAAGATCTATTGCCAAGCCATTCATCCTTTTAATGTCAGCTACCTAACTCATTAAAAATAAAGATCCATTAGAAGAAAGAAAGGCCAATATCTCATAATCAGCTCAAGGGCAATAATTCATGTGAGATGACATGTCCTAGGTAAACTTGATAGCCCATTCATACAATTGGACTATGAAGGAGTTTTAAATGCATAAAAGGTAGTTCTTAGTACTCAATGCTCCCATTTTAGAGTGCTAATTTAGTTAAAAAAAGACAACTAAAATTAAATGATGTCCATTGGTTTCAGATGACTAATTATTCATACCAAATAATTAACAACACACATTTTTTGAGTGGTCAGTTACATACACACTCTTGGGCCTTGAATCCATCCTATTATAAAGGGAGAAGGAAGTGCCATTTGAGCGTTTTTTGTTTTTTGGAAGCTAAACTGGCACCTTCTAGTGTTTCTAATGGAGATATCCAAACAGAAAGTCCCCTCCTCCCCAACTATGAAATTATAAAATATATTAAAAGAGAGAGAGATAGAGAGAGAGAGAGAGACTAGTGAATGCATACAATAATGAACACAAAGGAGAGGGAGAGAGAGAGAGAGAGAGTTGGGAATAGTAAGAATGCGACTA
The DNA here is from genome assembly GCA_019022515.1 of Quercus aquifolioides. Taxonomy (NCBI): domain Eukaryota; kingdom Viridiplantae; phylum Streptophyta; class Magnoliopsida; order Fagales; family Fagaceae; genus Quercus; species Quercus aquifolioides. The sequence goes on from JAFHAW010000255.1 coordinate 3,111, forward strand.
GTTGAGACTAGTGAATGCGACTAGTGGAGTGAACGGCATTTGGAGTAAGCTTTTGTGGGTGTAAGTAGTAACACAAAGAAGATTAGTTAATTGTGCCATTCATCATGCAATCTTAAATTAATTATGTCTTGTTCCATACATGATACACACGAAAGACAATCTTAATCAACAAAATTGGTTGCCTAGTGTCAGTGTATTTGACTCAATTTTACATAAAAACAAAGAATTTCATGTCATGTCTAGCATAGCCATAGTCACACTAGCATATAGAGTACCTAAAATTAAAAAAATAAAATAAAAATACAGCATGTAGAGTATAAACATCTTAACACGGCGACTAGTGGAGTGAACGGCATTTGGAGTAAGCTTTTGTGGGTGTAAGTAGTAACACAAAGAAGATTAGTTAATTGTGCCATTCATCATGCAATCTTAAATTAATTATGTCTTGTTCCATACATGATACACACAAAATACGATCTTAATCAACAAAATTAGTTGCCTAGTGTCAGTGTATTTGACTCAATTTTACATAAAAACAAAAAATTTCATGTCATGTCTAGCATAGCCATAGTCACACTAACATATCGAGTACCTAAAATTAAAAAAATAAAATAAAAATACAGCATGTAGAGTATAAACATCCTTAACACGACTCAGACAACATTCATTGCCAAAGAAAATACTTAGCTTGTAAAGTATCATAGCCTATTGATGAAATCAGATACTTGGTGACAAATAACAAGTACAAATAGTCTACAAAATAAAAATTATGCAAAAGATGACCCATGATTCATTGCATTAGATACTTGGTGACAAATAACAAGTACAAAAAGTCTACAAAATAAAAATTATGCAAAAGATGACCCACTGATTCAGTGCTTGCCTTACACACACAACACCAAGTGATCAATGGTATACTCCCTTTAACAAGATTGCCTATGGTCAAATTTTTGTTAGCACTACTGCCACACAAAGAACCTAGCTCAACGCCTTCCTTCTCCAAGGACAGAGGTTAAAGAGATAAGAGAGCACCACCACCACTTTGTAGTCAAGAGGCCTAAGTGGCATCCAACGGACCAAGCACACAATACACAAAACTATAAATTCCTATTGCAATATAAATCCAAGTTCAACAATATATACCACGTTACAAATAAAGGGCGAATGAACAGCATTTGGACTGAAATAATTAAATCAAAATTCAAGCATTTAACAATATCATTCCTCCAACTAAAATTTGGGTGATTCCTCCACCCAGAATTGAAACTGGACTCCGTGGTCTCATCATTGAGGGGGGTAGCATTAATGTTTTGGGCATGCTCTCTCTCTCCTAAAAATGGACAATTCACGACTTGGGCATATTTTAAGGGAAATAAAGATGCTGGTGGCAAATCTCCATGATGATTTTTTCTCACCTGTCATCTGATAACTCGATGACGCACTCAATAGCAATGTCTGCTAAATCAATTTCTACTAACGTAATTTGGATTGAAGTTTCACATAATACAGCCTAAGAGGCTCTATCTTATGATTTAAATTCTTCTCTTTCATGAATGATGATTTTTTCCACCCAAAAAAAAAAAAAAGTACGAACATTTTGGGAAATATGCTCATAAATTGGGTTATACATGCAGACTTTGGGTAAAACGCACATAAAATGGGATATGTACTTACGAAATGGGTTACGCTTTAGAAATCAACACTAATAAGGTGACAAAGTTACTGCCGAAATCTTTAGAATGACCAAATTACCGCCAAAACCACTAAAATGTCCTAAAAACTTCAAAACATCCAAAAATAGACCGAAACCTCTTGAAGAGCCAAAATACCCCAAAAATATCTAATGTTACTAAAATAGTCCTGAAAACTATAAAATCACCAAAAAATCTCGAAACCATAAAATGACAAAAAATATCCTAAAATCTCTGGTATCACCAAAATAATCCAAAGGCAAACAATGCTCTATGCTATTGAAACTGGATCCTGTGGTCTCCTCGTTGAAGGATACTGGTTTCATATATGAACGAAATAATTTAAGCAAAGTTTGTGCTTCACCTCTTTTCCTTGTGTAATGGTTTTTTTTTTCTTATGTTTGTTGAAATACTTATTTTAAATGCAATGCAAAACGAATTATTTTAAATGCAATGCAAAACAAATTAAAATACACATAAAAAAAAATAAAATAAAAAATAAAAAAAAGAGACTTAAAGTACTGTAAAAATTTGCTAAAAATAAATCTGCACCAGTTAGTTTTAAATTTCCTATATGTTTGCATGTGTGGGCCATATTCTTCTGCTTGCAATTCCAATTGTTTATTAATTTTGGAAATGGGACATAACATCAGATTGTTGGGGCCAACTAAAACCTGATGGAGTAGTGTTGGGAAATGCATTGGAAACCTAATATTTGGGAGGGTGGACTATGGAAGGGAATGAAAATGCAGGGTGGCTTATCATTTTCTCTTGTTTGGTTGACAATAAAAAAGGGAAGAAGAAAAAGGACCATGAGTATATTCCTTCTGGCCTCACCATCTTCCATTCATCTGAAGTGGAGAAAAATGACAAGAATAAAAGATTTGACAAATTTATCCTATAATTCATCAAAAACAATTCCATAGAAAGATAGAATGGAAAATTATTACAAGATACAGATTCTTTTTTATCCTTCTACTTTTTCATCTTTCCTACCAAAAAATTGTGAAGGAAAAAAAAGACAATTTTGCTGCAATTTTTATTTTTTTCCCCATCCCATTTCATTCATCCCTTACTTTTCTATCTTTCCTACCAAACTGGCCCTAATGGCAGATGTGTTTGGAATCTTTGAGATGTTGAGCTGGCTGTCCATTAAGATTTCACTACCTGATCATGTGGGCTCTCCTAATGGAAATAATTAGTACAATTTAATTGTGAAAATCACACTTAGATTTGGAATAAGTGATGTCTTCGACATTGTAATTACCTTCTGGGGTGATATTGATGTGTTGTATAAATATAGAAAGCGATCCTTTTTTTAATCTCATCCTAGATGAACATGTCATTCATATACCATACTATTGACTTTTTAATTGTTTCCTTTTTCTTGCAATGTTCTTTTTGAAAGAGATTCTTCCTTTTTGGTGTGCCCTAATATGATGATCGACATATGTAACAAGCTTCATGCTTTTATACTCCATGCAGTTTGAGAAATTTACTCATCAGATGAAAGATGGTTGGGGTCTGGCAACTAATGAAAATGTCTTGTTTGGAAGTGATGGGACTTCAACATTGTAGCTGATTAACCATCAAAATTTCAAAGGTTTGTTTGTATACAACAGTTGGTATCAATTCCATTTCTTACTCCTCCCCCAAAAAAGAAAGAAAAAGTGTGTTTTTTTTTTTTTTTTTTTTTTGCAATTTGTTTATTTGAGTGCTTGACATTGCTAATGCTGCATCAAATCTAAGTGATTTTAAGCTTTCTCTGGCAGTATATTATCAGGCCTTCAATATATAAAATAAAAAAATTAAAAAAATCTCATTCAGTTTTTTTGTTGTTGATAAGTTTGGGGTCTGCTATGTTTGAACTCCTTGCAGTTAGTATGTCACAACCCTGGGTGCGGTGTGTCGCGGGGATTTATGATGCCTTATGCTCTCCATGCTTTGACTTTTCTTGGGTAATGTAAGTCCTATACTCGCTATTAGCATTGTAAAAAGAATAGCCAATGACCCAATTGGTCTAATGGCACCACTCTAGGTACTTCCTAGGGGTTGAGGGGCAGGGGAGGGATTCGGGTAATAGCTTAGGAGATTTCTAACCATTTAAAAAAAAAAAACAAAAAGGACCAGGCCCCGTAAACTTCCATACTACATCTCATTAATTTAAGTATATCATGAACTCATGATCTCAGGCTTACACAGTCAAAAGGGGACAAATACTAAAATAATTTAGCATCCATTGTACATCAGTTTTGAGATCCCATCACAATCACTAAGAAGCAAGAGTTTTTTTTATTTTATTTTTTTTATAGATAAGACCAAGGGTAGATATTTAGCATTTGTAGACCAACACCAGTGTCAGGCTCTCTCCAAAGGTGTAGGTATGGAGCATAGCAATGTATAATAATAAAATGAACATATCCAACTATTGTGCACTTGGCTTTGTAAGCAAATGCACAATTATAAGAACAATTCATTGCCTCCAACAATGAAAAAAACAGTTATAATAAGGCACTCTATAGTGTTGTCTATGCATCAATAGACACAAAGAAGATAGTTTTTTTTTTGTAATGTCTTAAACATATATATATGCAATAAGAAAGCAAAGTGTTGGAAATATGGATGCTACAAGAATGAAGTGTCATAAACTCAAGGGCAAGTAAATTGATGCATGCATAATAAGGTGAGAGGAAGACGAAGCCATCATGGCATTGTATACTAGTGGACACAAGACATGCTAGAGCAAATCCTAGACCCCCAAAAAAAAAAAAAATCCATTTTTCTTTTGTTTATTTTTATAAGTAACTCCTTGCAGACTAAAGGCTAACAATGGGATGATAATAAGCTCGACTATAAGTAAAAATAGTTATTTGTAGAGATGAAGTATATCATACCCTTGAGAAGCAGACCCATTAGACTAAAGGCTAACAATGGGATGATAATAAGCTCGACTATAAGTAAAAATAGTTATTTGTAGAGATGAAGTATATCATACCCTTGAGAAGCAGACCCATTAGACAAACTGGGAGATGGTGGATGTCTTCCTGGTAATGGTATTTGTAATGTCTTTAAAGCAAACATTTGAAGATCTATTGCCAAGCCATTCATCCTTTTAATGTCAGCTACCTAACTCATTAAAAATAAAGATCCATTAGAAGAAAGAAAGGCCAATATCTCATAATCAGCTCAAGGGCAATAATTCATGTGAGATGACATGTCCTAGGTAAACTTGATAGCCCATTCATACAATTGGACTATGAAGGAGTTTTAAATGCATAAAAGGTAGTTCTTAGTACTCAATGCTCCCATTTTAGAGCGCTAATTTAGTTAAAAAAGACAACTAAAATTAAATGATGTCCATTGGTTTCAGATGACTAATTATTCATACCAAATAATTAACAACACATTTTTTTTTGAGTGGTAAGTTACATACACACTCTTGGGCCTTGAATCCATCCTATTATAAAGGGAGAAGGAAGTGCCATTTGAGCGTTTTTTGTTTTTTGGAAGCTAAACTGGCACCTTCTAGTGTTTCTAATGGAGATATCCAAGCAGAAAGTCCCCTCCTCCCCAACTATGAAATTATAAAATATATTAAAAGAGAGAGAGGGAGAGACTAGTGAATGCATACAATAATGAACACAAAGGAGAGGGAGAGAGCGAGAGAGAGAGTTGGTAATGGTAAGAATGCGACTAGTTGAGACTTGATTTACGTTTGTATAGAGTGAAAAATTAGGAAATCCATATGAGCATATAAGTTAGTTTGTTGTTGCAGTCATGAAAAGCTAAAGATTGATAATGTGAGGGAAACAGAACACTAGGAATTTAACTGCATTTGGAGTAAGCTTTAGTGGGTGTAAGTAGTAACACAAAGAAGATTAGTTAATTATGCCATTCATCATGCAATCTTAAATTAATTATGTCTTGTTCCATACATGATACACGCGAAAGACGATCTTAATCAACAAAATTAGTTGCCTAGTGTCAGTGTATTTGACTCAATTTTACATAAAAACAAAGAATTTCATGTAATGTCTAGCATAGCCATAGTCTCACTAAAATATAGAGTACCTAAAATTAAAAAAATAAAATAAAAATACAGCATGTAGAGTATAAACATCCTTAACACGACTCAGACAACATTCATTGCCAAAGAAAGTACTTAGCTTGTAAAGTATCATAGTCTACAAAATAAAAATTATGCAAAAGATGACCCACTGATTCATTGCATCAGATACTTGGTGACAAATAACAAGTACAAAAAGTCTACAAAATAAAAATTATGCAAAAGATGACCCACTGATTCAGTGCTTGCCTTACACACACAACACCAAGTGATCAATGGTATACTCCCCTTAACAAGATTGCCTATGGTCAAATTTTTGTTAGCACTACTGCCACACAAAGAACCTAGCTCAACGCCTTCCTTCACCAAGGACAGAGGTTAAAGAGATAAGAGAGCACCACCACCACTTTGTAGTCAAGAGGCCTAAGTGGCATCCAACGGACCAAGCACACAATACACAAAACTATAAATTCCTATTGCAATATAAATCCAAGTTCAACAATATATACCACGTTACAAATAAAGGGCGAATGAACAGTATTTGGACTGAAATAATTAAATCAAAATTCAAGCATTTAACAATCCAAACCCAAATGCCTAAGTCCAAAATCATACCATATATGTGCTGAAAACCTAACAAACTCAGGTATAATATCAGTATATCACAAACTTAAATAAAATCAAAGCAAATAAATGCACAAAACATGCAAAAAAGTTTAGGGATTCGTATACCTTCAGGAGCGTTTTGGGCGGCTGAGGGAGGGGAAGAGACCGGGGATGGCCGCGGTGGCTGTGGTGGAGGTTGTTGGTGTCGGCGGCAGAGGGTAGGACCGATTATACCGGCCCGATTCACAGTGGAGATGAAGGACGGCGATGGCGAGATGGGTGGGAAAAGCTGCAGCGGCGAATTGGACGGTGTAAAGCCTTAGATCGGAGGACAGCGGCGGCGTGATGGACAGCGATTCGAAGGTAGGTTGATCGGCAAGGGAGAGAGAGTGAGGTCTGATTTTTTTTTTCGTGACTGAGAGTGGTGAGAGAGAGAGAGTGTTTTGTTTAAGTGTGCACACGTGGGAGACCAAAAGTTAATTTAGTGGGAACCCAAAAATTTTTAGTGGGAACCCTGAATTTTCATTGGCGGCAGTCACAGTCACGTGTTTGTGACTCTGTATTCAGAAGAGTGTGTTACGTTGTTGTTGTTGTTGTTGTTTTTTTTTTTTTTTTTTTTTACGGAAAAAGAAGTTTACATTGATTACATTAACATATTACAGTAGTTTTTTTTTTGGTTACTTTATCCTAAAAAATCATCCTCGCATTTAGGACTGTGCGCAGTTCGGTCGACTTGATTTTTTTTCAAATTTGTTATCGAACCGATAAAGATTGGTTTTGTAATAATTAAAACCAATGCATACTAATTAGGGTCGGTTTTCCAACCTATAGCGGTGCGGTTTGATCAGCTTGGTTTAATCGGTTTGGTTGGTTTGGTGGTTTGGTTTTTTTCTTTTTCTTTTTCTTTTTCACCTCAAATATCTTCTTTATTTTGAACTTGAAGGAACAAAATTATTTTTTCAGTCATGCTATAACATTTCTCTAATTTTTCTATCATTATAATGCTGCCTAGTATCGGTTATTTTTTATGTTCCGAGTGTATTTTAGACAGCTCCAACGATTACAAGGGTGTTGTGGTCATTTTTTGATTTATAGGGGTATATTGGTCTTATTTTAGTCATCAAGGGGTATTTTGGTATTTTTTAAACGTTGGGGGATATTTATGGTTGGTTTCCATGTTTTCGAGGGTATTTTGGTAATTTTATGCGCTTTAAGGGGTGGGGTTGGTCATTTTTTAAAGTTTCGAGAGTGTTTCGGTCATTATTTAGGTTTCAGAGGTAATTCGGTCATTTCTTTTTTTCCTGCAGTGCATTGGTCTTTATTTCGGTATCGGGTGTATGTTGGACATTTTTTGTGGTTACGAGGGCATTGTGGTCATTTTTTCGATTTATAGGGCTATTTTGGTATTATTCAAGTAATCAAGGGGTTTTCCACCTTTTTCAGGCATAGGGGGGTACTTTTGTCACTTTCTAGCTTTTAGGAGGTATTTCGGTCATTTTTTATGTTTCGGGGGTGTATCGGTCTTTTTCTGGGTGTCGGGTGTGTTTTGGACATTTTTTTGTCTTTCTGGGGGCATTTTCGTCATTTATTATGAAGTAGATTGAAGATCATAAACAAGTACCAAGAAAACAAATAACTTTAGGTTTACCAGAATTTATTAGACAGTGGGCACGTGCATTTCTTGGCTTTTAATATATATTGCACAACAACAACAAAATTTCTTGAGCTGAGAGATGATTCCTTATCATGTATGCTTATCGTTTTGTTTTGTGGAAGTGTTTATTGCTTAACTAACATGGAATTTCAATCTGCTTTCCACTTAATGCCTCGGTACATTTTCACTAAACTTTTTGTTAGTTGCATGAATTACGTATATAATTCTATCTGTGCCTTTGGAAAAGTTCAATGAATTAAAATTAGGGCAAAATCTAAGTATAATTCTTATACATTCAGTTTTCCAATTAAATCTTGACATTAGTTAAATTAATCAACCAATGCAATATAAACAATGTTACCTTTTACAAATACAATTAAATTCAATACAATCATGTGTTTGAATGTAATTTTGTATTTGAATTTAATTGAAAACTTAATATACGACACTTAAAAAATTGTATTTAAGTTTTGCTCTTAAAGTTAATCCTATATTAGTTGGTCATTGTTTTCCCCTCTTTGAGGTTAGATCTTTTCCACTTCAAAACTTTAAATGGGTTGGAGTATTGGCAGTGGCGACGCCACGTGCAACTCAGGGTGTTCCCAGGAACACTCTGACCATTAAAAAAAAAAAAAAAAAACCTTGAAATTTTTAATTTTTTATATTTGCTCTGTATTAGGAACACCCTCAAATTATAAAAACAAAAAAACAAAAAAAAAAAGCCCAAAAAATTTTTTTTGAACTAAAATCTAAAAAAAAAAAAAAAAAATTTGTAACAGAGCCAAGCCCACGGCAAGCCCAACAGATTACATATGTAGCAAACCCACGGATTCTAGCATATTCTTAAATATTTGTGATCTTGTCACCTGTTACATAATACATGACATTAATATGATTTCATTACTATTTTATTGAATAAATACTAAAGTTACTATTAATTAGTTTTATCATAAAAGATATATATAAAAAATGTAATAATAAATGCGATTAGTGCAACTTGAACAACATCTTAAATAAATGACTAAAGTTTTTTTTTGTGATTGACTAGTGACTACACATAAGTTTTTAAGATTTTTTTTTATATACTAAACATGTAATAGTTCATAATTAAGGTAGAAAATACAATCATTATTGAAGAATATTAATTTGCAACAAAGTTAATCAAGCTACTTCTGGCTTCAGATTTTTCTATAGAGATTATAAATTATTAGAGGACCCACTTTATATACATAATTATATATAAAAGACAAGGAGAGAGAAAGAGAGACTAACCAGTAAGGCCCTATGTGCAGGTATGGAAGGCCCATTATTGCCTGGCTTGAGTTCCATACCGTTGTGCATTTGATCTTTAAGCGCAGTAAAGAAACCCCCCTTAAGAAAGCTTACCTCCTCTTTCTGTACATTTTCCATATCCTTCATATCACATACCCATCCTCAAACATCTAGGAGTGTCTGCAGGGGGGTAACATGAAGAACATATCAAATTATCAATATAAATATTAAATACTAAACATTAGTAAGGTTTTTTTAGCACTGTAACTTTTTTTCTTTCTTGATGTAATGAAACAATATAACTTACCCTTTTTTTTTTGAGAAACAAACACGCACACACAAGGGAGAGGGAAAGGGGTTTTAACACAAATGCACACTACAACTCCACTCAAAAGCCATTGTAACTTTTAAGGGAGGGTGGCAATATAACTTCATTACTTGAGATTAACATGTTTAATTAACATCTTATTTCACATAAGATTTTTCAAGTCTAAGCAAGTAATGTCATTTTATTTTTTCCAAAATGATATTTGGAAATTTTTTCCCCCTCTAATTTGATTTTTGCTAAACTACATAAATAAATTCCTCTTTGTGGCCATATTAAAAATAAAAAATAAAAATAAAAGCCCTCTTGGTGGCTTAAAAATTAATATACTTCACATACGTATGGTTTGTACCTGAGAAAATGGAAAAATTAAAAAGGAAAAATTCCTAATAAGGTTAGGCTGGATTCAGACCTCAATAAAAATAATTAGCCCATTATAGAAAAGTGTAATTAGTCCCATTAAATGGGGACTAGCTGGGTTGGAATGAGCTTTTCTGGCCCAATTCTCCATAATTGCCTTGTGTTAGGACTTAGAGTACATAATTTTAATTCGGTGAAATGTCCAAACTAGTGTTTAAAGGGATGTATATTCACTTTGTTTGAAGAGGGTATCTATGGATAAATTATCAATTATCTCGAAAGTTTAAATTATTATGGTGCATTATTGTTAAATCATTTTAACCAATATATATATATTTTTTAATATAAATAAGAGTACTCAAACCTCTTCAAGTATCTGAATATTTTTTCGAGTGTATGCAGTCTTCTTTTTGTTCTACACGCATCAGGTTATTACCACTACAAAAAAAGAGGGCTATAGCTGCATTTGAAAAATGCAGCTATAGACCCTAAAAACGCAGCTATAGCCTATAGCTGCATTTCCAAACATGCCCTATCCTGTGTGACTATAGCCCCTGCAAGACCTAGAGTTGCGTTTTTAAAAATGCAGCCCAAACCAGGTCTATAGCTGCGTTTTTTACAGCCTATAGCCGCGTTTTTCCACAACCACAGATGGGGAGCTGTAGCTGCGTTTTGTAGAAAATGCGGCTATAGGCCTAGTTTGGGCTGCGTTTAAAATGCAGGTATAATTATGTGCATTATTGGTGATAAAATAATTATAGAATATTAAAGAAAAAAAAACCTTCAAATTGTAAAAGCAAAGTCAGTGATATTCTTCATTTAACCTTTTGATAATCTATCTAATTAAGGCCTATAATTTTGGTTTAATAATTATTGAAACAAAAGGGTTCTAAGATAAGGTAGAGGGCATAATGGTCAACCAAATAAAAATGGGAAGTTGGCGGCCATGTCTCTTTGAGTGTGTTTTAGAGAAACCAAATAAACAATGGGTTCATATCATAAGTGGAGGGAATCAAAAAGTTAGGAAGAAGAAAGAGACTTTCCAACCTAACAACAGCAAATATGTGCAAGGCAGGCACGTCCTAATAATCACTTTCTCAACACCAATATTTGTAATAGCTAAGAAGAGCTTCACAAATAGACATTAGTTTGTACTTTGTACAGGCCAGCCTGGTCAATATTTCATATTTGTAGCCTGTTACTTATATGATAATTGGGCCTATTAATTAATTATGATGTCTTCGAGTTAGATTGTGAGGCATTTGGGTATGTATATAAGTCCTACTAGACCACCTTGCCTATGATGAATAGAGACACTTCACTAGTTGACAAGAAATAGATTAGCAGCTAAAGAAAAAGATAACAATAGAATGAGTCAGTTAAAAGGTAAGGAAAAGGGAGTGAAATTTTCCATTATACAAGGCCAAAGATGATTAAAATACTAATACATCCTTTAGGATGGTTAATCAGCATACGTGATCTATCATCTGATTGAATTTACAGCATACTTCATTTATTGTTTGCATGGTGTTCCTTGCTTGGCTGACACATACTTCATGTATTGTTTGCATGACAAGTATTGATTCCATTTTGAGTTTTCCTAGTGTAATCGCTTGCAGACTGTAGGGGCTGTGCAAAGTTGAAGTAGCAAGCTAGCAACCCAGCACAGATCGCCAGTCACAACCTTCATCTTCATCTTCTGCTTCTATTCCTTCTTCTTACTTCTTTTTCTCCTTCTTCTCTTTCTTCTTTTCCGTCTCCACTGCTGTGGTTTCCGTTTCTCATCTTCTCTCTGTTTGTGTTTGTGTTGATTCTTTTGAATTCTTTTTTATGTTTCCAAGGCCCTTTCACATGACTTACATTGGGTAAGAAGAAAACTTTTAATTTTTGAATTAAATATGGCAAAATGTTTCAGCCATTATATTTTTGCAGCTAAGCTCGTGATGTGACTATTGATAGATTGATATGTGACAAGCATTTGATGACTGTCAACTGAGCCCACCGGTGAATACAAAAGAAAAATCAAATTGAGTAAAACAACAACAAAAAATAAAAACGTATAAGGCCTCCACTAGTTATTGAGGACTTGGCACACTCAGGTGCACTCATTATTATATACAATTAAGTATATAATAATTATTAAATAATTATTTTAATTTAAAATTACAAAGTGTCCATCTAAATCCTATATTATTACAATATTACTATCACCAGTTTATCTAATCAATGTATTAATAAATAAAGAAATATTATATCTATGCTTAGGATATGATATTTCTTATTTTTGTCCCAGGAAAGTTATGATATGAAAAAATAGATTTGAAAGATAAATTTCTATATTTAATTGGGTCATTTAATTTAATTTTTCTATTTATACTAATTTAATATATTTATTTATATTCAATTAATTATTAAATTAATTATGACGTCATCACGGTTCTACTCCAGTTTAACCTTGGTTTGACCATAAAAATCTTGAACCTCTCCCTTTTACGGTTCAGTGAATGGTTCGGATCTAAAAACCTTGACTACAGGTAGATAGTGCAGAGTTTCAAACTACAGACATGGGGCACCACAAAAGATACCATTACTGCTAGACTTTTATTTTTTTGCATCACTAAATATGCCATCTACAAGTTTTCGTGCAAAAATGTCGAAATAGTATTTCGATCAAAATTCTTGGCCAGTAGAACCCCGAGGCATTTTTGATCAAGTTTTAATTGTGTTTTTTTTTTTTTTTTTTTTCCTTTTTTCAATTGTTTATGGGACCTCTAAACCCTAGTCTATATATATATATAAAACCGAAGCTTTTGAAGCTCCCACAGTTTTCCACGTCAGCACAATATTTAAAAATAAATCATTATTTAAAAAAAAAATTTATTTTTGTTTCCAACTTAAACTCAAACTCATCATTATCATATATATATATATATATATATATATAAACCAAAATGAGAAAACAAACCCTAAGTACCCTTCAACAACCCGACCATATAAACCAGATGGAGAAAACAAACCCTCAGTCCAAACTCCAAACTTAACATATCCAGGGGACCTCCATGGCCGGAGATAAATCATAAACTGCTTTGTACCAAGCTCTGGTGGATCGGTTCCAGAGTTTGGAGGTGAGTCACGAGAGGCTGAGAGAGCAGTTTGATGAGCTGGTTCAAGAAAATAATAAGATAATAAAGAACAAGGAGGTGGATGATGATATGGTGGGCTCAGACTCAGATTCGAGGTGGGTTTGCTACCTTGGGTTCTTTGGGGCTGGGGGTCCGTACAGAAGTGTGTTGGAGAACATGGGTCATGTTGTTCACGTGTGTAGCGCTTCTTTTGGGGAGATCATATACTGGTATGTATGTATGTATATATATATATATATATGAGTTGTTTTTTGCAAAGAGATTTCATGAAAGTGTGTTTGTTCGTGAACTTTATTTATTGGTTGACCATGTTTGGTTGTGAATTATACTATGAGTGTACTGTTGTGGTTTCGATGGAACAGTTATGGAGAAAACGAACCCTCAGGCCAATACAGCCCCCTCAACCTGCTGCCAAACCAAGTCTACCACTGTGGGTATGTGTTTCAAATTTGTTTATATTGTTATTATTAATGAATTTCAATTCAACATATGTGGATATTTGTTTATATTGTTATTAATAAATTTTATCTTTTATGTCGAATTTTTTATTTGCTTTAGTATTTGCCTGAGTTTTTCTTTCTATCTTATTCCTTTGTTATGTTTAGAATTGATTTTCTTTTGAGTATTTGGGTTAATCTCCATATTTATATTGACATTATTTTCATGGGTTTGGTTTTTGGGTTGAAATTTTTACAAATTATTTTATATTGTATATGGCATATGAAGCATCTCTATTTTTTTGGAGAAAAATCAAAACTACAACCTATGTCTTTTAGCCCAAGGATAAATTTTTATTTGGTATGTTATATATAAATTTGTTGAATTTGAAGGGTTTTATTTGGTTTTGAAGTAGAATTTGGGGATTTTATAAATTTGGAAGTTTTAAGTCTTGGGGTTTTTGGTATTTAAGTCTCATGTGATTTTTTGTTTTCTTAATTAAAGTTAAGATTTTTGGTTGATTGATTATTTGTTTGAATTCAACATAAAAGACAATGGAATTAGGTGTAATAATTTTAATATTTGAATAATCTATACGACTAAGCAAGATTGAGAAAAGCATAGAAGTTAAGTATTTCTTCATTTTTTTTAAATACTAACTAGCAAAATGTCTATAATATGCATATATATTATTAACCCAATTTTCTATTTCTAAATTTCTTAGATTTTATTATAAATAATTTTTAGTGCATAAGCAACATTCTACCAATGCCACGTCAAAGTTGTGGCAAAAAGTTGTAAAATAATATGGTCCTAAAACTACTCTTATGACTATGATGAGATAAATTTAAATTCTTTACTCATTGTTGGATTTTTTTTTCATAGTCAATAGCTTTCCCATGCATCGCACGGGTTAGAGACTAGTTTCTATAAGTTTTCGTGTACGGTACTAAAAGGTTAGAGACTAAATTAAAATATGGTGTATAGAATAGAGATTAAATATATAATTTACATTAAAAAAGAAAAAGAAAAAGAAAAAGTTGTGTGGTGGTGATGACTACTTTGATAATTTGGGAATAAAGAAAAAGCATGAGGTTAATTTAGGTATCGTGAATGTCAAAAATTCGCTTGTTGAAATCTCGACTTCATGTGATCTTATTAAAAGCGCTCTCTCGTTGAAAACACAAACCCAATCCTCGACTTCACAGCCAGAAGAAACCCCTAAATTGAAAGAAGAAGAAACCCTTAAACCCTAACTTTTCACTTTCAAAATTTAAAGTTGGAACCAGAAAGACCAGAGCTTGATTCAAATCGCTTCTGCTTCTGGTCTGTGAAATTTTGTAGTTTATACAAACAAATACATATCTATTTTCTCAATATATATATTTTATATATATGCATACATGAAGGCACTATGATTAAAATACAATGGCCATGGACGGTAGTTTCAATATTCAATTTTCACTCCAAAGGTTCCTTGATCGTTGCCCAGAGCTTCAGTCTTTCTAGCAGTTTGATTCGCTTGCTAATGAGGTAACTCTCTCTCTCTCTTTGTTTGGTTGCTGAGAAAATTGCAAACTTTTGCTGCTTTTTGTTTTGGGTTGGAGAAATTGTGGGGTTTAGCTAAATTGAGGTTTGGAGACTTGTAAAGTTCAAAATTTTGTGTTTTTTTTTAGGTTTTGGTTGGAATAAGATGAATTTTGGACATATTTATGGGATTTTGGTTACTTAGGAATAACTCGAAGAGAGAGCTAGTTGAACTAATTTTAATTTTAATTTGAATGATTTTTGTTTGTTTGTTTTAGTATTACATTTTTTTTTTTCATTTGGGCTTGTGCAGAGAGACCTTGTGACAGAATAGGAGGTGGTAAAATATAACTCCGGCTACTGGCCATGGGAGGAGGAGGGTGGGGACAGGTGGTATGTTCATGCAGCAAAATCTTCCCCCTTTATTGTAAAAGAAATGTTGGGATTTAGGGTCCGTTTGGTTAGAGGGTGGAAAAGTGAGAGAATAGAAAATTAGATGGTGATAGAAAAGTTGGGGGGTAGAAGAGATTTTAATTTTCTTTCATGGTATTTGGTTGGGAAAATGAAAAAGTGGAGGGATGAAAAACTTTTTTGTTTGGTTGAGACGAATTTGTATAAATTTACTATCGTGTCCCAATTAGATGAAACAAAAAATAATACGTTAAATTTCTATTAAAAAATTGTGTATGAATGAACACTTCATTTTAAATAAATAATATTCAGAAAAAAAAAAAAAAAAAGTGTACAAGAAGTTCAAAGAACCCAAAAAATTTTTCTCAAAAAAAAAAAAAAAAAAAAAAACTGTTGAGAAAAGAAAGGATGAGCACTAAAAAAGAAAAGGAAAAAAGAAAAGATTGATAATATCAGAAAATACAAAAAAATGGATGTGCACATAAAAAAAGAAATGATGAATTTTGAAAAGACGAAATAGCAAAGACGAAAAATACAAAAAAGAAAAAGAAAAAGAAAAAGATTTAATAAAATTTGAACATTGGATGGGCAATTTCGTCCAAAAACTAAACTCCCCATTTTCCCTCATGTTTTTTATCCAAGAAGATTAAGTTTTGGTGGGCTTGAAAAGAAAACTGTTGGGCCACACCATTTTCTCTACCCCTTTCCATTTCCAACCAAACACACATTTTTCCCATTTTCTCTCTCTCATTTTCTATCCCTCTAGTTTTCACTCCAACCAAACGGACCCTTTTACCCCATCCTAGAATCTAAAATCGAAGGGAGAAACTTGAAGAAAGATGCTGAAGTAAAAACAAGAGGTAGGAGACTTACTTTGGGCTCTAAGGAAGAAAGAAGGGCTCTGGGCAAGTGAGTAGGAGCGCAGATGAATGCTCGGCAGAGAGAAAATTCAGAGAGAGGAGAGTCTAAAAATGGAGAAGTGATTTGGAACAAACTATTTATAGGGAACAAAGGAGAAGGGAAACGGCGCCTAATCAACAATAATGAGGCCCATTTAATGAGGGATTCACACGGGCGAACTGACACACGCGCCTCTTCGGTTCACGAACCGTCAGGTAATGATGACAGGTGAACCAAACGGGTTGAAACGGCATGCCTTTTAATGGCGCATTAATGGGTTTTCTGGAGCCGCTCAGGCTTATGCCTGTTGGCCTTCTCAAACAGGAGTGCACTCTGAGCTCCTTAATTCTGCCCGTTGCCGGGCACGAATCAAGAGCGAGGCTAATGTACAGACTGGTGATGCCCAGGCACATTTGGGCCCTAAGCTTTAACGTGATAGTGAGGCCCATGGCCCCCATCTCCCTTTACCCAGGATCCCAACTTAGGCCCACGCGGATTGCAAACCGGGGCTTCATCACTCAATCTTTGCTCGGGGGACCATAACCGGGCAATGGGGGAAGAAAAACGTCCAAACATCCCATCCTAAATGTGCCCGGCAGAACCTGGGAGTGTTGCAGCCATAAATTTCTGCGGGAGTGGGAACCAAGTTCCAAGGCATTTCCTACTGCTTTCCACTCCCACCTAACCACCCACTTATAATCAAGGGTATTGGACCTCCCTTTGCACTAACCATGGGAGTAATCATGACCTCTCCACTGACCTTGAGCTATAAATATGAAAAGTTGGAGCAAAAAGTGGGGTTGGAAAAAAGTTCACCAGAAGTAGAGAGAAAGGAGAAAGGAGCGATAGAGAGGGAAAAGGAGAGAAAACGGAGAGAGGATCTCATAGAGTTTCTGTGCCGAGGACCGCCCATTGTGGGAAATACTAAACCCACTTTTCAAATAAGTTGTGAGCCCAAGTAAGGCTCAGCCCATTCGCCTCACATTCAGTGCGCACAATATATAACTTCCAAATTTTTTGAGATTTGATATCATCTGAGCTGGATCCATAATTGGTAGGACGAGAGAGAATCATTGCCAACTTGTATGCGCTACGGACACTAAATAATCCGTTTGCATTTTCTGCCCATATAAGCTTATCCTCAGGTGGTTGTACACTCAGTGGTATGCTCTTAATACACTCTGCCTCGTGGGGAAGGAATATTGTATCAATCACCTGTGCTTTCCATTGAGCAGAATCCTATGCAATCAAATCGCTCACCTTTGTTTCAGCATTCAAGAACAGCCTAGGGGACACCACTTGGTATGTTGTTGTAGATGGCAGCCATTTGTCTCCCCCACACCCTAATTGAGTTCCCATTTCCTACACTCCACCGAATCCCCTGCTTCACCAAATGTTGAGCTACCATTATACTCCTCCAAGCATAAGATGGATTAGCACCAAATGAAGCATTTATAAAATCGGTTTGAGGAAAATATCTCACCTTGAAGAGCCGGTATAGTAGTGAATTCTGCATTGTTTAAAGCCTCCATCCTTGTTTGGCAAGAAGGGCAAGATTGAATTGTTTTATTTGACGAAAACCCATTCCACCGGCTGCCTTGGGTTCACATAGTTTGTTCCAACTAACCCAAGACATCTTTCTCTCATTTTTATTTTTGACCCCACCAAAAATTGCGGATCAAGCTAGTCAATTCCTCACATAAAGAGTCGGGTATTTTAAAACAACTCATGGTGTACGTAAGTATAGCTTGAGCTGCTGCCTTAATCAACACTTCTTTTCTTGCCTTTGACAAGAGCTTCTCTTTCCATCAGGCCAATTTTTTACCAAGCCTCTCTTTAATTTCCCGGAAAGAATTTTGTTTATTTCTTCCCACAAGAGACAGTGACAGTAATTCCCAAGTATTTCTCATTTGCTAAATAACTTGTGCCCCAAATCTATTTTTTATTTCTTCTTTCACTTCTTCCGGTGTGTTTCTACTAAAGAACAAGGATGTTTTGGCTCTATTCAGTTGCTGTCCAGATGCTTGCTCATAAACTGCAAGAATTTTTTGTAAAACATTAAACTCTTCAAGTGTGGCTTTGCAAAAAATAATGTTGTCATCTGCAAAGAAGAGGTGTGAGATATTGGGTCCATTCCTGCAAATCTTTAAACCCTCCATCTCCCCATTATCCACTGCTTTCCTGATAAGGGCCGATAAAGCTTCTGCACATAAAAGAAATAGATAAGGTGATAAGGGGTCTCCTTGTCGTAGACCCCTTGTAGGAATAATATGCCCTCTTGGTTTCCCATTTATTTTTACAGAGTAGGACACTGATGAAACACACCTCATTATGAGATTCCTCCATTTTTCCTCAAACCCCAATTTAGTCATAATCTTTTCAAGACACACCCATTCTACTCTATCACACGCCTTACTCATATCTAATTTAAGAGTCATTTCCCCTTTTTTGCCTCCTTTTTTATGATGAATGTGATGCATGAACTCAAATGCTACCAATACATTATCCGTAATCAACCTTCCATGCATAAATGCACTTTAGGTGTCACTAATAATGGATGGTAGTATTTTCTTTAACCTGTTAGCTATGACTTTGGATGTAATTCTAAACACCACATTACAGAGACTAATAGGCCTATAATCAGTTACACACTTTGGCTCTTTTAGTTTTGGAACAAGGACTATGGGCTACCTTATTACCTTCTTTCCTTGTATGAGTGTAACGTAATTCTTAAAAAATATATATAAATAAAATAAATAAAAAAGAAGAAGAAGATGAAGAAAGACGAATATCATCAACTAAAAGCCCAGGATATCATTCATTGGCAATATCAAAAGCCCAGTTCCCACTGGCAATATCCAAAGCCCATTTTTCATTGGCACTATTTTATCAAAGAACCCAAGATTATTAATGCTTGGCAAAGAAAAAAATATCATGGTGTAATCGTTTCTTATTGCTATGGCAATCACCTTATAAAAACTCACTGGGAGTTATCTTGAAGATTATGATCTCATGTTATAAACCCATGAAGTGCATGACCATCATTTGTGTCACAACATCAACACTCATGGTAAATATTCAAACCCACAAGCTCAACATTTAAATTATGATGCGGTTATTAGAAACCACGAGCATTATTTACAATGCGGAATTCACGGTAAATGATTTACAAAGGCATTTTGAAGCTTGTCCTATTGTTTCAAATATCACAACTAATTGCCCAAAGGCCCATTGCGGGTATCTATGAAAAACCCCAAAATATTTACTAATAAAAGTCCATGAGGAATGAAAACCCATGGCAAACATGTGTTGCTAATGTCCCTTTTTGTAAGATGCACACAACCCGGCTCAAAGGAACCAGCCCATGTAAGCAAGCCCAATCCAAAAGACCCCAACAAGAGGCAAAGGATTGAGAGTGGACAACTAGCCCTTGTTCATCCCTAACCAAAAAACAACCAGAGACCCCTACAAGAGAACCAAGCCTTTAAGGATGAACTAGGGGCTGTCCCATCAGTTTTCTGTCACCCTCTACCTGACGTGAACAGTGCCCGAGGGATGTCATATTATCTGAAGTCTAAAGGATGATGGAACTCCATCATCTTCCTCAAGACTGTACCTCCAGCGGAATAGGAGCTAAAACCAAATTACCCAAACCTCAACAAATTGATGCTATAAATGTTAAAAAACGTTCAAGACGTGATTCATGTGCCAAGCCCATGAATCCCAGAGGGGGAAAATTGTGAACATGTGGTTTGGAGGGCATAAAGGAATCTCCAGCGAAACCCCCTGAAGTGGACTTAGAGTTTGACACCTAGCTTGAGGTGTTGAATCCTACTTTTTGGGGTCCAAATCTTAGTTGCAGCATTAGGATTCGTTCTTGATACACGCCTTAATCCCATTATTTAAAGAGGTGTTTGCTTTGTCTTGACATTGTAAAGAGGTGTTCTTGACATTGTAAAGAGGTGTTTGCTTTGTCTTATTTTACTTCTTTTAATGTGTTATGTTGCTTTACATTATCTTTAGCCCACACTCATCTAAGTCTAGATATTCTTTTCCCCCCTTTACACAATCACAGCTCATAAATGTCTTCCAACTGGTCACAAACAGCCCACTACTCACAAAAAGCTTTAATCTCAGTGTTAATCCTATTCCATTCACTTAAAACAACCCACATTCACCTCATTCATGCCTTATAAACACACACTCACCAAAATCTTAGTTTAATACTTGCTGCACTGAGCTGGGATCTCTCTCTCCCTTCACACCATGCCAATTAATCATTTTCTTCTTCCTATGGAACCTTTAATTTTTACTTTTTATTTTACTGTCGAAGGATATGATGTATTTATAACGATCAAACTCTTCCCTCACATTGATGTAATGATGGCTGAAAGTACAATAAATTCCTCTTGACTGAGACATACAAGGACCCCCAGGAGTTAACACTTTTCCTAAATTTATCTAATTATTGATTGTTGGACTGTGTAATTTCACCCTTACCGTTGGACAATTTATCTTTCTGGACTTAAGCATAACTTCACCCTTATCGCTGGAGAATTTATTTCCCTTGAACTATCAGAACAGGACCACTAATGTACTAACCAAGTATTGTAAAGTATTTTCATTGGGCTTTTGTTGCTGTTTTGTTAAGTGCAGCTTTTGTTTTTCTTGCTTGGATAGGCTTGTCATCACACTGAAAGCCTTTGGGTGCCATCTCAAGAGCCCATAGTCGAGTTTCGGCTTGGTTTTCCAACATTTTATTCAAAGGCATCAATTTCCCCCTCAACAATCTGTTACATGATATGAATGAATTTAATGCTTTTGTTTAATTTTTTTTTTTTTTTTTTTAAATTGGGGAAGAGGATTTGAGTATGGTTCTTTTTACTAGAGTTGAAATAATATTACTAAAAACACAAATAACTAACTAAATAAATAAATTTGTAGTTTCATTTTGAGTTTGTCTAAAGCCATACCAAATACCAAATTTCACAATGGTTGAAGTGGTGACTTGTAATTAAATTATAATAGATATGAATATATTATGTTAAAGATGATTTGATCTAGGCAAAAATATTACTTTAGTCTCTACATTTTAGAGTTAAAGTCAATTTAGACCATTCATTTTGGTCAATGTTATTTTTAAATTGCAACCAATCTGATCGTTAACTTATTAATTGAAAATACATATATGACAAACAATTTATACAGTTGGCACACTTAAAACTTATATACCTAATATAATAATAATAAAAATATAGAGACCAAATTGACTATGAGTTGAAAATTGATTGTGAACACAAAATTTAGAAACGAAATTGATTGTAAAATTAAAATAACATGGAACAAATTAACTGCTACAAAAATGTAATGAAAAAATTAACTATAACCTCAAAATTTAGTAACCAAAAAGTATTTTAACCTTAGATTTAGAAGTGATATTATAAATGCTAGTCCAGCCCACAATGATTGCCTTGAGATGGATTGAGAGCCAGCCCATGTGAACACAAATCAGTGGGCTTTCTTATTTTGTAACAGACCAAGGAAGGCCCAAATCTTCAAACAAAGCCTATTCGGGAAAGCCTATTCTGTATTATAATTATTGTTTGGTAGAGTAGTCCTTAATTTTTTGCCAATGATGTACACCAAAATTTTATTGAGCGGATAGGCATGGCTTTTCAATTCATTATCAGATCTTTACTCAACACCACCTTTCACTATCACCACAACCACAACCACCTTCTACTCTTCTTTTATCATATATATATATATATATATATATATACACACACAAATTTTATTTTCTATGGTGGTGGTTTGTAAAGGCTTTTGATGAATGCACATTGCCTTAAAAAAAACAACCGTGGATGATCATTCAAAGCTATGAGCTCTGAGCAGTTTTTATTTATTGATGGAATTGCAGACTAGAAAGCTTTTTCTGATACTCCATATATATTGTTGTGTCAAAATTTAGTGCTTTGAAAATACCCACATGTACCCAAGTAATTAATCTCTATCTGTATATGTCCAATGATTAAAAACTCAATTCACTTTCTTCACCAGCCTTTACTATGTTTTCTCTGTTGTCATCATCATTATTATGAGATATGGCTTTAGCTATGACTATGAGATATGGGGGATTTATCTCAGTAGTACCCTTATCCTGTTTTATTAGAAATCTAATGTTTGAATTCTTGAACTGCTAGATGGTGGTTAGAAGTATACTATTTGACTCAATCAATTCTAAGTTTATAACACCTTTATTACTCCCTTGTTCTTTAATTCCTTTTGGTTGTAAGTGGGGCTTTTGTTTACTAGTCACGTTCCAATTAGTTTTTTTTTTTTTTTTTCAAATGGTGAAATTATTTCATACATGCTTGCTTATTGTTGTTTCTTTTAAACTGTGGCATATTATAATAGTAAACAAAGAATTTTGACAATAAACTTTGGTCACAGTCACACACCTATATTAAGATTGACATTAATTTTAGGCATTTTGGTTCCTTTTCTAAAATGCATGTGGCTCTTGCTTGGCTATGGTTATAGTAGGTAATTTTTGATTCCTTTTCAATTTCTACTATTTTGCTAGATATTTTAGACTACCTTTTTTTTTTCTCCTGGTATTCTTCAATTGATGAGGTCACTTATTTGATTTCTTTAACCCTTAATTACATTGAAACAGCATTGAAGCCGTTTCATCTGCCCAATGATGAATTCAAATTGCACTGTGACAGTTATTTTGATTTTCATTTTGAACCCCCATCGATGCATCCAGTGAGCCCACCAGCATGTGTTCTAGGCTACTAGTCGCTGTTGGCTGTTGGCTGCTGGCTGCTGGTTGTGGTTGTGGTGGTGGTGGTGGTGGTGGTGGTTGTTGTTGTTGTTGTTTTTGTTTTTGTTTTTGTTTTAAAATGTGGGAAGGCTCTTAATGAAAATCATAAGCTTCACTGTTCACGAATACATGATCTGAGGGCTGCAGCAGC
Organism: Quercus aquifolioides; assembly: GCA_019022515.1. NCBI lineage: Eukaryota > Viridiplantae > Streptophyta > Magnoliopsida > Fagales > Fagaceae > Quercus > Quercus aquifolioides. The sequence continues at coordinate 26,484 of JAFHAW010000255.1, forward strand.
TTCTTCCCCTGTAACCAACTTTTTTCCTCCTTAAAATTGATGTATTTTTGTCTTTTTAAATTTCTTATTTACTCCATTTAGCATTAAAAATCTAAACTTGTGTTTTGCATTGAGGTCTTTGATGGTGATGGTTAATCGGAGTCTTAGGCATGGTCATATTATCTTTGTTCAATGGGTTTTCATTTTGACAAGGTTCTATGTTAAGTGTATCTTTGTTCAGTGGGTTTTCTAACTCAAAAGTTTTAGTCAAGATTCTTTAATAAGTCTTCATGTGAATTTTGTCTCTGGCTCTCATATCATTATGTATTCTATAAAATTGGGAAATATTATTTGTCAGACTTTAAGTGGACCATATGATTATGCTTCTCCATTTCCCGATCCTTTCATGTACAGGTTAAATATTAAATTACATTAGGCAATGTGAGTTTAATTTTTTAGACCATATTTACTTGATTGCGGATTTGTGGTAGCCTTGGATTTTTCATTAACAAAATGTTTGAATTATGTGTTCTTTTCATTGTATTGTTACCAAATTATCTTAATGTGTTGAGTTAAATAAGGTAACTCTAAAGAATTACACATTTTTTAAACCATTGGATTTAAAGTAGATCCAACGGTAAAAAAAATACCCTCATTAATGCTAATATTCTGATTAGGATCTCATTAATTATCTCTCATTTATTATATTTTATATCTATATCTAAACCCAAAAAAAGTGTTATATTTGACTCTCTCTCTACATTTCTCTCTTATCTCTCTCTTCCACCGTTGTTCCACCTCCGTAGATAGATTGCCGGCAAAAGGTTGTGAAGCAATGGTCTCTCATCCCTGTGAATGTTGTAACGCAATGGTCTCTCATCCCTGCAAATCATTCATTCAAAAAAGAAATATATATGATGAACGGACTTTTCAACACAAACCAGCAATAGCCGCTAATCATAAACGCAAGAAAGCATGAAAACATCATAAAAAAAAAATATGTAGACTCCACCTAAAACCGTTACCCAAGGCTTGCAACAAATAATTTACAAGTAAATGATCAAAAACCGTCTATCGTTTTAGCTCCCAAAAAAAAAAAATGATCAAAAACCGAAAAGTCTATAGAATATGTCAAGATAAGGTGTTTGATGCATTGCATGTTTATAAGGTAATTTTCCTGAGTCAAATTTTACGTATTGGTGGTTCATGTTGGTATGTTAGTCATGCTGCATTGATACTTTGTTTATGGGACTTGTGAATGCATCTCACAGGCTCATGAAATGTTAGTCAAAGATGTATCCTGGCATTCAAAGAATGAAAATTTGTTTGGGTCTGTGGGAGACGATTGTCAATTGATGATTTGGGACTTGCGCACAAACCAACCCCAACAATCTGTCAAAGCTCACGAAAGAGAGGTAACAAAAATAATAATAATAAAAATTTCACTTGTTTCCTGAACTTGCCCTTAATTTCCATTAATTTCCATTGTTGAGGGTGAAAGTACATAGAACACAAGACCATGTGAGAGAGGGAGAGAAGATGAAGATGATGATGGAGAGTAGAGTTAATGCTGTTTTTTATTTTTCTATTTTTAATAAGAAGAGTTAATGATTTAGTTACTAATTTCTAAGAAATAATAAATACATGACTATGAGTGTTTTTTTCACTATTAGATCTAATACAAATCAAAGGTCCAAAAAAGGTATAACTTTTGTGAAGTTAGATCAGGTGTAACTTAAACCTATCTCTCTCTCTCTCTCTCTCTCTCTCTCTATATATATATATATATATATATATATATATATATATTTCCCCCCCTTTAATGCTTGATTCTTGTCAGTTTGTTTTGCTTTATTAGCAACTTAATAATTTTGATTTCCTAAACTAGTTATTTGGATGGTTTGACTGTACTATCCTTTTTATTTTCGTTAGTTTTTGGCATGCTACATTTCTATACTGCACCATGATGGACTTCTGAACTACATTCATCAGTTGCATGGTTTCAATTTATCGATAGCCTTTTTGCACCACCACCCTGTCTTCTCCGTTATGTAGTTGTGTGTGTATGAGAGTACGTATTTGTGTATCCTTGGTGGTGTGCGGAGTCTTTTGATGATTGGCATTTGCATTTCGTAGTTGATTTTGTCAGAGCTATGAGATCTGAGCTCTTTCATAGAGAGCATACATGTTTATGAGGGTCAACTGTATCTAGACCTGGTCTAATGTCAGACACTGTTAAGTTGTATCCTTTTTTGTTGCGTAAATTCTTGTTCCAAAAGGAAGCAATTGTCTTGATTACTCAATTTGACCCATGCATGTGCAGTTGGTCGGATGTTTCAGATACAAAAGCACTGATTAGGGCCTTTGGAAAGGTTATGGAGTTATGGTATCAATTGCCTCTTTTACTGTATATTATATTGCTTTTATTTATTACATATGTGACTGAATATTTTGGCTGAGGGTGAAAATATTGTATATTACTGTAGTTTTCATTAGATGTTAAGATTTAATTATGTGCTGAATGGTTTATGCACTGGGCTTTGAGAGATATATTGCTTCTTTAGATGGAGTTAGACCTATAAAACTCTATATCTGAACCTACCTGAAACAATTGCTGTATCATGTTTTGATTGTTGGTATTTGGGATATAGATGATCTTCTGTCTCTGGTGATGAATATCCTAAATCCATGCCCATTCCTCTCTCGTTTTGCCTTTTGAAATTTTTAAGTTCTCTTTTTTTTTTTTTTAATAATCTATGTTTGGTTGCTAGGAAAACGAAGGAAAATTATCCCTTTTTTGTGGGATTTATAAGATTTTTTATCTGGGCCTTGTTTTGTTGTAAAGTTGTGATTTTTTTTTTTTTTTTCATTTTCATGATTGTAATTTGTACTAAATACCATGAAATTGTTGAACAGGTTATTTGTTTTGGCTCATATTATGGATTGGGATGTGTGTTTTCGTTTAGTTTTCGCCTATGCAAAAAAAACCACTTGAGTGGGCCTTAGCAACCTATTTTGGAAATTAGGAAGGTCCATGTGAACTCAATTTTAGTGGGCTTTCTTATTTTGTAAGAGACCAAGGAACACCTAAATCTTCAAACAAAACCCATTTTTAGAAAGGTAGGTTTCTTTTTGGGTAAAATTGTTCACTATAAATTCTAGTGACCATCTTGACTGTCCACACATGGAACCCTAATTTTTGCTTCTCTCTTCAGTTTTCACCTTGCTTTCTTCTGTGTCTTTGTTTTAATTATTGTTTGGTCGAATAGTCCTTCATTTTGCCCAATGATGTACAAATCAAAATTTAATTGAGCGGTTTGGCATGGTTTTTAATTCATTTTCAGCCCTTTACTCACCACCACTTACACAACCACCATCAACTCTTCATTTAACATACAAACATATATATATATATATATATACACGCACACACACACACACACTATTTTGTTTTTCTCTGGTGGTGGTTTGTAAAGGCTTTTGATGAATGCCCATTGCCTTAAAAAACCGTGGATGATCATTTTAAAGCTATGAGATCTGAGGGCTTTTCTTTATTTTCCTTTACATGCATTTATTATATTATATTATGTGTTTTGATTTGGATTTTTGTTGTTGTTGTTGTGAATGATGATAAATGCACTGGGCTCTGAGTAGTTTTAATTTAACACTGCATTATTGGTGGAAATGCAGCTTAGAAAGCTGTTTCTGATACTCCATAATTTTTTATATGTTTATATAATTGAGCACATTGTAAAATTTGCAAGATTTCTTGTTCTTTGAATTATTCTATGTAATGTTGGGTCGTAATATATCTTTTTAAATAATGAAATTCTTTCATATTTGCTTGCATATTGTTGTTTCTTTCAAACTGTGGAATGTTATAATTGTAAACAAATAATTGACTATAAATTTTGGTCACACCTGCCTTAAGATCGACATTAATTTTTTGCATTTTGGTTCCTTTTCTAAAATGCATGTGGCCCTTGCTTGGCTATGGTCATAGTTGGTAATTCCTGATTTCTTTTCTATTCCTACTAGTTTGCTAGATATTTTTAGACTACTTTTTTTTTCTTCACTTATTTGATTTCTTCAACCCTAAATTGCATTGAAAGAGAATTGAAGACTTTTTCATCTGCCCAATGATGAATTTAAATTGCATCGTGACAGTTATTTTGATTTTCATTTTGAACCACCGTTGGCTCATCCAGTGAGCCCACCAGCATGTGTTCTAGATTACTAGTTGCTGGTGGCTGTTGGCTACTGGTTGTGGTGGTGGTGGTGATGATGATGGTGGTTGTTGTTGTTGTTGTTGTTGTTTTTATTTTTCTTGTTTCAAAATGTGGGAAGGCTCTTAATAAAAACCATAAGCTTCACTGTTCTTGAATACACGATCTGAGGGCTGCAGCAGCTTCTTCCCCATAACCAACCTTTTTCCTCCTTTAAATTGGTGTATTTTTTTCTTTTTAAATTTTTTGTTGCATAAATTCTTGTTCCAAACGGAAGCAGTTGTCTTGATTACTCAATTTGACCCATGCATGTGCAGTTGGTTGGATGTTTCAGATCCAAAAGCGCTGATTAGGGTCTTTGATAAGGTTATGGTCTCAATTGCCTCTTTTACTGTATATTATATAGCTTTTATTTATCACATATGTAACTGAATAATTTTGCTGAATGGTTTATGCACTGGGTTGTGAGAGGTATATTGCTTCTTTAGATGGAGTTAGATCTAGAAAGCTCTATATCTGGATCTACCTGAAACAATTGCTGTATCATGTTTTGATTGTTGGTACTCAGTATATAGATGATCTTCTGTCTTTGACTAACATACTTAAATTGTGGAGAGATTTTTTATTATTATTTTTAAATGATGTTGCTTTGTCTAAGTTATGCCTTCTGTATGATTGAAGTCTTTGAGCTTTACAGTATTTACATCTGCCCAATGATGAAAAATAGTCCTGTTGAGTGGTGCTTTTGTTTTCTCGTTTTTAGCCTCCATCTCTACTGCCACACTCACCATCATCAATACGCTGCTGTTGCTGCTGCTGCTGCATCTTCTTCTTCTTCTTCTTCTTTATTGTTATTATTAATATTATTATTTGCTATGAGATCTGAGGGCTGAAGCTTAGTTAATTTTTTACCTTGAAGCATTTTCTTTTACAAGTTTTGGTTCCAGAAGTGTTTTATATTATCTGGATATCTTTCAGTCTTGCTTTATTTTATTCCCTTACACTTGTTTTATATAAAATTTCAGATTATGATTGCTAAGTATGCAGTAAAAGTTATGGTTACAATTTGTATGTTTGCATAGCTGCTACTCCTTGAGTACTTTCAGTTGCTCTTAGGTTTGTGAAGTAGCCTTGGATATGGTGCTGTAGGTTTATCATTAAGTATGATATCACCCACCATCCATTTTGCCCAATGATGTACAACTAAGAAGTATTGAACAATTGCATTGTTTTCATCCATGGTTGCACTTTTTGCACCACCAAATGGACTGTGTGTTTGTGTGTGTGCGCGCGCGTGCATGTATTTGTCTTTACTATTTGGTGGTGTGAAAAGGCCTATGGTGAAGCCAGTGGCATTAATTGGAGATGATCTTTTTAAGCTATGAGATCCGAGGGCCTTGCTTTTAGCATATTCCTTTTGGGTGGTTTTGAGTCATTTCTCTGTAATCTGTAAACCTTGGATGATGTGTTTTGAGATAGAGATCTATGGTCTCTTCTTTCTTTTCTTTTTTAATTGTATTTATGTTCTAAATGTTATTTTATGCGTGTTGGGTGTGTTTCACATAGTGATTTCCTGTGGTAAATTAAACAAGGATTGGTTAGAAATATTTAATTTAACTTTACGGTTTTTATTTTTTTTTCTGGGTTATTTACCCCATGATTTGAATTTATGGATTCCAGTGTTGATTTTTGTTTATTGATTTTCATTCTCTATTTTGTTTTTATTTTTTGATTTTGTATTGACTTTACTAAAGTATGGTTTTGTTAAATACACAAAGGATGATGTTGAATAGCAAGTTTATAGTTTGCAGAGGTGGTCGGTCTCTCTTCATTTCTGTTCTTTTAGTCCAGAATCAGTGGAGCATATATTTTTCTTATGTCAAATCAAGCTACTAGTGTGGACAAAACCCTCTTCTGCCTGCTTAATTTCTTCATCAGTGATCAGGTTAAATACCTGTTGTACTTGTACCTAATAATTTTGTGGTCACTCAGAGACTTACTTTTATTTGTGGCTATTCTACGTGACCAAACATGGATGCTACAATCTAGTTTTTGACAATGAATGAATCCTTGTAAGCTGGTCCTCTCCATCAACAGGGTTTTTCCTACTCCACACAAACATGCTTGGTCTTCCTTTGTTCCAAGTTCATTGAACCTTTACCCCACAGGGTTGGTTGAAGTTTAATTTTTGGTGCTGCTGTTTGTATTGATTGTATTTCTATTCTTGGTGTGCGGTCAAAGTAAGAAACTCCTGGGGAAGCTTTTGTGGGCTGAAGTAAAAGCTATGTTGCTTGCAATCTCTGAAGAGAAGAATCCTTGGATCTGGTGTCATTTTTGCGGGAGATTCCTGGAATCTAATCACTTGTTTGAGAGACTTATGTACCCACAACTGGACTAATAATATCTAGGCCTAGCTGATGCCTCTTTAAATTTTTTGGATTTCTCCTCTTTTGTGCACATGGAAGCCAATATGGCTCGTCACTTGTTAGCCTGTTGGGCACAATTGTACATGAAGGGGCCTTATCTGAGTCATCCTAAATGGTTTGGGCTCCAAGGCTTCTTTCTCAATAAATGAAATTATTAGCTGTAAAAAAATGTTTTGCTTTCCTTATTGATTTGACATATACCTCCTGGATTAAAATGTTGATTATTTGAATTGTGTATATGTGGTACGTAATGAGATAACTGAGTTGTTTAATGGCTACGTATCATTTTATTAATGTCATCGATGACAATTTTCTCCTCCCCTCGACTCTCACCTTCCAACATATGAATAAAAGCTTGAAGATATACTGATAAAAGGAAAACAACAAAAGAAACTAGAGATTGATCATACACAACTTCTCCTGAATTTTTAAACCGATGGAAAATTGGTTTTTAGTAAAGCAGCATTAGGATCGTAATTATGATCTTGGTATACCTCAAAAGATCCAATAACTATTTACAATGCATCATACTAAAAATCTAAGAGTTTGGAAGGCCATAGAAAAAGGGACAACAATTTGTTCATGGCAACTAGACTTGATTGGAGAAAGGAAACGCAAGCGAGAGGGAAAGTGACAGAGGGTCTTCATCACCATCTTTATTGTTTTTGTTTGTCTGCAGCTCAGAATGCTTCTCCTGGTTAATTTTATTGTCCATTTTACCAAGAAAGGAAGGCATGACACCCTGTTTCTTTAATTTGTTTTCGGGTACTTGCCCCTCTGTTGAAGATTTAGACATATCATTTTCCCCACACCTTCTGAAATTCTCCCCGGAAAAGGTAGTTGGACCGACACCATTTCTACCAAATGGAAATCTATCTACAGAATTCTTTGTGCCTCTAGAACCACCATGTTCATACACCACACTCGAACTACTCTTCATCCTCTCGGATTACGTTCTTGGTCCACAATATGTTTACTACTTCCTTGAAAACACGGTTTGAGATTCATATCCTGCCTCCTAGTATCTCTTTCTTGTCTCTGCTAGAAGAAAAAACTTCATCAGTACTATACTGATATTCTAAGGTAATCAGCATGTTGCTCTTTTATTTAAAACCGGAAGAACAAATTAAATTGCATATTTGCCATGATTTTATGGTAAGGAACATAACATATTGGCCTTTGAATAAAAGTTAACTGACATTTTGGTAAAAAACAAATTGGAGGTACTTAAGTTAAAACCAAATCAAGATGAGAAATAGATAAATCGATAATTGAAGAAGCATATATATTCCAATCAATCAAGCATCAAATCTTCATTCGACATTATGTACAGGTTATGATGATGCCGAAAATTGTCAATAAATCACACAATACTCACGTGCTCAAAACAAGGCCTACGAAACAACAATAAAGAAAACCCCAGGAGAGTACCGGTGTGGTATCGGCCAAAGACCCTCCGAAAGTTAAGTTAGAAAACTATTCACAACTCTAGAGTGCCAGAGCTGGGGTAAATTATGCGTACCTTGGTTTGTGAGGGTCTCAAGGTTTTTATAGTAGTGTAGGGTTGACTTCCGTACCTTGGTTAAGAAGATGTTTCCTTGTAGGAGAGATCCTTTTTAATTTGCATATTTTGCGAAGTCCTTTCCTTATAGGACTCCCCTTAATTAGGGGTAATCGTGGGGTACAAGATATTTCCTTATATACTTATGCGTGGAGGCCAAGGCCATGTCAGACTCGTTAGAGGTTCTATTATTCCCTTCAGCTTTCTTGGTGTGTTTTGTCGGCTACTTATCCCTGTCTACATATTCAAGTCGTCACCTTTGGGTTGTTGACCAAAAGGTGTAGTCGTCAGCTTTAAGGTGGGACCGTCGACCTTATCATATCGTCGCTCAGGCTATGGTCGTGTTGGTGAGGCTGATGACTTCATTAGGGTCGTCGCCTTTGCCTAATATGGACGAGTTTATCAACGCTACAAAACTTCCCTTATCAGCTGCCCCCTACTCCATGGCCTCGTCAGCTTCAGCCAACTGGTTATGGAGTTCAAATTGTAGCTTTTTCTATTTTTATTATTTATTATTTTGTTTATTGAAAAAGAGAGGGCATTTATGGGCGATCCCTCGAGCAGTTTTTATTAATTGCTTGGACACGTGGCTTAAGCAGATTGGCTCCATTTCTGGACGAGGGTGTCGCTTCATCTTCCGTGCACTTTTCATCCTATATATATCTCAGTTCCTTCCCCATTTTTCTCCTATTTCATCATTGTTGATCCTCAGAGAGAGCTCGTCACTTCACTTGTGTCATCTTGCTGATCTTGTGCCCTTGTTACTGTCCTTTTGCTAAGACCGTCACCTCTTAAGAAACCGTCTGCTTTACTTGGTAAGTCACTTGTTCCTTTATTTCTTCCTATCTTTCATTTTTTTTTCTAGCTGATCATTTACCTCTTAGAGAGGCTGTCAACTTAGGCACTTAGAATACCTCCGTCACTTATAGGTAAATAGATGTCTAGAGAAGCGATGAGTGAGCAGTCGTCAATTCGTGAGGGAGCGGGCTACGACGAGGTCTTCCAGACAGGACATGAGCCCGAGGAAGGCCTTTCCTGGTTGTCAGAGAAGGAAACGTCAGCCCATTCTCCTGATGAGGAAGTGGAGAATGATGTTGGAGAGGGTGAGGAAGAGGAGATAGTTGAAGGGGATGAAGGAAAGGGTGAAGGTGATGAGGAAGAGGAGGGAGAGGAGGATGACGGGGGCGAGGGTGATGCAGATGAGAGAACCCTTGAAGTTGGGAGTTCAAGAAGCCCTGAGAGTGGGCACGCTCGTCTGTTTATCCTTCCTCAAATGTGGACCGTCAATGATTTCTTACTGAAGATGACAGTCAATATATTTAAGAATTTGAGGGATCATTACCAAATCCCTGACCACATCCTGATTCGTCTCCCTGGGAAATTCGAGAAGTACTACTCAAGGAAGACAGCGGACGTTGGTATGTACGACGCGACGTTTGTAGCGGGACTAAGGTTGCCACTGACAGAGTTGCATCGTCAGTTGGCTAACTTTCTTGGATTATCCGTCAGCCAGATTTCTCCAAATGCCTGGAAGATCTTTATAGGGGCTGAGATTTTGTGGGGTCGTGTAAGTGGCGGGAACCGTCAGCTTTCGCTAGACGAGTTCTTTTGGTGCTACAGACCACAGCACATCATCTTGTCCCAAGGAATATACCATTTTGTTGCACGGAAAAAAGTGTTAAGGCTGGTGTCAGACATGCCTGACTCTAATAGGAATTGGAAGGGCAGATACTTCTTTGTTAAGGGGACGGATTGGTATACCGTCCAGAAGAGTGGGATACAATGCCACATGGTTTTGACAATACTTAGGGTATTGTCAAAGATTCAGGTTTTGCACCGTTAGCCTTTGGTTTTACTTTTTAATTTATTCGTCAAGTGTTTTAATGTCATCGTTTTCCTCTTTTTCAACTAGTGTTCATCTAGTCATAACTGACGAACAAGAGGCCTTTATTCATCGGGTTCTTGAAATCCCGTTCGAGCAACGGAAGTGCAGGGATTTGATCACCCTTGATACATTGCACGCGTATTGTGGTGGTCCAGAGCCAATGCCTGCAACTCGTAGGTTAAACACTTATTCCCGTTGGCGTAAGTAACGTATTTCTTCCGTCGTTTTTGTATTTGTTTTTGTCGTCACTTGTTCTAATACTCTTCACTTGTCCTTTGTAGAAATGGAGGTAGCTAGGCTGAAGGCGCAGGTGAGGGTAGCTGCTGCACCTAAGAAAGAGGTGGAAAAGGCAAAGGGGAAGGAGGGGGTGTCCTCGTCAGCCCCCAAGGCCGTCGGCAAGAGGGCGCCTAAGAGGAAGGTTGAAAGGAAGGACTACCGCTCGTCCAAAAAATGATATTAACTCATCCTTATAGGATGAACTCGTCCACTTATAGACTTAATCATGGACTCGTCCACTTAATTGAGGATTAGTCCGTCCGTGGACTTAATAATATTAACTCATCCTTGTGGGATGAACTCATCCTCTTACGGACTTAATCATGGATCCATCCACTTAATTGTGGATCAGTCTATCCGCTTTAATCATGGATCATCCATTTGTGGACTTAATGATATTAAATCATCCTTATAGGATGAACTCGTTCCACTTACAAATTTAATCATGGACCCATCCACTTAATTGTGGCTCAGTCCGTTCGTGGACTTAATAGTATTAACTCATCCTTGTGGGATGAACTCGTCCACTTATGGACTTAATCACGGACCTGTCCACTTAATTATGGATCCGTCCACTTTAATTATGGATCCGTCCATTTGTGGACTTAATGATATTAAATCATCCTTATCGAATGAACTCGTCCACTTACAGATTTAATCATGGACTCGTCCACTTAATTGTGGCTTAGTCCGTCTGTGGACTTAATAGTATTAACTCATCCTTGTGGGATGAACTCATCCACTTATGGACTTAATCATGGACCCGTCCACTTAATTATGGATCCGTCCACTTGTAGATTTGATAAACACGTAGAGTAAACATGCAGAAATAGATGAATACTTTAGTCATATCTGAATAAACTCCTCTTATTATGATAAATGTATATAGAAAAATTGTTCTTTAAAGAAAAAGACCTGCCCTGTGGGCTAAAAAGTATTGTAGCAAAAATAAACTAAAATAAATTGGAAAATGAGGAGTGTCGCTCTTCATGTTGTCATCTACTGGTAGTACTTCCGGAGATGCTCGGTATTCCATGGATGGTGCAACTGCTATCCGTCTAGCGTCTCCAGATGAAGCTTTTTACATTTTTCTCCGTAATGGTAGCCAAGGCCTCTGCTTCTATCCATTTGGTGAAATAGTCTATACCGACTACAAGGAACTTCGGTTGTTGTATTGCTATCGGGAATGGGCCCATGATGTCGAGTCCCCATTGAGCGAATGGCCGAAAATCGTCAGTAAGCCATACAATACTCACGTGCTCGAAACAAGGCCTGCGAAACAACAATAAAGAAAACCCTAGGAGAGTACCAGTGTGGTACCGGTCAAAGACCCTCCGAATGTTAAGTTAGAGAACTTTTCACAACTCTAGAGTGCCAGAGCTGGGGTAAATTATGCGTACCTTGGTTTGTAAGGGTCTCGAGGTTTTTATAGTAGTGTAGGGTTGACTTTTGATAGGTTATTTAGACCCCTAAAACAACCAAATTGCGTAGCCTAGATTAATTAGCCAAGTTGTTACTTAGTCAAATTAAACAATTCTAGGTTAAAGCAATTCAACAATCATATCAAGTATAATAATGCAGCTGAAAATAAATAACACAAGATATGATCACCCAGGAAACCACACGGTAAAAACCTGGGGAGGATTTGACCCACCGATCCTCAAGGCAAACCAGAATTCACTATGAAAGAATTGAAGTTCTTACAGAAGGACTACAAGCTCCCCGCTCGACTTCCTAATGCTACCCACCAGTACGAACTTCCTGACACGACCACGCGCAGGCTCCGAATCCACGGACTACTTCTTTCTTGAATTCTTCAATCAGCTACAAGCTTCTCGCTTGCTTTTCTTTTAAGTTCCAATGGTTGCAACTAAGTTGATCATCAAGAGATTGACAACCCTAAGTTTATGTGAAGGAAAGCTCCTCGAAGATCTCACAAGAGATTCACACAAACAGAAAATATGAGCAACAATACAATATGGACAACCTTCAAAAACGTGGCTAGGGTTTTGTTTATATACCTAGGGTAAAAACATAAAACCCTAAACGTTTAATGAAGTAGGGCTGAGTTGGAAATTCTGCAGAAAATTCAACCTGTGCGATTTTCGATCGATCGAGTCTATTCTTCGATCGATCGAGCCAGGCCAAAAGTCCCAAGTACTTCTGCAGCCACTCGATTCCAACTGTACAATAATAAACCAACTTTGAGCAAGCCTAAACAAGACTAAATACAATGTTTTGATCATGGTTTGCCAACATTACAAATTAGAGTTCTAAATACATAAAATCCTAAGACCTTAGAACCTAACAAACTCCCCCTTTGGCAATCCGTGACAAAACCATAATTAAAAGCTCAAAGTTTTACAAGTAAAAGCCCTTTACAAAGGTAATGCTCATAAAATCAAATTCAGCCTAACTACTATCCATCAGTTGCAAGTGTAGACAGCAGCTTTAGTTGAATCAACCTGTATATTCCTGAAATACTCAACAAACGCATAAATGCATGTGTGACAGAAAAGAGTAAAACAACAGGTATAACATTCTTGTAAGATTCACACAACACAAAATAAAGACATATATGAATGATCAACTCATAAATATAAATCAATAAGCAGTGAATCATAAAGCAACAAGAATCAACAAAAATAACATGTATATCAATCAATGTTACTCCCCCTAACATGAATATCCCCAAAAATGATATACAAAGTGAAGCACCTAGATACAATCTAAAAAACTCCACAAGCTCCTCAAAACAAAAAGTCTCCCCCTAACTACAAAAACCCCTCTACAAGTCAAAAATACCACTCCCCCCTTTTGTGACGGAATGCCAAAGAGCAATCACAAGTCGCCATCAAAAGGAGGTGGTGAGGGTGAATGAAGACGCGCCAAGTCAGCTCGTAGAGCACGAAACTCATCTAGCAAGTCCACCAAAATCTGTCCATAAGCCGCCTGAACAGTCATGACAGTCTCCAAAGTACGACGAACATCGAAGTCGGCCGAAGGAGGTGGAGGAACATCAGCAGCAGCAGCATCATCACCAACTGGATCAGGAACATCCTCACCAGCAAGACCTGCAGAAGAAGAAGAAGGAGGTGCGCTACTAGAGGGCTCAGACCTAGGGTGTTTAGAACCAGCTCGAAGATGAGCAACCATTTGTCTAAGAAAAGACGCACCTATAGGAGCAATAACATGAACGGGCTCAGAGGAAGGGAAGCCACCAAGATTAAGATGAAGGAGAATCCTATGAATGAAAATAGGATGTACAAGAGCATGAGCAGAAGATGAACTCCTATAAACATCGTTCAAAGAACGAAGAAAAAGATGGGGAAAACTAATAGGAGCATCAGTAACCAGAGCGTACAAAAATACACACCTCTCAAGATGAATGGTGTGAACATGGGAAATGGGCCAGATAGAATGATATGCTATCCTAAAGAAAAGATAGTGTAACCCAGAGAGCTCAGCAGAGGTGATCCGAGGATCAGAACCCCACTGGACAGTAGTCCCAGTGATGTAAGACAAGACATCACTAATCTCGGGAGACACGTCATATGGATAGACAGGATGTCGAACCAATGGTACCCCTAGAGCATCAGCCACTACCTCAGGAGTAAGGGTGTACTCTACGCCTCGTATCCAACTCTTGACTAGAGTGTTGGAATCATAGATGCGGATAGAGATGTTCGAATAGAACTCTCTAATCAAGGCAGAAGGTGGAGGAGGATCAGAAACATCCACCAAGGGTAACCAGCCCCTACGCTCAAAGTTTGCCCTAATGGCAGGATCAAGTTCATCTAAGTGAACAGAACGCTCAGCCCAAATTTTTCTCCTAACATTCAGCTTCTCATAAATCTCTTGGTTTTTCTCACTCGAAAACCTCTCACGATCATAGGATGGAGGGGGTGAAGGAGAAGGTGAGGGAACATTCCTACGGGCTCTAGTTTTCCTAGGCATAGTGCTAAGGAAAGGACAGAGACACAAAGTGAAAAACCAAAAAGAACAAGAGAAAACAGAACCAAGGGCAGACTGCAAATTAGCACAATAAAAAATATAGAACAAAAATCTATATGATGCATGAACATTAATAATGTTGTGATGCATGATCTAATGCAGTAAACAAATAAGTTCAATTGAGATTGAATTGACAAAATTGGCTTGAACATGGAATTTTTATCAAAAATCCCAAAAATTGAAAACCACTTGTTGAAATTTTTTACCAAAAAGATGAATTGAGCATTATAAAATACATTACATAGATTATAATGCTTAATTACAACTACACAACAAGTCAATTTCATCAAAATCTTCCCAATTTAACAAAAGCCCCAATTCGGATCAAGAACAAGCCCTAGATTTTTCAATTTTTCACCAAACTCAAATTTGATCAAATTAACAGGTAATAATCATGTTAATGAAGTGTCCCCACAAAAACCCAATGATCAATTTCATAAAATAAGGCTTGAATCAACAGAAAATCCAAATTTTTCAAATTCCGAAAATTACCCTCAAATGCATGAATATATGCATGAAAACATGAAAATAAATTCAAAAGGAAGGGCACAAGTGTCTTACCAACTTGAGGAGAGAGAGATTTTGCAAAAAGAACGGAGGAAAACGACAAAAAATCTCTGATTTGAGCTTGCCAACGCGGAGAGAGGAAAAAGCTTTGAAAAGTTTTTGAAATAGTAACTTTGAAAAAGTCAGAAAAGTGCCTTTTAAAAAGCTTTTTCACGATGTTCGATCGATCGAAAATCAGATTCGATTGATCGAAACACACAGTCATTTTGAGACAAATGAAAGCACTTTTTCGATTGATCGAAAATCAGGCTGGATCAATCGAAATGGGCAGAGGCTCACTAAATTTTGAGAAAAATCACAGTTTTGAAAGACAAACCAAATTTTGAAACACAACTCCTCAAAGCATTAAATTACAAAAATAAAATGCATGAGTATGAGATGGAATGCTTTTTCAAAAACCCAAAATTTTAAACCCAATTTTCTCAAAAACAAGTTTCAATCATTCTTCCTTTGAATATTCTCAAACAACAAATATGTTGTGCACAAATCTCAAGATAATTTCAAACTTGGTTGGTCAGACCAAAAAACACACACTAGCATGTACAGTGTTTAACAAAGAGTAACTTGTGTAGTGTGTGATACTAGCAAAAAAACTTGAGATACATGTGAGGTGATATGTGAATAGCAATCAAACACAAAGTCTACACAATTCATCACATAGAATTTAAAAGAGACTATCACCTAAAGAGTTACATCCTATAACTCCCACATCTCCTAGAACAAAAGCTTGCAATCATGTAAGTTTCTTGTATTTTTGCCCCATTATTTAGGTGAAATTTGGCATAAAGCCTAATAGTACACACCAGATTAGATTATGTGAAATGACATCAAGCCTAATAGTACACACCAGTTTTAAGCATTAAGCATTTAAAGAGGCTACACCTTATGTTCTTTTTGTGCATGTGCTACACTTTCTCGAGCACAAAATCTTATGATATGCACTAAGGTGTTCATGATTGACTAGTGAACAGTGGTGAGATGGTTATTTATGCCTTTCTCAAAAGGATCAAGTCCGACAGTCAAATAACATGTGACTTCAAGATCAAGACAAAGTGATTAATAACCACAAACATCTTTCCCACACAACATGCACTACAAAGCTTTAACTAGTCAAGTGCAATATTTAAGCTCATCAAAGTTAAACAAGGTACACAGAACATGACATGTGTCAAAAGATAGACCAACCTTGTTTTTCAAAAATCAAGAAAAATAGTGTCTAACATAATTTTTGCTTTTTTATTTTATTTTATTTTATTTTATTTTTTTTTTAAAAGGAAAAACAAATAAATCCTAGAATGAAATGCATGAATGTAATGCAATGCAAGTCCTAGAACAAAAACAATAAAAAGACACAAACCAAAGAACAATGGTCACCAAAGAATAGAGCAATTAAGCACAAGGACCATGTCAGAAAGACTCAGTTAGTTCGAGTCTTTTGCATCCAAAACATTTTAAATGCACCACGAGCATTGGAGTTCTTATTCACGTTCGAGTGATTCCCAACTCCAGGATTGGAATAAAGGTTTAACACCTTTACCAATTCACCAATTAGTGCCATAGGATCATGCGCTTGAGGCACAGGCACTTTTGGTTTAGTTGCTCTCTTATCAGTTTGAAGCTTGTAACGGTTAGGACGAATGTGTCCAGACTTACCACAATAATGACAAACCCAAGCAGGTTTACCATGCATCTTGTCCTTAGATTTGGTAGGCTCCTTAGGTTTAGATTCTCTTAAATCTACCCTAATCTTCTTAGGTGATGAAACTTCTACGGGTTTAACTATCTCACTCACAGGTGGTTTGACAGTTTCACTCACAACCTCACTCACAGAAGGTTCAGAAGAAGAGGAAGGAACAAAAGTAGTGGAATGGTGTCCAGAATCAAAAATGCTTTCAACATATCCTAACCCAGTTTTATCAGCAGGAGACTTTTGAACATTCAGCATGTGATCAAGTTTAGAACTAGCAGATCTAGCAACAGATAAATCATGTTCCAAAGTTCTAACTTTATCAAGCAAAAGCATGTTCTCAGATTTAACATTATTCAAAAGCTCATTAGCATCAAACAGTTTAACAAGCAAATTTCTCTTTTCAAGCTCAAGAGAATCAATTTTCTTTAGGCCAAGTTCAACTTTCATAGCATCCTTTGCAGCAACTTTGCAAAGTTTGTTATAGGCCTCTTGAAGATCTGCATCTTCAGAGAGTTCCCCATCAGAAGGGTTCTCCTCAGCAGATATGCTTTCATTGACTATAGCAGTAGCCGTGAAAGCAATGAAGTTTCCATCCTCGTCACCACCGGACTCATCATCAGAAACCTCATTATCACTAAGGGTTACAGCCATAGCTTTACCCTTATTCCTCAAGAATGTAGGACATTCAGATTTCACATGACCATACCCTTGACAGCCAAAACACTGAGGACCCAAAGAGTTATTAGAAGATTGACCAAAATTTTCTCTAGGTTTTTCAAAATTGTTAACCTTAATGGGATCATTCTTCCTAAAATTTCTAGGTTCAGCAGTGTAAGTACCTCTTGCCTTTCTATTTGTATTCCTCAGAAAGTTCTTAAAGTTTTTGGCAAGATAGGCAATCTCTGTAGCAGAGAGCTCATCATCAAATCCACCACCCTCAACATCATCAACTGACTTAAGAGCCATTGATTTGGATTTGTTCACTTTAGGTAGGTCAGACTCATAGGATTGAAGAGATCCTACAAGCTCATCAACAGGGATGGAGTCCACATCCTTGCTTTCAGTGATGACAGTCACTTTGGGTCTAAAATCTTCAGTTAAAGATCTAAGAATCTTCCTAACAATTTTAGGTTGATCATAGATTTCACCCAAATTAAAAGCAGAATTGACAATATCATTTAATTTAGCATAGAATTCATCAAAAGATTCATCATCAGACATTCTAATGCTTTCAAATCTAGAAGTCAATTGTTGCAATTTATTAATCTTAACTGCCTTTGTGCCTTCATGCACAGTTTGGAGGATTTTCCAGGCAATATGAGCAACCTCAACATTAGAGATCCTCTTAAATTCCTCCATAGAAACAGCATTAAAGATAGCATTCATAGCTTTGCTATTGAAGCTTGCTGCTTCTTTTTCAGAAGTTTGCCACTCACTCACAGGAGTAGCGGGTTTCACCCATCCGTATTCAACGGAATTCCAAACCCTTTCATCAATGGATTTCAGGAATGCTTTCATCCTTACTTTCCAATAAGCATAGTTGTTCCCATCAAAATGAGGAGGAACAAACAAAGAGTGTCCATGCTCCATGACAACAGGGGTCAAGGATCAGCTCAGAGATTAAAAATCTCAAACACAAAGAGCTACCTGCTCTGATACCACTTGATAGGTTATTTAGACCCCTAAAACAACCAAATTGTGTAGCCTAGATTAATTAGCCAAGTTGTTACTTAGTCAAATTAAACAATTCTAGGTTAAAGCAATTCAACAATCATATCAAGTATAATAATGCAGCGGAAAATAAATAACACAAGATATGATCACCCAGGAAACCACACGGTAAAAACCTGGGGAGGATTTGACCCACCGATCCTCAAGGCAAACCAGAATTCACTATGAAAGAATTGAAGTTCTTACAGAAGGACTACAAGCTCCCCGCTCGACTTCCTAATGCTACCCACCAGTACGAACTTCCTGACACGACCACGCGCAGGCTCCGAATCCACGGACTACTTCTTTCTTGAATTCTTCAATCAGCTACAAGCTCCCCGCTTGCTTTTCTTTTAAGTTCCAATGGTTGCAACTAAGTTGATCATCAAGAGATTGACAACCCTAAGTTTATGTGAAGGAAAGCTCCTCGAAGATCTCACAAGAGATTCACACAAACAGAAAATATGAGCAACAATACAATATGGACAACCTTCAAAAACGTGGCTAGGGTTTTGTTTATATACCTAGGGTAAAAACATAAAACCCTAAACGTTTAATGAAGTAGGGCTGAGTTGGAAATTCTGCAGAAAATTCAACCTGTGCGATTTTCGATCGATCGAGTCTATTCTTCGATCGATCGAGCCAGGCCAAAAGTCCCAAGTACTTCTGCAGCCACTCGATTCCAACTGTACAATAATAAACCAACTTTGAGCAAGCCTAAACAAGACTAAATACAATGTTTTGATCATGGTTTGCCAACATTACAAATTAGAGTTCTAAATACATAAAATCCTAAGACCTTAGAACCTAACAACTTTCATACATAAAATAGGAATTGTTGCCTCACCATAAGTTCCCAGTACGCAGACTCTGGTGTTATGTACTGCCTTGTGTTGCGATTGTACCACGTCATGTACTCAACGAGGTATATATCATCACCGTCCAAGAGAGGGGCCCCGCGAACATCATTAGCTCTGTTGGCCCATTGCTGAATAAAGATAGCATGTTCTGCCTCCCAATCCCTCTCCCATTTACCTTGGAGGGATATCCTGTGAAGGATATGCGACATATCCATGACAAGTGGAACTGATTGCTTCATCCTAAACTGACAGAGGACCCGCTCGGGATGATGCCCCTCCACTATCCAAAAGTATATCAATGGCACCTCGGCCCTCCAAATATGTTGCCCGACAGTGCAATACGCAGGCAGAGAGCCCAACGTATGCGTGTACGGCTCCCATACAATCTGCATAAGTGGATTATGTTTGTGATAGTGAGACATCATACTAATTAAAGATTATGTTTGTGATATGTAATATGGAAAGCATGGAGTTTCTTGATTCTATTCGTACGCAAAATATTTAGGGATTATTGGGCAGAAAGTAAAGGAACAGCAACATTGTGTTCAAAATATTAACAGAATGAAGTCAACAAGCAATTAAAACAATGACTAGCATTGATCTGTAGAAAATAGTAAAAGATCTAGGTTGACCGATGTCCACATTCCATTCTCAGAACCATGTTCATATGCATAACATTGAAAGCTAAGTGAGACCATCAGATACTAGGGTTTTCAATCTAAACCAGACTTAGAGGAGGGTACTAGAGCATCCTTATGGCTGTAAGATGAATCCAAGTTGATCATTTCGCAAAAGCTTTTTATCGTAATAGAAAACTTGTACTAGATTAATTGCATTAGTCATTAACAATATTTCAATGACTATTATTCACAGGCCATACTAAACTAACTGTACTTAATTTTCTCTTGAAGCTATCAAAAATATGGAGGGAAGACATATATAAGGTCTGCTGAATACATTGCATTTCAAGTAGCACTTTTTATTGCCAGAAATGGAAGCTATGTAAACTATTACATGGTATAATCCTCATCAAATACTGTTATCATATTTCTATCTAAATATATTTTGTTATAAAATTTAGTGTTCGAAATTACGTAAATTGAATAGTTATCTAAAACTAATCATGTCAATGTCTAAAATTACATTCCTTATCTTAGTACCTTGGTGGAACAAATTATGTGGAACAAGCTCTGTAGCGTAAATCACATCTTGGTGAGTAGCATATGTTGCACGCTTCTAAAATTATATGAATAAAGTAGTAATTAATAATCCACAACTTTTAATAATTTTAGGATTATTAAGGCAGCTCAAGTGGGGACAACTTAAGGAGTTGCATGCTGCAATTAAATTGTGCTCTACAACTTTGGTACAAGTTCTATTTTCTCTTATCGTAAATAGGTTAAAACGGTGTATAATGCTAGAATCAGTAAATCAACACAAACTTTTGTTTCAGTTAGTAGCTGGGAAGAATGGAGGGATGTCATCGTGAATTTCGAAGATGCATCATAAAAATCAAATGAATTACTTGAGCACACAAATACAACCAAAGAAAAATCTGATTATCTTTGGTATACTCTTAGGTAAATTAATTTCTCATTGAATTATAACCAATTACATATGAACAATATGTGTGCCTTCTCTTCATTGCATCAGATTAATGACATTTGTAAGAATTGATGGAGTTTTTGTTTTTAGTTGCAACACAAGTTTGAAGTCACTTTGTCTTGCACTAAACCAAGACTTCATGCTCAATCTTTTGCACATGTTGCACATGCTTTTTTGAAAGACATATACATAGGTAAGTTACTTTTTCAGTTCAAACATCTTGGAAAGGGACAATTTCTTCTTTCTTTCTTGCTTTTTTGGGTGTAAATCACAAACGTTTCCGTACATAATCAAGGATATAGCCAAATTCTACTTAATATATATATGACTAAATTTAAATATAACCCATTGATCCAGCCCAACTTAACCTGACTCACATGAGTCGGGTTGCGTTGGTTTTTACACATGTAATGAGTTAGGAATTTCTCAACCCGACATTCTTAGGTTGAGTTGGAAAAAACCCTTCAATCCAACCCAACTTGACCCATGCACATGTACACCCCTACTTTTGATAATAAGAAGTCTCCAAATATAAGGTTTTAAAATTGTTGGATTATATAATATTTGTTTATGCTAGGTTAAAATAAAAGAATTGAAGCCTTTGATTTAATAGTTTAGAATTTTTGAGTTTATGCTTGGTTGTATTCATGCAGGTGCTGCGAATGGAAGTTCTAATGTGATGTACTTCACAATGGACATTCCAATTGAGTTAAATGATGGGATGAAAATCCTAGTATCAAACAAAATGATGGGATGAAACCAATATTCTGAAATCAACTCATTCCTACAACAATCTAAGAATTCAAACTAAAATAAAAATAAAAACTTGGAAACATACTTGAGGGAAACGAAAATAAAAACCTCAAATTGAGGACGTAAATTAACCAGGTACCTGCTCTGCCCGTAGTGTAGCCAGCGACGTCCGGTACACAGCAAGGACGTGTGTGGCATGCTCTGCGGTGCATTTTGGCCCGCTCCACCTAGCAAACATGGGGTGTTAACAAATGCTCGTTACTGAACTGGTCATTTAACAAACTTAGCTTTATATTTCACATAGTTTATTTTTGTTTGTTAGTTTCACATATTTTCAATTATATCAAAGAGACAAATAAAATGTAATATACTATTACACGTAAATAATTATTCCTAAGAGACACTTAGCTTAAATAGTGAGAACTCAATGAACGTACCTAATGGCAAGGGGCCCTGAGTGCACTGGAGGTAGAGGCGGCCTTACAATAGGGCATAGTCGTGGGAACCTTGAATAGGCCCATAGTTGCACCAACAAGAGTGCTCCTCCAATTTGCATCGCTTCCTTCTTCGATGCACTACAAAGTTGCCTATAGAGCCAGGCTAGTGCTGCACTGCCCCAGCTATACCGCCTCGCATTGCTGATTGGGTTAAGCAACTGCAAAGGCAACAGTGAGACCCGGTCCGCAGACTTGTCCATGAACAACAGGGCCCCCATCCATACAAGTATGTGGTAGCGGGCATGTTGCTGCACGACTTCGTCACTGGCATCCGCAGCTGGGGGAGTGGGAAACTGTTCATCAAGCCACTTGTATTTTATCCTCGCCCCAGTAAGGGTAGACTTGTTTGAGTTCGGTATCACGGGCGGAGGTTCATGGCCCAACAACTCTCGGCACACCACGTTCCATTTCTTGGCTGTACTCCTAGTAACAGGCAACCCATCCACAGGAATCCCCAGCATCACCTCGATATCTTGCAAGGTGATACCCATTTCTCCATGGGGTAAGTGGAACGTGTGCGTTTCTAGACACCACTACTCAACCAAGGCCGTGATCAAGGCGTGGTCGACCTCCATATTAGGAACCTTGAATAAACTGGTCAAACCTGCTACATCTATGCATTGCATGATATGTGGGTCTAGCCCACCCTGCGGCAATACACATTTACGGCGTTGAACCTTTAGCATGCCAGGCACCTCCTACACAGGGACGAGTATTATGTTAGGTAGTGCACACGAGGTAATTATAAAACAGACCTGTATTAATAATATAACTACATACCTCGTCGGCGGCGTGGCTCCAAAGTGGAGTTGACCGATGATTCGGCTGCCGGGTCAACTGGGTAAGATCGTCGAGTCCAAGCCGCACTCTATCTAGTGCTTGCATATCTGACATGGCAGCAAATAGATTGTTAGCAATTATCTGACAAGTAAACCACAATTAATATAAAATAAAAGCATGGATACAGTAAAACATATTATGATCCCAACAAGATTGTCAACATTGCTTCTTACCCCCACTTAACATGCAATCCAAAAGCAATCAAATTGAAGCTTAAATAAATAAGAACTTGCCATAATTTTACATACAAACACTATTTTTTTTTTCTATTATCTGTAATTGAAGTAAAAAAACAAACAAATGACTAATTAATGTGCTAGAAACTTGATTGACACCTGCATGTTCAACATCTAAGCAATATTTACATGTGAGAGTTCTTTTTGGTGTATGATGCCTTTGAAATTGATTTTAGCAAGGAAAATATCAATTACAATTATTAAGAGCTGCATATGGAGGGAAGACATATTAAATTTAACCATGTGACACACAATATGTGATCTTCCCCCAAGGACATTTAAATTCAACTCTATGGCTTATGACCAATGCAGTCACATAGTAAATATAAATTGCAACAACTCAATGTTTAGGTATTTTATTCTCAAACCTGTTCAATCAAACTTGGTCTTTTCAATAAAGTAACACTCTCTATAAGGTCATCCTTGACAGCTCCCCGTTTTATGTCCTACGCAATTGGGCTCGAGTTCTCAACTTAATATCTAGAAACCTATATAATTATTCTACATTTCTACCACTAGATATGTAAGCATACCATGACTCAGTCAGCCCATTTCCCTGCTTGTTAGGCCTATTTTCAACATTTTGGGAGTTAATTCTATTCAATTTTCTACTTGGTGAGTCGTTTTCAAAATTTAGGCTCATTTGCTGGGTCTATTTCCCTGCTTGGTGAGTCGTTACAAGTATTACCCTGTTCCACTATATTAGCTATAAGCAATAGTCAATCAAAATGTACCAAACTCATTAAACCACAATGATGGAGTGAATGTTGTTTCCTAGAGTAAATGCACTCATTTTTTCCTTGAAGTTACTTGAGCAGTTTGATGTTCCAGTGAATATCATTTCTTGTTTAACAAAAGGGTGAAAAGTTACAGAGTATTCTCCTAAAAAAAATTACATAATCAAAATATTATAATCGCAAAGAGAGAAAATCAATAAAATCTACAACAAAATGCGTGTCATTTTCACCAAAGGGTGCAGGACCACTCGAACAAGAGAATCTCAAATTCACCGACTTCAACCCAATAAGCTGAATAGTAAAATAAGTTGGCAAAAATAATCTTTGCCAAATAGACTCTGTATATCAAGGCTTATCCATGAGCATTGCATAATTTTTAAGTAAAACTCTATTAGTAATTTTTTTTATAGATGCTTCATTTAATTTAATTTAAAAATGAATGCAAAA
Source organism: Quercus aquifolioides (assembly GCA_019022515.1). Lineage (NCBI taxonomy): Eukaryota > Viridiplantae > Streptophyta > Magnoliopsida > Fagales > Fagaceae > Quercus > Quercus aquifolioides. The sequence continues at coordinate 50,793 of JAFHAW010000255.1, forward strand.
CTGTTTAGATTATGAAACATGTAAAGTTGTTATTTACAACTATGTATTTTGTTGGCTTTTATTCCGTGCCAAATTTGATTGTAATTATTATCAATCGTTTATACCCTGTATCTATTGTGGGATTTGTTGTAAGGGTTGTGTGATAGAGAGAGAGTGTGAAGACTCAAGCATTTGAAGACTGAAGAATTCTCGCGGGTATGTCGTGACCTAGCTTCCCGCGAAGTGAATCATGTGCCCTGCACATGCTGGAATGCGAAGAGTCAGGCCAGGTGGAAACAGCTGTGTCTCGTGAGTATCTCGCGAGTAAGGCCTTCCCGCGAGACACCTGCGAGGCAATCTGTTCTGCCAGCCTGTACTGAATGACTCACACTTTCTGTGCCTATCCTATATATACCCTTATTACCCACAAATTTTGAGGAATGCTTCAGAGAGAAAAACCCTAGCCAAACACATTGAGAATTAGAGATTGTCATCCCCACCTTTCTTTATACACTTGCTTGTGGTATTTCCTCAACTCTTCCCTCTCCATTTCCATACCATTGAGAGGTTAATAGCCCAAACACTTACCACGCCCTTTGAGAGTGTTGAGTGACGTTTTGGTGCTGCTGGGAAGCATTGGAAGAAGCCAAGGATGGCAGATGCAATATGGAGCTTGTTGCGGGATTCGGAGAGCTAGCCAAGACACGGTTCCGAGAAGCCTTGTTGGAGTAGGAGCTTGGAGGGCTTAGGTACATTGGGTAGATTAGGCTTGGAGGGTCTCTTGCTAATCAATGTATCCCAACTGATTGTCTAGTGGATCGATTTCCGCTTGGAGGGCGGTGGAGAGGTTTTTCGCCGAGTTCTTCGGTTTCCTCTTCGATAACACATCTCGGTGTTATCTGTGTTTGCATCATTCTTCCCTACTTTTGTTTATTTCATTTTTATTGCCGTGTTGCTTTAAATATGGATTAGAGTAGTTGTCTTGCTTATACGCTTGTGTTTACACTATTTCGCACTTAGTATTAAGTTAGTGTAAAATCAACCAAGCCGTAATTTTAATTTGGGGGTCTAAATTGCTCGTGTGTTTTCAACACATTTTCGAGCTTTCAAAACATGCTCACTACATACCTTGCTCCAAATAACTCAATATTATGTGTGTGTATTACGCTATTATAATTAAAGTCTTTTTTATTATTAGCTCTTTCATTAAAAATTATTAACATAGTTAATTTATTTTATGCAAAAGTCTATAAAATTTTTAATAGACTCAGGTAATTTTGATATTATCAAAAAATTTTATATTTTATATTTACAAATAAACTTTTTTATTTTAATAATATTATCTTTTATACATATAATTAGTTTTCTATACATAATTTTTTTATAGAAAATATCTACATATACCAATCACATATATTACCTCAACTTCTTTTTTAGCACTTTCTCAAAAGGGAAAAATTCAAACTAATTATCATGATTTGGAGATATACGTTTTAAAAAAATTATGTTAAAAAAATTATAAAATCAGTAAATGCTAATTCTATTTAGCTTGCCCGTTTAGGAATTTTTTAAATTAAAAATGAGATAACATGCCCCGGACCCTGCCAATGACAAAATCTATGATTATTTCATACATTTAACTTTCAATCCTTAGTCAACATAAGGTTAAAAGTATTTTTATATTCATAGATGCCCTTAGGGTAATTATTAATAAACTATTTTAAAAAATTTAAGTTATAATACCACTTTTATGAGAAATATAATCAACCGTCATAAAAACTAAATGCTTTTTTCTCGTCCTCAAAATGTATCCAATATCTAAGAAAATTTTTAAGTACTCCTAAAATACGAAAAAATGATACCCCCTCCTCTTAAATTTTTTATGAACCCCACCATGAATTTAAATAATGGACTCCTTAGTGAATGTGAGAACAACACCCTTTTCTTTCTCCATTAACTTTTCCCTTATTATTTTTGTACACCACCTAAACAGCAGTTTACATATTTGTGCACCTAATAAAGAGGACTGATCAAGAAAAACGGATCAAACATATGTGCCTTAAAAAAACTGCCAAGAAACAAAATCCATAAAATAAATTGAACAAGTGACAAGATAACATTCAAACATTCAGGGGTAAAAAATGTGAAATCAAAAGAATATTTCAAGGGCTTTCATATTTCAAGGGCTTTCATTGATATCTATATCATCATTGAGTAATGAGTTAGAACCGCACAAATGGAGCCTGAAATATCCACAATAGAAGCACCCATTTTCATTTACACAAAGATTTTAAATTTCTTAATCTATAGTAACCAGCTAGCTCAAAATAAAAGGGGGCAAAAAAACGTTCGCATATTTGTGCTCCTATAGAAGAGTACCAAATTGATTTAGAGAAACCTTAAAAAGCAGCCACTCTCCAAATTCTTTAAATAAAAGATTAGAGTAAAGAATATTATAATACTTCAAGGTTCAAACAAGAATCTCAAATTCACCAAAGGGTGCAGGACCATTGAATGTTCAATTATTCCTCTCCCCCTCCATATGGTCAATTTTAAACAAAGAGGAGTTGTATTGCAAGCAAAAGAACTTCTATGCTTGCTATATCAGCTTCTCTAGCCATACATTTGCACATATAAGCTGAGGGTACCAGCGAATGAATTTTTTTTCAGTAAAGTTACTTAAAATTTTCAAGATTGCAAAACAAAAGTACTGTCAATTCCAAGAAATAATGAAAATTATAAAAAAACCTAGATATACCAAAAACAATGAGTACTAAAACTTTTAAGGGATATGAAAGAACTTAATTTGTTTGTTGCTGTACTAAACACTACTATTTCACCACTCTTACTAGTTTTTAACTGGACTTACAGTAACTGACTTTCTGTTTCATGTGAATGTGTATTGTATTTCATAGATTTATGTATATAGGATGTCATTATGGGCAGAACATCTTGGATTTATGGAAGACTGCTTCAAACAACCAGAGTCTCATCATTTTCATCATTTTTTTCTTAACACGTAACCAATAGAACCAATCTTTGTCCAAACCAATCTTTACGAGATGGGTTCAGCTTCAAACACATTTTACACCATTTACAACAACTACTTACACTCAAACGTAATTAGTTTGACACCATTTACAACAACTATAACAAAATCATGCCTACAATCGGATAAGACACATTTTACACAAACCCAGAGACATCACTGAAACACCACCACTCGATTTGCCAAAACCCCCCATCAAAACCCCAAGCACATTTAAACTCATTAAAGAGAAAATAATCATTGCAACATGTTAAAAGACAACAAATTTCTCATTAATTAGAAAATCACACAGACATAACCATATAGCAAGAAACACTTTACATCATCATCATCGCAGCATATAAAAGACAACAAAATTCTCATCTTGATTAGTAAATTTACTACTTTTTAAGTAAGTTTCAACAAAATAATCAAAATCTCACATAAAACACAACCTAATATTAAACAAGATCAGAAAAGATATTAGAGGAGAGGACTGTACCTGTCATCAACGGCGGCGGGAAGCAATGACGACGGCAAGCAACGACGACTGAGGGAGACTGGATAGGGAGAGTGAGACTGATGGAGAATAAGGAGGAGTCGGGAAGCCTAATCGCAGAGCGAGCGAGGGAGAGAGTGATGGCAGAGAGCGAGGGAAAGAGAGTGTATAGGGAGAGAGGGAGTGAATAGGGGTTGTGAGACGTTAAGGTCCTATTGATTCAAACCGCTAAACAAAACTCGATTTTACGGTTCTCGAGTTATGAATAACTACACACTCTTTTTTTTATTGGGGAAAAACCACGTCTGCTACGCCAGCGTGGCACAATGGTCAGACTAACTCGATCATAGTAATATTGAGTTATTCATTAAAACTCGACTTTCGTATTATCGAGTTATAAAACAGAGGCAACTTCCTATTTAGTTTGGGAAAGGGGGCAAAAGCATGTTTAATTTTCTGGAAAAGGGCAGAAGCCCATTTTGTCCGTTTAAAGTGCAAATTCTTATTGGTTCGCATTTGGCACATCACTTGCATTATTAGCAACTAACTTGTAACCCCATGCATATGCATGGATACACTTAAAAGATTTATAATAAGATGCATAATATAATTCCTATATATAAAATTTAATACTATTGGTAGTCATTTTTATATTTTGTTAACTCTTTAAAAAAATTTGTAAAGATATTATTAGGTATAAAGTGTAAATTGTCCATTTTTTTTAAAACAAATTATTGTGAGGCACTTTTTTTTTTTTTTTACAATTTATTTATTCTAAACTCTTTGGTTTTTATATTTAATAACTCACTTGGATGAATATTTATGATGTGGTCCCACATTCGATTCTAAAATTAAGAATTAAAACTCTTTAAGAATAAATAATTTAGGACACATGGTGCAAAATTGGAACTTTAATTTGAAATTCTAATTTGATTTTCTCTCAGTTTCACCTATTATTATATATATAGATATAGATTCATCCCTGACTACATGTGGGTTCAAATTATACAAATTATATTACACTTGATCTAACTTTTTAGAGTTACACTTTTTTTACGCATTGAATTTGAGTAGATCTAAAAAAAATAACTCATTATTCTTATTACAATTAGGCATGTCCACGGGTCGGGTCGAATCAGATTTGTGCTCAACCCGCATCCGACCAGACCAGATCGGGTGGATGGAATCTCAACCCGCAGCTAACTAAGAGGATGATCGGATCAGGTAGGTTGGAACTTCAACAGGATTCGAGCGGGTCGGTCGGGGTCGAACATCTGGAAAACGGCGAGAATCCAGCATGAAAACAGAGAAAAACGGCCAAAATCCTTGAGGTCTCACCAAATTTGCAATGTGCAAATCAATGGGTATATGATATGCAAGAAGTGTAGCAGTTCAAATATCCAACGCAAATCGTTTATTAAAATTCAAGAGGCTACAATAGTTGCTTTCTCTGTTATGTCCACTCCATCTTAGTCTTCAATTGGGAAAAAATATTGGAGAAGGATTATCACTTTAAGCCCTGCTATCCAAAGAAAAAACTTAAAAGCAAAATCATGTACTGGCATAATGAGGATGCACCTGAACTCACTACCTTGAAAGCCATATGTTACCAGTACATGTAATGAAGCACAGTTTTTTTCCTCCTTTTTAGGACATAGGGAAGATGTGCAGCTCAAACTATATAAAAAACAGTTGCACCTCCTTCAACACCAATACCCTTATTACAATCCACAATGAACATAACCTTTTTTTTTTTGCATCAATAAGCACAACAACGCATGGTAAAAGGAACCAAAAGTTTGAAAGACTCAGAAGAGGATGATACAATTTCAACAACTGCCCCACAGCCTAATCTATTAAAAATTTAAAGCCTTATGGAGGATAATAATTCCAACAATTGTCTGTGCTTGCTGGACCAACCATGAGGAAAGACCAAAGGCTTGGACTGCTGGCAACTAAATCCAACTCAACAACTTCAACCCAAGGACTTGGGGAAATAATACATGACTCTTTTGCCTCCTAAGCCATTAGGTCAACCGCCTGCATTTTTTCAACCTTCCTATTGACTTTCTCTGCACAAGTCTACTAGCTGTTTAACAAAGCTTTTTCCTTTCAACAAATAATTCACAATTAGATAATTGCTACTATTTTGCTTTTACACTATCCTTGCAATGGCAAAGCAGAAAATGTCACAGGGCATTGCAATACAAGGAACGACTTTCTTGCTTGTAATTTCAAGAAGAGAAAGACAATATACAAGCCCAAAATAATTGCATGTATTCCAGGAAAATTTTCCTGAAATTTTTTTTCACAAAAATCTAATGTTTTTCACTATTTTGAAAATGCAGCTATGCCTGCTTTTCCAAGACATCACTTCAACAGAGTAATACTCCAACATATTCTTAAGGAAAACAAGTGACGAACAAATCAATATTATATAGAAATTTAAGCTTCACCTACTGAAGATACACTATTTTACTTAGTTTTGACAACATAGGTAGAAGATCTGGACCACTAGGACCGTTAATAATAATAATAATAATAATATACAGAGGACTAACATTCATACACATCATTATGTGAACACTAATGCACTTTTTGGGTATGGCTGATGCAAGCACTTTCCAAATCCACATCAACACATGTAAAACATTGCTCATCAAAAATAGTAACTCAGTTTATCAAAAGTCCACCTGAACTTTGCTGCAGAGACATCAAGTAGTTACTCAGAATAAGAAACCCTTAATGTATATCCCTGATCAGATTTGTCACAACCCAAAAGGGCCACTCTTCAAAAATTAAGAATCTCTTAAATTACACAATTTCAAATTAAACAATGAAGGGTATTATTGGAGATAATATAGTAAAAACTTAAAATATGGAGAGAGCATAAATTATTGCAGAATCTAATTAGTAAACAAATTCACCTTAAGATGCGTAAAGAGCATAGAACAAGAAATCACTCCCAATACCTTAATAGATCCAAGCAATGCTTGTCAGTACTTGGATGTTGCTTTCCCTTATTGTGCCTCTCTGGTATTGGCAGCTTCAAGTGTCCGTACAGCACATTTGCAATATCTGCTGCTGTATATAATGAAAATGTCATGCCAGCCAGCTTATGAGCTTCCTTCTCCAGATACCTAAGCTTTTTCCCCAACACATTACGTGCCTGAAGGCATCCCTCCATGTCAACACCTATTCCCCAAAGCTCCATGTCTGCAAGCACATTAATCTAACATACACAAACAAGCATACAAAATTTTGTCAAATACTTCAAATATCTAACCAGATGAAGAGTGTATTGTTTATAAATATCAGTTCAATGGTTTCTGTTAGGTCACAATCTGAATGACCCCTTGTGATAAACCCTAATTAATTAATTAATTAGCCAAGTTGTTAATTAATCAATTAAGCATGCAATTGCGTGGAAGCACAAACAAATCACCAAATACTAAATATGCAGCGGAAAATAAATAACACGGTGATTTGTTTACGAATGGGGAAAACCCTAACGGCAAAAACCCCACCGGGTGATTTTCAGGTCACCACTCCCGAAACTCCACTATTATCAAATCAAGCGGTTACAAGAAAGGAATCCCAAGTACCTTACCAACCTACAGTTGAACCCTTACCCCAATACCCAATTGGACTTGATCTGTAGTGACAATTTCCACCTTTGATGCATGGCTCCCAAGTACGTGACTAACCAATGCGCGGATCCCAGTACGCGACTTCAGAACACCAACTTGAGGAAGAATGGTTGGCTGCAAAGTTCTTCAGTTCATCCACGTGATTAGTAGCAGGAAGATGCTTGGTTACAAAACCCTATGGTGCAAAGACACAGCAACTTCTTGATGAAGGATGAACTAGGTCAAGAACTTCGTCTGTTGATCACAATTTGCATAAACAGAGATTGCTCAATGATAATACAACTTGTGTCACCCCAAAACAGCTCTTAAAATAATCCTTTTATATGTTTAGGGTTAGAAGAAAAGAAGTCCCAAAAACATATTCACGGATCCCAAGAAAATCAGATTTGGAATTCTGACTTTTTAAATCTCGACAGATAGCAGGTGTCGAGGTAGCTATCGAGAGGTGTCGAGCTTTAAAAACTTTGCACTTCAGCTTGCTTTTTCTTGGACAGACTTGATGACTTCAACACTTGACCTTGAAACATTGTTCCTTGAAGTATCAAAAACACCTAGATCTACCCATTTACAAGCAGAGTGCGTTTTGTCAAAGGATTAGCCAATTTACATAACTAAGTGGCATATGTTCTTAAACAAGTTAAAACATATATGTCCTAACAATCTCCCCCTTTGGCAATCCGTGACAAAACCACAACAAACAAATGAGCATATGAGAGAAGTCATAAATCACTCAACTCATATTCACTTGTTGAATACAATAAAATCTATCCTAACACAAACTCTTGAAAAACTTTGCAAGAAGAGAGCTTATGATAAGTAGACTTTGACAACCTGTATTTCTGAAACACTTTAAACAAAACTCATCAAGGCATCTTGTGTGAAACAGAAATAAATAGATTGCATACAAGAAAAGAACATGTGTATAAAGATAGAAAAGAAACAACACATGAAGAGAGAGGTGAAAGAAACATACATCAACACATATAAGAGAGAAGATAAGTACAAAGTATGTAATAATGGTCAAAGGACCTCATATACAAGAACAATGCATCTATAAAGAATAGAAAAGAAAAGATACATCAAACCTCACTACATCCCTCAAAAGTATCAACACTCCCCCTATCAAAAATGTCCTATACTAACTCTCCCCCTAAGATGACTACTCTCATAACCCAAAACTACTCCCCCTTTTTGTCACGAGTGACAAAGGGTAGAGTGTCATGTAGACATCTCATCGGCAGAGCTAGCATCTCCATCATCATCATCATCAACATCATCATCATCCTCAGAATCTGAAGCTACTGGAGTAGGTGGTGAAGGAGTAGCCTCTGGAGCAAAACCACCCATGGTCGCCTGCCGTCGTGCAATACGACCCACACGAACATTCACTTGATACAACTCAGCAGAGAGTGTATCAAGACGAGTATCCATGCGCTGCAGCTGCGCCATAATATCACCAAGGGATACATCGCTCGAAGAGGAAGAAGGAGCAGATGTAGATGGAGCTGATCTGGATGGTGCTGAACGGGAGGGAGGAGTGGCACCAGGCTGTCTCGACCTGAACTGCGCCTCACTACGTTTTACAGTAGCGGCATCTATGGCAGATATGTGTGTGAAATGGTCGGACATAGGAAAGGGAACGGAAAAATGGCGTAGAATCTGCGTGATAGCAGAAGGAAAGATGAGCTTATCACGGGACGCCGAATCAAGATAAACATCTATAATAGACTGGATGAAGTGAGAAGGGAAGTCTATGGTCAAATGCTCAAGTAGAGAGAGCAAAAATCGAGCACGAGGCTCTGTGATAGAGTTATAGTGAGACAGAGGATGGAAAAAGTCATCACCATGTTCATGAATCTAGGACCTTTAGCAAAAGGCCTACATGATGTGAACTGATGCTCACCCCAATCAGCAGGACGCTGACAGAAGGCAGAGATGAGCTCTTCTTTGGACACAGTCCTCAGACGCTCACAAGAGGGGTAATCTGGAAACTCTATCCTAGGTACCCTAAGCACATCCGCGACAAGTTGCGGTGTGACAGGAATGCGCATACCTCGAACGCGAGTGGAAAAATGAGGTACTGAAAGATCAATCCTGTGGATATTGGAGTAGAACTCCTGTATCAGCACGAGAGGGCAAGTGACCGGGATGTCACACAGTGACCTCCATCCCCTACTGTGAATGACAGAAGGAAGGTCAGTATCGGCGAAGTCCGCCAGAATGACTTGGCGTTCCGAATGAACACCTCGTCTAGAAAAGTTCTCAGTAAATGCCTTTGAGGCATCTCCATCACGGAACCGAATGTTAAAAGGAGCAGAATCAGAAGATGAAGATGTTCTAGAACGCAGAGGGTTCCGAGCAGGAGTAGATTTACGTTTGGGTGCCATAGACACTACTAACGTAAACAAATGAGAAAGAGATAGAGAGGGAGACAAACAGAAAAGTCCCAAATCAGTTCAAATATGACAGATATATGAACAAAGAGTACGTATGCATGGGAATGCATGAACATGTGACATGCAAAACAGAAATATCATCATGGGCTCAGCTCAATCCAATCCTAATCAGCATATACACAAAGTACTCACATCTAAATGCATGAAAATATCATTATAATGCACATGAAATGCAATGTATGACATTTTGAAATCATTTAAGACCAAACCCAACCCAAAATTTCAATAAAAACTCAACAATTTTGAAAAACCCCAAATTTTTATGAAAAATCCCAAAAACTAGGTTTTCAAAACATGAAATGCATGAAAATGGAAGAGAAAAGAGATCTTACCAAGTGATTTGAGCAAGAAATGAGCAAGATCCAAGAGGGTTGGAGGATTTGAGTGAAAGGAGAGTGAAAGGGAGATGAACAGACACGGAGAGATCGAGAGAGATCGAGTGAAATGAGTTCAGAATCGCGATCTGCACTTAAATAGGCACCTCAGTAATTCTCGATAGCTGAGGTGTCGAGAGGTATCGAGGATGCTGTCGAGGAAGGTATCGAGGAAAAAGCCTTCGACAGATGCAGGTATCGAGAGGTATCGAGATGCAAGGAGAATTTCAGATACACGAAGCTCGATCGATCCAACAGGTGTCGAGAATCTATCGAGAGGACAGAGACTTTCTCGATCGATCCACCAAGTGTCGAGGGAAGTGTCGAGATTGCGATAAGAAAAGCTTGAGAATCTCGACAGATGACCAGGTATCGAGGAGGTGTCGAGGAAGGTGTCGAGACACAGAAAAAGGCAGTTTTTTCGAGAAGGGAAAAACACAGACATGAATGCAATCCAACACACATCTCTATCAAAGATCCACTTAACATATAAACCTCACAAAACATCTCTCAACAAGAAATTAAGCATAAGGATCATGCAAAACACACACACACACTAAACAAGTCTAACCAATTTTATATTTCAAAAACAAGTTATGACAGTTTAGTGAGCATACATTAGCATATGTAAACACTTGTGATGGCCAAATCACATTGTACCTGCACATGTATCAAAAGTAGCAAAGAATGTTGCGTGTTGTGTGTGAAAAACATCGCAAGATTGCATATGTGTATAGATGTTATGACGATCTGAGATATGAGTAAATAACTTTTAACTCACACACAATCATAACTGTTTGATGGGGACTATCACCTTCAAGGTACATCCTATAACTCCCACATCTCCTAGAAAACACGCTTGCAATCATATTTAAAGCATCTTTAATCTTTTTGCTTTATATTTTCTTTGCATATTTTTTCTTTTAAGCATATCATGCATGGGCATAAAAAGAGAGAAAAGAAATACCCAAGATGTTAAGCATTTGACATCGCAATTTTGCTATGCCGAAGCATACGAATGTCTTTGACACTGCACTTTTGCTATGCCGAAGCATACAGGTGTCATACTATGATTGGCGGGTAACAGTGGTGAGATGGTTATTTATGCCTTTCTCTTAGGATTTTCTAGTCCTACCCGTCAAAAAGAGTGATATGAGTGTTAAGTTTAAGAGATAACTTAATCTTACTCATCACAAACAAGAGCCACAAAGCTCACTTGCTTAGTTGTGCATAGAGATGCTCATCTAAGCTACAAGAGATACAAAGTTTAGAAACTTTGTTTCAATGGCCATCCAAGGTACACAAATACCAAAGTACACACTGTTTTTGTATTTTTCTGATTTTTCAATTTTTTTATTTTTATTTTTATATTAAAAACAAAATGAACAAAAACTGAAAATAAACAAACTAAAACATGTTAAGCAAAGCAAAGCAAAAACTAGACTGACTCAGCAGAAAATTAAAACACACAAGCAATGCAACAAACAGAAAAACAAGAAGGGAAAAGAAAGTGATGAAATCACTTAGAGTCCTTTTTCTTCCACGCCTTGGAAGAACCTCTCCTTTGATTGAATCCTTGAACAGGTGGTGAGGGGGAAGAATTTAAACCGTTCAAGTTTGAAAGGAACATGAGGGCTTTCAGAAGATCTCCAAGAGGAGCAAGAGAGGATTGAAGCTGAGATTGGCTTCCAGATGCTATCATACCATTGCTCTGTTGAGTGGCTAGCCACTTATAGCAATTTGGTCGAGTGTGACCGGCAGCTCCACAATGATGACAGAGATGCTGCTTCTTTTGTTTGGGCTTTTGAGAGTTAGCCTTCTTAGCCCTAGGGTTCTTAGCATCTTTCTTATCTTGCTTAGGGGGTGCTCCTAAGATAGATTTATTCTTGTCTAAGTTCTCACTAGCTAATTCAGTTTTGACATCAACATTCTCAATTTCAGTGTTATTAGCAGGAGGAACAAAAACAGTATTGCTAGTAGAAGCAGTATTAGAGAAAGAAAGACCATACCCCAAACCAGTTCGATCCGAAGCAGATTTCTGATTGTTGAGTATCTCATCAAGCTTTGCACTTGAAGTCCTCTCCAGTTGAGCTCTAACTTGAAATAGCTCCGCTTCAAGCTTCTTGGTCTTCTAAGCCAAAAAATTGTTCTCAAATCTTAGTGCTCCAATAGTTTGATTCGCCTCATCAAACTTTGTGGACAGCTCTTCACGATCAAGTTCCACTTCACTGAGCTTCTTGGTGGCCAGCCTATATAATTTCTCATGCTTTTCAGATAGCTTGTAAAGCTTCTCATAGGCTGAATGGATGTCATCTTGATCATCCATCTTCTCAAATTTTGACTCCACCAATTCTTCTTCATCCACTTCTTCAACAATCCCTTCAGTAGGATTGACTGTGGCAGTGAAGGCATTTAGGATTCCGTCATCCTCATTGTCGGAATCATCTTCAGGCTCAGTGTCACTTAGGGTTACAGCAAGGGCCTTGCTTTTCCCAATGCTCTTTAGATATGTAGGACACTCATGTTTCATGTGTCCGAACCCATGACACCCAAAGCACTTTGGTCCTGCGGGAACAGTATACTGACCGCCCTCTTTAGCATCCTTCTTCCCTTTGTCTAGGCTTTTAAATTGAGAAGAACTGAACTGCCTGCGGTCCTTGTCGAAGCTCCTTCCATTGGCATTCTTCATGAACTTTTTGAACTGCCGAGTAATGTAGGACTTCATCTTAGAATCTTCATCATCGGAAGACTCATCTGTATCACTGCTCTTCGCCTTCAAGGCCATGCTTTTGCCTTTATTGGTCTTGCCAATCCTAGATAAACCTATCTCATAGGTCTGCAAGTTTCCAACCAGCTCAGTCAAAGGAATCTTGTCTATATCCTTTGATTCCTCAATTGCCGTAATCTTGGCATGAAATCTCTCAGGAAGAGATCTGAGCACCTTTCTTACAATCTTGGGTTCAGGGATGGTTTCCCCAAGATTGAAGGCTGAGTTCACTATGTCCTTGAGCTTGGCATAGAACTCATCAAATGACTCATCCTCCTCCATCTTTATTTCTTCAAAGCTTGTAGTGAGCCTTTGAAGCTTTGAGTCTTTGACAGCCTTTGTGCCTTCATAGGTTGTCTGGAGGATGGTCCAAGCCTCCTTAGCAGTTTCAGTTGAGGATTTCTTCTTGAACTCCTCATTGGTGACTGCGCTAAAAAGAGCATTCAGCGCTCTGCTGTTGAAGTTGGCCGCCTTGATCTTAGCATCATCCCACTCGGCCGGTTGTTCTGTTGGCTTAGTCCAGCCAATCTCTACAGCTTGCCACACTTTTTCATCTAAAGACTGCAAGAAAGCTCTCATGTGTACTTTCCAGTATGCATAGTTAGTGCCATCAAATAAAGGAAGTATAATTAAGGATTGTCCTCTATCCATGACAAACAGGGGTCAATGGATCAACACAGCAAAGATTAAATCCTAATCAGAGTGTGCCTGCTCTGATACCACTTGTTAGGTCACAATCTGAATGACCCCTTGTGATAAACCCTAATTAATTGATTAATTAGCCAAGTTGTTAATTAATCAATTAAGCATGCAATTGCGTGGAAGCACAAACAAATCACCAAATACTAAATATGCAGCGGAAAATAAATAACACGGTGATTTGTTTACGAATGGGGAAAACCCTAACGGGAAAAACCCCACCGGGTGATTTTCAGGTCACCACTCCCGAAACTCCACTATTATCAAATCAAACGGTTACAAGAAAGGAATCCCAAGTACCTTACCAACCTACAGTTGAACCCTTACCCCAATACCCAATTGGACTTGATCTGTAGTAACAATTTCCACCTTTGATGCACGGCTCCCAAGTACGTGACTAACCAATGCGCGGATCCCAGTACGCGACTTCAGAACACCAACTTGAGGAAGAATGGTTGGCTGCAAAGTTCTTCAGTTCATCCACGTGATGAATAGCAGGAAGATGCTTGGTTACAAAACCCTATGGTGCAAAGACACAGCAACTTCTTGATGAAGGATGAACTAGGTCAAGAACTTCGTCTGTTGATCACAATTTGCATAAACAGAGATTGCTCAATGATAATACAACTTGTGTCACCCCAAAACGGCTCTTAAAATAATCCTTTTATATGTTTAGGGTTAAAAGAAAAGAAGTCCCAAAAACATATTCACGGATCCCAAGAAAATCAGATTTGGAATTCTGACTTTTTAAATCTCGACAGATAGCAGGTGTCGAGGTAGCTATCGAGAGGTGTCGAGCTTTAAAAACTTTGCACTTCAGCTTGCTTTTTCTTGGACAGACTTGATGACTTCAACACTTGACCTTGAAACATTGTTCCTTGAAGTATCAAAAACACCTAGATCTACCCATTTACAAGCAAAGTGCGTTTTGTCAAAGGATTAGCCAATTTACATAACTAAGTGACATATGTTCTTAAACAAGTTAAAACATATATGTCCTAACAGTTTCTGAAGGACGACTTTCTTTTAACTCATAATCCCTAAGTGGCTCAACAGTCAGCTAATTTTAGCACCTATGCCAAGCATCAGTTTCGTAATTAAGCTATTAATCAAGGTTAAAAAATAAGAAATGGAAAATTTTAAAAATAAAAAGAACCCCACCACAAGAGAGGCCACACTTTTAGAGATTTATCAAGGCCAAAAATTAAAGTAGAAAAATGAGATAAGAGAAGTCATGCTTAAGATATTTATCAAGGACAAAGAAGAAGAAAAAGAATGGTTCTATTTACATGCTCCAATATGAACGCATTATCCTATCCATTTCCTTTTAGATACCTACGATGGACCCACCAAAAAGTTTGAATGCCCCAGATCACAGAACTCCTCTAGAAGTTAGTAACAGAGAGCATAAGGTAACTTACCAGTGGGATTTCTATATTCATAAGGGCTTCAATAAGTTCTTTGGAAATAAGCAACTCCCAAAGTACAGAACATAAAGCTCGTGTTTGTGCAACCCAACGGTAGCACCCATTATGAGCAGCCCTTCGCATCTAATTCTTCCACCTGCCACTCATATTAGCAGCTGCTGCAGCCTCGCTGGATAAACGTTTTTTAACTTCCTATTTTTATAAATTTATCAGAAGGCAGTTTGAGAAAGGAAGAACACCATAGTACTATTTGATGGGGAGATAAACACCTTGGGGAGCTTCTTTGAATAATTAATATAACATATAGAGACACTTTAACCCAAAAGGTTTAAGCCCAAAAAGAAAAGGCTTAAGCCTAATGGGTATGTGCTCAATTATGTTATATTAACTACTCATTCTTCTCATCTTTATTCAATGTGGAACTTCACTCACACGTGTAATCCAACACTATTAACTAAAAGACAAGATTTCAAGAACTTTAGAAGTCATGGGGCCATAAGAAATTAAAAGCAAGAAAATTCTCAGCAATGGGAAAATAAAAAAATTATCTTCCAAAAACATACTACACATGCTTGAAATTACTGTCAAAGTAGTTGATATGATTCTTCTGAATACCTTCTCCAGGTTTGGGTTAGAGCTTCTTTCCTCATCAGGCCACAGAATCCATGCCACTATGCACACATCGATTCCATCTTTTACATTAACTGGGGATAACAATAAGAATGAGTTGTCTATAAGTTCAACACCCATATTTTTCACAGCAAGATCTGAACCAAATTTTTGAACTGAAACTGCAGGATTTTTAAGAGCCTGAATCTGAACTTTAAGGTTCCAAGTAAATTTTCTAACATTTCTTTGCCCCAATATTTCACCAATCCGGTTCCATCTTTGTCTAACTATCTCCAACAAATACTCAGGAGGTGAAACATTGCTCTTATCACCAGATGTACCCACAGATGAGTAACAATTTCTTCTGTTTTCAGACCACAGTAGATCCTTAGGGAGATTGACATAATACACAGGAGAATTTTCCCAACTAATGGCTATGCCGTGTATTTCAAAGGGGGCAACAGAGTTCACTTCCGATCGTTTGTTGTGATGGATATCAAAATAGAATTCCCGTGTAGTCTCCCAAAGATCCAAGAAGGAATCAAATCCACCAGGAGTATTAATTGCATTGATAGGGCCCTTCCCACAAGCACTGTCCTTATTACCAAGAGACATATTTTCCTTGCTCTGTGGTTCCTGTACTCCACAATGAAGATACTCATCACATGCCCTGGTTCCATCACCAGAGTTTTGTAACTGAATAGAGCGTGCCATATCTGCACTTTTGGTATTACCAATGGTTGCATTCAGCTCAGAACCACCAGCAACAGACCCTTCAACTGGTACCCCAGAATTTTCAGCACCAAAGTTACAGTGCACTGCAGCCATTGAGTTTACTTCTGCTGAAGCCACTAAGCCAATATCTGATGTTCTCATTAACTTCTCACCTTCACTTTCTGAAGAAACTTCATCAGAATTCTCATTTTCTTCTGTGGATGGCTTAGCAGAAACATACTCCATGTGCTCTACATCAACAAAGCTACTACTAGTTTCATTTCCAGAAGATGTAGTTGCAGCTCCTTGCGTAACGTGATTGCCCATGGCAGTTGCCAATATGGGTTGAGAAATGTGTTGCACATTAAATCCAAGTGATTTGAAAGCTGAGAAGGCAGCAACCCTTGCTTCTTCAGCTTTATCTAGAACAATTTTGCGTGCACCATTTTTAATCTTCTTGACCACTCCAAGTTGTACACGTCTTTGTGCTGAACCTGCTAACACTCATATTAGTCAACTTGTCAGGATTAAAAGATCTATAAAACCATAAATGCATTAAATTTTCAAATGAAGATGAATTACATGAAAACAACCTTAAACTGGAAGAAGAAAATGAAGGATAACAGCATACAGTGCTATAAATATAAAATCTACCACCATTAATAATCCAAGCATCACAAATATTTTAATGTCATCTTTAGAACTCTCCTTCCTCATACTAACAGATTAGTAACATAAATAATTTTTTGATAGATTAGAAATTTTATAAAAATAACAAAAAGGCAAGGCCCTAGTACACAAGAAATATACAAGATAATTGTAAGAAAAATCTATGATCTAAAGCTACAATGATCTTAAAAATCCAACAAAGAGGAAGAAGCTAAACCCTGTGTTAGATTAAATGATTAAATTTACAATTTCCTAATAGCTTAAGTTTTTGGGACAATCAATAATTTATTATGATATCAGAGCAAGAAATTCCAGGTTCAAACCCTGTATCCACCTTACCTCCCATTTAAAAAAAATTCCACATGTTGGCCCCACTTATAAGGGCAGCTTAGGCCCACAAATGAAGGGAAGGTGTTAGATTAAATGATCAAAATCACCATTTCCTAATAACTTAGGCTTTTGAGACAATTGATAACTTATCAACCTGATTGCCCTCTACCAATCAAACAAAGATCTCAAAAATAAAAGTTTCAACTACACATATGAGATCTCCATTCCATCAACATCTTGCAATCATGCTCCCTCCAAATGCACAATATCAAGCATAGAGGAAGAGCATTCCACACATTCAAACTTTGATGTCTCTTAAGAACGCCTCCAACACATGAAAAGCTCCATCAAATTAGGCATTACCCAAGAAATTCCAAACAAAGCAAATACTAACAATCACTGCTTGCTAGCAACATCACAATGCAAAAAGAGATGCTTAATCGACTCCCCAACAACTTTGCACATACAAGACCAGTCAACAATGATGATCTTATTCTCCCTTAGATTATCAACTGTTAAGTAAACAACAATACTTAACCCATCCTACCCAAACTGCTCCTATTAATATAAACCGCATAAAGGATGTCAAAAATGTTATTAACAGATAGTGCAAAGCTTGAGAGATAGTAAGACACCAATCAAGAGCATCATTTAAACAATACATGTACTTTGCTATAGCAACATCTTTATCAAATTCTCCTCCCCACCCCCAATTATTAAATTAAAAACCCAATTTTGGAGAGACCAATAGAAAGGAGCTTTAGTTTGTACCATTTTACCTATCAAAAGAGGAGGCGGGGGGGGGGGGGGGGGGGGGGGGGAGAGAGAGAGAGAGAGAGAAGGGAGAGAGGACCAATAGAAAGCAAAATATTAGATAGATGAAACTTCCCAAAGAAATTTGACAAGAACAACATGCTATAACAGTCATGTCAAGAAATCCCATTAATGGCCACAAAACAAATACAACTTATGGTCCATACTATTCTTTGGTTTGAAAATCCATGACAAAACAAAGATATTTTCATGCATGACTTGAAATGTAATTATAACTATGAACCAATATCAAAGACCAAAAATCTTGTAAGTATCACCTTTTGTAGCCCACGAAGAAGATTCAAAAAGAGCTTTGGTAATTTCAGGAATAGATGCTTCTGCAATTGCTAGAGGTGTACGCAAGCCAGCTTTGTAGAGTGCTCTTGCTTGAGAACCCTAAAAGTCAAATAATAGAAACAACCAATCCTTGACTATTTATAAAATGTTCTAAAACACTAAAACTCAAATAATAAAAACAACCAATCCCAAATTATTATAGAAACCTGAAACCACTAGTGAGGTTCTCCTCAAGACAGTAACAGAAAGGTTGTTTACTAATAGAAGTACCTTAACATATGGAATTGTAGTAAGCTCTACAATTTCTGCTCTCACTCCAAATGAAACATGATTTTGGAACTTGGCAACCAAGCCTTCCAGATCATGCCATCCAAGCCTCTCACAAAATAAAGTAACCATTGATGCAAACCTTCCAGCATTCTCTTGTAAGGCTTGAACCATGCCTCGAGCCACTTTAAAAGCTTCACAAACCTCAGCCACAGGAACTTCCTTCATCCCAGGTTTAAGAAAATGTATTTAGCAAAACAAGAAAACCAAAAAACAAATACACATCAACAAAGCCATCCCATATAAAGACGACTCAGAATCCTATCAAAGTAACCAAACTAATAAATATGCAGTCCAAGTGAAAATCAAGGAAAATAGACCAGAAGATTAAATTCAATATTATCCCAAGTCACGTCACCTCAAACATGCAATCCATATAATAGCATGCAATATATAGTATTTGGTTTGCTGACATTCACAAATTGAGGAAAAATAGGAAATCTATTAGTGCATGCAATGCCTGCAATAATCTTGATAAGATGGGTGCAACGTAGAAACGTTTACACACTCGAAGTGGTTGATCATCCGAAAGCATATTGTTGTTTGTGATCCCAAGTCGGTTTTCACTTTTGCCACACAGCACTTTCATATTGTCTCTTGACTGCTTTGAAATGCGCAAGGGTGCACCATGTGCCATGCGCATCAGAAACGGCTTAACAACTCCAACTCGATTGCCCACTGACTGCATTTCATGCAATTGGGAAGAGAAATTAAATAATTTTTATTATAAAATCAGATGTAAAGATGAAAATTACAGGCTCAGAAATAAACCACATTAAAGTTTAAAAATTTTTAAATTCAAAAAAAAAAAAAAAAGTTATTAGCATGATTCTGAGAAGATGGAATCATCTACTAAGGAAATCCAATACACAATCATGGATTTATGAAGAAAGAAAGCATACTTTATATTGATTCTACCATTAGGTAAATCTCTAAATCTAATCTATATATTACTAAAAGCTGAAGCGTAGCATTTAATGCTGCTGCTCTTACATTGCGCCACATCAGCTGCCACGTCATTCTTTTTTTTCTTCTTTTTTTTAAAATATAATTTTCCTACAATTTTAAAATGGTTTTTACAATTTTCAATTCTATAAATGCAGCCCACTACTTATTTATTTACTTCCACTATCACCCTATAATAAATCCAGCCCACTACTTATTTATTTACTTCCATTATCACCCTATAATAAATCTGTATAATTAATCCAGCTCACCTCTTATTTATTTAGTGCCACTATCAAGCCCAACCCAAAGCTTTTTCAGTTTAGCTTTAGGATTTTGTATGAGCCTTTTCAGCTTAAAAGGAAAAAAAAAAAAAAAAAAAAAAAAAAAAAAAAAAAAAAAAAAAAACGTTGAAGTTTCAATTTTCCTATAATTGTTTTACACTTCTCCAACCTTTCTCTCTCCCTTACTATTTCATCTCTCCATTACTTCTTCAATCTTTCTCCCTCCCTTACCTTTTCATCTCCCCACTACCCTCTACATTAATATCATTCTTCCTCTTTCCCTTCATCTTCCTTTATTTTTGTCTCTTCTTATTCACTCTCTCTTACTATAAATTCATCACTATCTCTTCTATTCTATGCATAGTTTTCCCTCACAAAAAAAAAAAGGTTCTCCCTCTCTCTCTCTCTAAATTTTTTGGTGGATTTTTATTTTTATTTTTCTTGCATCTCTACTTTAGGTTGATAATTTTTTATATTCTTTAAAACTTTATTTTGGTGTTTTTATTATTTATTTTTTATTCTAAAAGCTGAAACGTAGAGTTTAATGCTGCTGCTCTCACGTTGTACCACATCAGCTGTCACGTCATTCCTTTTTTTCTTTTCTTTTTTAAAATATAGTTTTCCTACAATTTTAAAATGGTTTTTACAATTTTCAGCCCTATAAATGCAGCACATTACTTATTTATTTACTTCTGCTATCACCCTATAATAAATTCAGCCCACTACTTATTTATTTACTTCCATTATCACCCTATAATAAATCTGTATAATTAATCCAGTTCATCTCTTATTTATTTAGTTCTACTATCAAACCCAACCTAAAGCCTTTTCAGTTTAGTTTTAGGATTTTGTGTGAGCCTTTTCAGCTTAAAGGAAAAAAAAAAAAAAAAAAAAAAAAAAACCAACAACGTTGAAGCATTTCAAGCTTTAGGTTTTTTTTTTTTTTTTTTCAATTTTCCTATAATTGTTTTTAATATTTACACTTCTCCAATCTTTCTCTCTCCCTTACTATTTCATCTCCCCACTACTTCTTCAATCTTTCTCCCTCCCTTACATTTTCATCTCCCCACTACCCTCTACATTAATATCATTCTTTCTCTTTCCCTTCATCTTCCTTTATTTTTGTCTTTTTTTATTCACACACTCTTACTATAAATTCTTCATTATCTCTTCTATTCTATGCATAATTTTCCCTCACAAAAAAAAAAGGTTCCCTCTCTCTCTCTCTCTCTCTCTCTCTCTCTAAATTTTTTGGTGGATTTTTTTATTTTTCTTGCATCTCTACTTTAAGTTGATAATTTTTTATATTCTTTAAAACTTTATTTTGGGTTAATGCGATTTAGTTTTGTTTTTTAAATTGTTGTTGTTGTTGTTGTTTTTTTTTTTTTTTTTTAATTCTCTTTGATTGTTAAATGTTATCCTATTGCGTTCTAAAGAATTAAACATAGCATAAAAAAATATAATATTATTCTATTACATAGCATGATTTGGATAATTTGGTATTTATTCTGTTACATAGTATGATTTTTTATAGTGCTAAATTTAGGCTGCGTTTGTTTTGGGTGAAAATGATTTCAGGAAATCATTTTCCGTAAAATATGCTGTTTGGTTAGTTTTGAAAATAGCATTTTCCGGAAATCAATTTCCTTTGACCATGTAAAATATGGCTTTGACCCGGAAATCGTTTTTACGTTTTTATTTTCCCTTCAAACAATTTCCGAAAAACGCAAGAGAGGGAGAGAACGAGAGAAAGAAGAGAGAACTCGGCTCCAGCTCGCCGGTGAACTCCGAGCTCCAGATCGTAGCAACGCGTCGATGAAGCAACGATCAACTCCAAACACCAACGGTCGCCTCAAGCTCTAGATCGCTCCGAGCTCCAGATCGACTCCCAGCGACGATCGACTCCAACGGTTGCCTCAAGCGCCTTCGCCGTCGCCTTCGCCTTTGAACCCACACGTCGTCACCGTCACCTTCGAACCCACACTCGACCCACACGCCTTCGAACCCACACCCGACCCACACGCCGTCGCCGTCACTTCGAACCCGCACGCCTTCGAACCCACACCCGACCCACACGCCTTCGCCTTTTGACCGGATTTGATGATTTTTTGTCTTTGGGTTTTGTATTTTTGTGGCTGTGGACTGAGGAATGATGTTAATATTTGTTTGGGAGCTGAGGAATGAAAATTGTTGTTGTTGTTGTTGTTGCCGAAATTTGTGGTGTTGTTGCCAGAATTTGCGTTGTTGTTGTTGTTGCCGGAATTTGCTGCCGGAATTTGTTGTTGAATTGGCTGTGATGTTGAAATTTTTTGTAATAAAATTTGTTTGGATGCTGAGAAAATGTGAAAAAATTGTAGGAAAATAGCATTTTCCTAATAGAACCAAACACGTGAAAATATTTTCCACAACAATTTTCATAATATAACCAAACACTTGAAAATATTTTCCTTTTCCGGAAAATAGCATTTTCAGAAAATAGGTATTTTTCGGAAAATATTTTACGGGAACCAAACGGACCCTTAGATGTTAAACTATGAGACTTTACAAATTTTTGTTTATTTTCTAATCCTTTGTGGTGGATAGTACTCTTAATAGTTGTATTAGAAGTATTTTATAATGCCATTTATTTAAAGAAAAGCAAAGGTTTAGCCAAACAAAAATAATCAGATAGGTGACAAATTTTAACTTTTGCAATTTTATTTTGATTATTATTATTTTATAACAATGCATGTATAGAAATTTAATTCTTAGATTTTGCTAATAATTTTTTATTTGATAGTATGTTTTGGGCAGCCGAAATTATAATTTCTACAAAGAAAATAACCTTAATAGATTATCAAAAACAAAATTTTACCCTAATATTGGTTCAATTAATCATTGTTAAGTTTTATTAATTTTTTTTAGTTTACCTTTTTTTGGTGTTTTGGATTGTTCCTATATTACATTTATGATTGTTTCTATAATAAATAAAAATATAATTATGAAATACATTACTCATTATTAGATTAGTTTAAATTATAAATTTTTTTTAATAAAACCATCATAAAAATAATTATCACGCGCAACGCGCGGGTTCACGGCTAGTTTTAATAAACGATTTGCGTTGGATATTTGAACTGCTACACTTCTTGCATATCATATACCCATTTATTTGCACATTGCTTCTAGCACATAGGTTTTGTCCTTGGGCATTCTCATAGTTGCTAAGCTATGCGTAACAACTGGATTTGGTTTCATTTCAGGCATGAGCATCCTATTGTTCCAGTCATTGAGGAGCACCGTACATTGGCAAAGCTCCTAAACTGCACATTGGGATCAATTTGTTCACTGGCTAGGCTATCTTTGAGGACACAGAGGTACACACTTCATGGTCATTGGCTCCAAACATCAACCGCAACTGGGCGGCTTTCAATGGAGGAACCTAATCTTCAGGTTTGATTTCTTCATCTGTCATATATATACACCTGCCATATTTATCATTTTAAATATTTTCTCGTGTTAATGAAATTTAAAAATTAGTGCAATGTACTATTAATACCATTTATTTCTTTTTTTCATTATCATCATCATCTTGTATTTTTTGAGTTATGCAGTGTGTGGAACATGTAGTTGACTTCAAAATGAACAAGAATAAAAATGGAGGTGATGCTGATGCTGATCATTATAAAATTAATGCTTGCGATTTCTTTGTTCCTACGCAGGTAATGATCTTGATGTTCATGTATTTATGATCAGGTAGATAATAAATGCTCCTCAATTAAACTTTGGACAATAAACCGATGAATATATTTTCATAATTGAAGACCTGGAAAAAAAAATTACATTAGCTCCTAACCCATAGCGATCTGAGGATGCAAGCTGGACAAAAGTACCCCCAATTTTCACCTCTACTTTCTCTCTCTCTCTCTCTCTGGTTTTCTGCCCGGGAAAGCCAGTGGGAGTGTGGAGTCCCCTTATTGCTAATGACCAAGCTTTTCTGCCAGGGGATGGTGCAGAAAGGCCAGATTTGTTTTTAACTTTGAAATTTGGATTCTAGTTGCTCCTAAAAATACAAACGATTTGTTACTGTGAAAAGCCAATGAGCTCTAGCTCAATTGGCACCTCCTTCCCTTATAAGTTCTAGGTGGATAGTGAGGTTCTAGGTTCAAGACCCATTGGTTGTGTGTGTAACTAACCCAAAAGAAATATTTGTTACTGCAAGACATCCATTTAAAGAGATCAATACTTTTAAAACTCCGCATGGCATTTAAAAAAACAATTTGGAGGTCCACTTGGCGCATGAGGTAAACTTTAGATAATCCCAAAGATGGAAGCACAAAACAAGTTCTTAGTAAACTTGAGGCTTGCCTCCAGTGATACAGGAAATCATCCCTTTATCATAGCACAACAAATAGAACTCCAAAAAAGCCTCCCATGACAAAATTACATAAGCCTAGTGTTCAATAGAAAATGGAGGGTCAATAATATAAACCAAGAAAGAGTGATTGATAATGAATTTCCTTTTGGAATCAGAGAAGCCACTATAACAAGAAGCACAATTACCTGGTCAAAGAGCAGATAATTGCATAAAACGTTCATAGTACAGTTCCCAATCTGGCTCAACGTCAACGTTTATTGGTGTTACCAGGTAAACTAAATGCAAATCAGATGCAAGCACAAATCCTTCTCTTGCCCTTGAAAGATCATCCAGCACAATCTAGGGAACCAAACATAAGCATTGAATCAATTTCAACAACAATTTTTTTCCCAGAAATCAACATTACTTATTGCACAAAGAGTAAATCAACAGTAAGGAAATTAAATAAAAAGGAAAATAATGAAAATAGAAGATGCAAATTTTTACAAGTGATTCTTCTGGGCAAAGAGAACTGCCAAAAGCTGCTCGTCCAAGTGGTGTGGTACTGTATAACTTCGTATCATCATTCCATTCAAGAAATTTACTGTGGCACAACCACCGAAGAGATTCCTGAGCTGATTTCACCACATCTTGAAATGGCTTGGTGGAATTCAGAAGAGTACACCGAACATATCGATGAATATCATTAGCAGTTTGAACAATCCCGCCAGCCACAACTTCTAAAATGGCATGAGTCATTCCATTCATATCTACAGATAGACAAGAATGCAATGGTGGACAGCTTTCATTAAGAAGTCCCATCATTCTTTTTATTTCTTCCGGTTTGCATATTAGTACCTAGTAAGGTAAAATCATTAGGGGAAAAAATCAGCGTCTTAATATAAAAGCAGTGAATTATGTCCTCACTGAAATACATCAAAAAGGCAAGTCAAATATGATAAAAAAATAAAGGTAATAAAACAATAACAAGCATCAATCAATTTGACATTTAAAAAGACAGTCAAAAATAATATAAGCAACCAGCAATCATCCCAGATAACAATAAAAAATAAGAGGTGCCTGGACTAAAATGAAACATAAAACAGGAACTAAAAAATCAGACATACACTTTCCCCCTTTGTATCTATCCCAGCCCGACCAGCCATCTGTTTGTACCTTGTCCCATCAATAAAATCACGACCAATCCTGGGTTGTCGAAAAATGACCCTCCTAGCTGGTAAATTAACCCCAGCAGCTAAGGTAGATGTAGCAGTTAAGACACGTAAAAGGCCTCTGCGGTAGCAGGTTTCAACAATCTCTCTCTCCTCAACCTACAGAAAAGATAAATAAACATCCAAACCTTTAAAAGTAAGGAAATCCCACAACTGTCAATGACCAAGGAATCCCCATTAAAAATTATTTTAAGACAATCAAAAGACAAAGAAATCAAGTATATACCATAAAAATTATGAAAGATACAGCCCCAACAAAATAAATAAATACCGTGAGGCCAGCATGGTGATAGGCAACACCAGAAGGGAGAGTTTCTTCTAATGTAGGATCCAGTCCTGCTGGACTCCTTCGCAAGGCATCAATAGCTGAAGTAATATCCAAGAACTCACTTTCATCATTACGAACATTAATAGAAAATCTTGAGGAACTTTGAAACATGCCTTGCAGTTGATTCACATCCCTTTCGACTAGAGCAAAATATTAACACTGAATGACCCTCTTGAACAACCTGAAATATGTTCCTTGGTACATAAATTTTCAACTTCTGGAATAATGCCCCAAAACAGCTTTACCACACAAGAAATCCCTACCTCATTACATAGCTCAACAATATGATCTGGATCTTTACCACCAAGGTCAGATGCTTTTGAGATTGTTCGAACAATATCCATTTTTTTGCTATAAATAGTGTTACCAACTTTAATACATTCTTCTAATGGAACTGGTCGAAAATCTGTCTGGTATAATGCAGCCTACATGCAGATTCAGGAAAAAATAGATCTATAAGTTTATCAACCACAAAAGAAGGCTACAGCAATCCAAGACTTAATATCTTCCCTCAAGGCAAGGTGTAAAAAGTAGATACCACTAATTCAATTGCCTTAACATAAAAAAGAGAATTTATTTAAATATAAGGCATAATATCATTTACAACAAAAATAAATGCACCATAGATGCATCATATAAACTTGAAGCAAATTGTTATGATCAAAGCTACCTGGTGCATTGTGTTCCTTTCACCTATGATTTACCAACCCTAAGACAACAAATTATGAAAAACCCAAAAAGAAAATCTTTCAAGTACAGGATCTTTCCATAACATTGAATTTTTTTTTAAAGCAATAAAAAAAAACTTTATTAAATCAAAAGAAAACATGCCTGTCCATACACAAGCTGTGTACAGCAGGACAAAATCAGTATAAGTCTAAAAAAGAAGAAAAAGAATGCCATGGCAGAACAGTCATCCATTCAAACAGTACTTGCAGGAAAATGAACTTCAACTCACACGTGCTTTGTTCTATATCTTCAAAAGCTCTCTTATTCTGTTCCTTCCAAATTATCCACATAAAGCACTATCATCATAACATTGAAAAATAATGATAGCGACATCCAAAACTTGAGACATTAGTGTCCAAAAATTCCTTCTAGATGAAACAAGCATTTATTTCAAAAAAGTCAAATCCTATAGCTTCCAAGAATCATCCTTACCATAGTTCCAGCCTATCGTCCCTTGATAGGAGACTACTCTCAAGTAACATGTACGAGATTGAGATGAACAATCAAGGACGGAACCAGGATTCATACATGGGGGGGGGGGGGGGGGGGTGTGCAGGGCAAAGCTTAAAACCAAAAAAAAAAATTAGGAAAATAAAAACTAACATCTATTTCATATTCAACAAAATACTACATACAAAATAAGTATTTCTTACACATTTCATATTACAAAATACATCAACAAAGTATAACATACAAAATAAGTGTTTTTTATTTTGTGCGCGATTTTTGTTAAGTTCATATTTAATTTTTTATTTTGTTTTTGTAGTTAAAGGGGCATAAATTTTATTTATTTATTTATTTTCTTGTAGGTCAATATCTAAATATTTTAGAGGAAGAGAGACAAATATATATATGTTTGTCTTAAGATTTGCCCTTATATATATATATATATAAGGGCAAATCTTAATTTTTTTATACTAGTTTTTTTTTTTTTTTTCTAATTTGGGGGGGGGTGGGGGGCAATGGCCCCCCATGCCCTAGTGTAGGTCCGCCCCTGTGAACAATAGTAACAGTAGGAGCGGTAAGGGACAGCCAGTGTTGTTGTCTGATCCTTGGTCTAGTCAGAAACGTTGGACAGGGTCAGTAAAAAAATGTGATGTCACTGAATTGGAAGAGGTTGCTAGGTACTTGCCAATGGCTGAGGATGTTTGGAGGGGTTGCAGGTTTAGTTTAAAGGAGATTGAGATGGCCACCAATGGATTGGCAAAAGAGAATGTGATTGGAATGGGGGATAATGGGATTGTTTATTGAGGTATTTTGTTGGATAATACGCGAGTCGCGGTGAAGAAACTAGTGAGTAGCAGGTATGGAGTATTTGTTTTTGTTTTAAAAAATACAACAGGATTTGAATTTACAGTATCTGCTCTAAGATAATTATTCTTTATGATTAGATAAAAATATATCAATAGGTCTCTTTTTGGTGTAGGCAAGGATTCGAACCTAGGTCTATTACTCAACAACAAAGAGATTTTATTAATTGAGTTAACTACAATCCATTGATGAGAACTAAATTAGTTAATATACAAGTGGTATCTTTTACTTGTTAATAAAAAATGCTAATAGAGAAGTGTCAGTGTGTTACTAACCCAAAACACAAAAGTTACAATATATATGATTGTTAAGCTATTGAGAAAAATTCAATATGTTCATTAAGATCACTGGAACATTAAGATGAACCTCCAAATGATGTGACATTAGAATTGTAACAACCATCAAGTAATAACAAAATATACATTATGGGCATTCGTAGCCATTTTTCTCCTTCCAAATATCTTTCCCATATTTCTAGATTAAAAAAATGACACAAAATGAGTGTATATAATGGAAAGAATAAGTTCACCT
This sequence comes from Quercus aquifolioides, assembly GCA_019022515.1. Taxonomy (NCBI): domain Eukaryota; kingdom Viridiplantae; phylum Streptophyta; class Magnoliopsida; order Fagales; family Fagaceae; genus Quercus; species Quercus aquifolioides. Next base: position 79,127 of record JAFHAW010000255.1, read on the forward strand.
ACCACATCCAAAGGCACATAGTAGGCCATTAAATATTTTTATATTCAAACAAACAAATAGGGTTAATTGTAGAAATCCATCATAAACAAAGGGGTAGTTTCACTTTGCACTCCAAAATATAAATAACTTTCCATTACCATCCCAGTTGCACCTAAACATGGAAATTGCACCTCATATTTTGAATGATGATTAAAATCAACGGTCACATGTAATTCATGTGACAATATAATAATTAACGATGATTCAGCTATATCTAAACCTTCAGTATATTTTAACATCATATCTTTTGATATTTCAAGTGATGTCAAAGCCAGGACTCTACCAGGCAATGATCCAATTGCAGAAGTGCCAAAACCTCTATAAAGGCCAGGGATACCATCAGTCTTCAATATATGTTCAAATACTAAAATTCCTCGCATGCAAGAAAGACTAGAACTTTATAAAAAAACTTTGAAGTAAAGCTATATCCTCAGATAATTAAATATAAGAGTTTAATTCCTCTCTGTTTCAATTTAAAACCAAATTGTGCATAAAAGCAAAAAAATTTCCTTTGTTCCAATATGTCTTTAGTACCAAAATCACAAATCCATTAAAACCAAACTGTGCATAGAAAATCTTAGAGATTGAAAGACAACTTTAAAGTTTTTTTTGTATCTTCTTCCTTTGTTGCTTCGTAGTAGTCCCTGAATTTGTCCTTTTGTTTTCCTTGAGTATAGATGTTGGTGTGAATTCCTTTTTTGGTTTGTGAGTACAATCTTTAGCTTGTGAATACATGACAAAAGAGTGTGTCAATGAGAAAGTTATAAATTGAAATTTTTGTTTTAGAAATTGAAGACCAAGCTGGTCAATACTATTACTATAATAATCTGTCAAAATTGTAAGTGAAGTATATCCGCTTGCGGTACTTTTGCAAACAGATTTAAGTGTCTTATTTGCCTATTTTAGTCTAAATCATGTGTTGTGCATTTTTGGCTATGCTGATGATTGCTTCATTTCATTACACAAATCCAATATTCATCATATGCACACCATGAATATTGAAGTTTCAATGGAATCATCACAGTAACAAAGAGAGGTCTACATCAGAGGGCATAGTATCTTATAGACATGTACAATACAGAGGTAAATAATCCAACTTTGTTGTGCTAGATATAGATGCTAAAGATAATGACATGTGAGTAAAGGTTTGTCACATTTTGAAAACCGAAGGACCCCAAAAACCATGCACTTGAAACGGATAAAATTAAAAAAAAAAAAAAAAAGCAATAAAGTAACTGGGAAGAAAAATCAAAATGATGTTGCTACTCCCTTTGACTACTTTATTTGTTAACCATGGTGGATCATACATCTCATTCACCTCAGAATTTGAAATGAGATCCCACCCATCTACAGTAGGTTATTACAGCTTCTTAGTGAGTCCATCCTTCACTCCAAGGTCAACTATCTCTACAAAACCTTATGAATATATCAAAAATTCTAAAACCAAAAAATTCACATAAAACCACAATACACAGTTTAGTTGCAAACAGAATGTGATAAACCATTTAAAAACAAAAACCCAATACAACATTTTCTCAGTTGAGTCTAATTTTACAAATTTTGAAAACCAAAATGACATAAAAAGTATATTAAGATCCATTTAACAGAAAAAAAAAAAAAAAAAAAAGAACGATTGAAAGATCTAAACTTATATGTATGTATATTATAACTAAAACCCAAAGAGACAACAAAAACAGTTGTAGGTATATAAGAGAGAGAATCAGATCAAACATGTATTTCTATTTTTGCTTACTTTGAGATTGAATTTCAAGACTGAAACTTAAAATCCAGAACTCCAACAACAAAAGCACACAAAAAACTCTTCATCTAACAAATTAGAAAACTCTACAGAAAAGTACCAAATTTAATATGATATTACCAACTTTGCTTTGAAAGAAGATCACAAAGACATCAGAATAAAGAATGAGATGGAATATACTCCTTCAGTACTACCATGCTTCCAATAAGCAAACAACAACAACAACAACAACAATAATAATAATAATAAAGCAAACAATAAAAATGAAATTATTCGTCTTTTTCATCTAATATGTAACTTGATAGATGGTCTCAGGCACTTTTTGCACATAGATTCTTTAAATTGTATATCAAATTAGAAGGAAGAAATTACATGTAAAAGCCAATTCAATGGAGAGATCTATCACACACAGTGATCAATAGTTTAAGAACAAAAGCCTTGTAATGTATCTACTGTATAGTGTAATCATAGAAATATGTGCTTATCTAACATAGATATCTTTATCACTCCTAATATATTCTACTTATATAAAGATATTATCTTTAAAACAAATATAATATTTTTTAATGACAAAGGAGCTAAGAATATTTCCATAACATACTTACCCTTATTTGAATTTCAAGAGGAGTGTGATCTTTTTGCCACTTGAACGGTTTTTAGACCCCTTAAACCAACTAGATTAACTTAGTTAATTAGCCAAATGATTAACTTAGTCAATTCATACAAAAGAACTTACAAGCTCCCCGCTTGACTTCCTAATGCTACCCACCAGTAGAACTTACTGACATGACCACGTGCAAGCTCCGAATCCACTAACTCCTTCTTTCTTGGATTCTATAATCAAGTACAAGCACCCACGCTTGTTATTCTTTAAGCTCCAATGGCAGCAACCGAGTTGATCATCAAGATGTTGAAGTAATCTCTATCTTGAAAACCCTCAGTTTATATGAAGGAAAGCTCCTCAAGGATCTCACAAGAGATTCACACAAACCGCAAAAGTATGATCAACAATACACCCAGAGCAACTCTCAAAAACGTGGCTAGGGTTTTTCCTTTTATACCTAGGGTAAAATTAGAAAACGCAAAATGTTTAATGAGGTAGGGCTGAGTTGGAAAATTCTGCAGAAAAATATTCTACCTGAGATTCGATCGATCAAGTCTAACTTTCGATCGATCGAGCCAGGCCAAAATGCACCGATGCATCTGCAGCCTCTCGATTCCAACTTTACATAAAATAAATAACTTTGAGCAAGTCTAAATAAGACTAAACGTATTGTTTTGATCATGGTTTGCCAACATTACAATTTAGAGTTCTAAATACATTAAATCCTAAGTCTTTAGAACCTAACAAACTCCCCCTTTGGCAATCTGTGACAAAACACAAATTAAAAAGCTCAAAGTTTACAAGTAAAAGCCCTTTACAAAAATAATGCTCATAAACTCAAATTCAATCCTAACTACTATCCATCAGTTGCAAGTGTAGACAGTAGCTCAATTGAATTAACTTGTATATTCCTGAAACACTCAACAAACGCATAAACGCATGTGTGACAGAAAACAGTACAACAACAGGTATGACATTCTTGTATGTTTCACACAATACATAATAAAGACATATATCAATGAATAACTCATAAATATAAATTAATAAGCAGTGAAACACAAGAAACAAGAATCATGTATATCAATCATGTATATCAACGACAATGTAACTCCTCCTAACATGAATAGCCCCAAAAATAATATACAAAGTGAAGCACCTAGATACAATCTAATCAAACTCCACTAGCTCCGCAAAACAAAAAAAATAAACTCCCCCTAACTACAAAAACTCCTCTACAGTGTCAAAACTACTCCCCCTTTTTGTGACGGAATGCCAAAGGACAATCACACGCCATCATCAAAAGGAGGTGGTGAGGGTGAACGAAGATGTGCTACATCGGCTCGTAGAGCACGAATCTCGTCAAGCAAGTCCGCCAAAATCTGACTATGAGCGGCCTGAATGGTCATGACCGTCTCCAAAGTACGACGAATATCAAAGTCATCCAAAGGAGGTGGAGGAACATCAGCAGTAGCAGCATCAACATCAAGATCAGGTACATCCTTACCAGCAGGACCTGTAGAAGAAGAAGGAGAAGGTGCACTACCAGAAGGCTCAGACCTAGGGTGTTTAGAGCCAGCTCGAAGATGAGCAGCCCTCTGTCAAAGAAAAGACGCACCTATGGGAGCAATAACATGAACGGACTCAGAGGAAGGGAAACCACTAAGATCAAGATAAAACAAAATCCTATGAATGAAAATAGGATGGACAAGGGCAAGAGAAGAAGATGAACTCCTATAAACATCGTTCAAAGAACGAAGGAATAAATGAGGAAAACTAATAGGAGCATCAGTAACAAGAGCGTACGAAAACACACACCATTCGAGAGGAATGGTGTGAAGATGAGAAATAGGCCATATAGAATGACAGGCTATCCTAAAGAAAAGATAATGCAACTTAGATAGCTCAACAGTGGTGATCCCATTGGATAGAAGACCTAGTGATGTATGACATGACATCACTCAAAGGAGGAGACACATCATAAGGATAGACAGGGTGCTGGACCACAAGTACCCCTAGAGCATCAACCACTACAGAAGGAATAATGGTGTACTTTACGCCTCGTATCCAACTCTTTACTAAAGTGTTAGAATCATAGATGCGGATAGAGATGTTCGAAAAGAACTCTCTAATCAAGGTAGCTGGAGGAGGAGGATCAGAAACATCTAGCAAAGGTAACCAGCCCTGACGCTCAAAGTTTGCCCTAATAGCAGGATCAACCTCATCTAACAAAACAAAATGCTCAGCCCATATCTTTCTCCTAAGATTCAGCTTCTCAAAAATCTCTTGGTTTTTCTCACTCGAAAACTAGTCACAGTCAAAAGAAGGTGGGGAAGGAGAATGAAAGTGGACAGACCTATAAGCTCTAGTCTTCCTAGGCATGATGCTAAGGAAAGGACAAAGACACATTGTTGAAAACAGTTTAGAATGACCAATTTTATCAAAACAACAAGCCAATTTTATCAATTGAACCCAATTGAACAAAATCCCCAAATCGGATCAATTTCAAGCCCTAGAATTTTCAATTTTTCACAAATCACAAAATTTATCAAATTAACCATCATAGATCAGGAATATACCCATATACCAACAAAACCCATTGATCAATTTCATAAAATAAGGCTTGATTCATCAAAAACCCCAAATTATGTATAGTCCGAAAATCCCAAAATAGAATGCATGAAAAATGCATGAAATGAGAAAATAACATCAAAAGGAAGGGTAATATGGACATACCGGCTTAAGGAGAGAGAAACCTTGCAAAAAATATGGAAGAAAATGACAAAAAAAAAAAAAAACGCTGGGGAGCCTTACAGAGTCGGAGAGAGAGAAAAAGGTTTGAAAAGTAAATTCATTCCACTGCCCAACCTTTGCCCGTGAAGTGCCCCAGTGCTCGAATGATTTACCAATTGTGGTAACCAAGTTGCCGAAAATGTAGGGAATTGAGGAGAGAGAAAATATGAATTGTGGCAACCAAGTTGCCGAAAATGGGAGGGAAAAAAAAAGTGGTTGCCGAAATCTGGGGAGGAATTAAAAAAAATGCTACGTCCACAATATTTTTACAACATTTTCACAACAAATCACATGTGATTAGTTGTTATTAGTTCAAATTTGAATTTAACACTGAGATTACTTTTTTAATCCAACAATAACAACTAGTAACAACATGTCATTTAGGATTTGTTGTAAAAATATTGTAAAAATGGTGTGCACATATCATTTCTCAAAAAAAAAAGAAAAAAAAAAGTGGCAATTGATTTGTGGCAATGGCATTGCTGAAATAGAGGGGAAACAAAATTGTGGGAATGAATTTGTGGCAATGGCATTGCCGAAATAGGAGGGAAAAAAAATTGTTGCAATTGGTTTGTGGCAATGACATTGCCGAAATAGAGGAGGAAAAAAAAACATTGTAGCAAAATATTTTTTAAAAGGCAAAACACTGTTTACGAACACTGTTCATGCGTTTTTGTGTTTTGACTAGTTCATAAACAGTATCATGCATGGGACCAACCAAAAAACGCAAATGCAGCTTAAACGCAAATGCTAGGAAAACGCACACTTTAGATTTATTTTTTAACATGGTAAATGTAGTAATATGAAATTATAATTAATGCAAATTATTATCATTAACCAAAAAAAGAAAAAAAAAATACAAGAGCCTGTGACGCTAGAATTTTACTTGTAGCTTAATTGGTTGAAATTTTCCTTCCTCCAACTAATAAATAGTAGTAATTTTTTTTTTTTTTAGGAGTGGTTCTCATGTTATGAATTTTTTTTTTTAATTTTTAATGGGAGTTGTGAAGTTATTTTTAAAATGACAAAATTTAGTTATAAAATTAGTTGTAACCTTAGACTATAACCATGTGAACAATTCAAAATGATAGGACATAAAATAAAAATACTAATAAACCATGTGAACAATTCAAATCTAGCTTTTGTCAAATCAGAGCCACCAAATCCAACGGAGCTAGATTTGGATAGTCCCAACACCTCCATGGCGGTACATTTTCCCACTATGCTTTGAGAAGATAAGATACTGATGGTAGCATGGGTACACTAAAAAAGTTTTGAGCTTTTACACAAATAATAATTGAGTCTAACTTTATCATGTTCTGAAGGATAACTCCTTAGAAACTCTTTTGAGTCTATTTAGTATACTTTGCTTATGTGCTAATATAAATATATATGTTTTCAATGTACAAGTAAATTGGATATTATGGGTATAAATTCTCATCCATTACCAATTAGCAAATTCTCATCCATTCCAAAACCTGACCACTCAAATAATTGGATATTATGGGTATAACTGTAGGAATTAGGATTCTACAGTATATTTCTTGTGTAGTTTTGGTTGTTAAATATTTTTTTTGGAGATTACAAGTGGAAACTGAGTAGGTAGAGCATTTCAATGCTGTGTAATTATGCAGTTCCAAGAATACATTGCACTAAGTGGAAACTGAGGTAGTGTTTGGTATATATCATGTCTCGCAGAACATAGAAATGAACTAACCTAGGATTACAAGATATATATTTATCTAGTAGCACCTAAGATATCAGCGTGCATTTCAACTCCTTTTTGTCATTTTGATTTAATTTTGCTTGAAATTCCACAAACTAACTCTGCCTCTTAGTCTACAATAGTTCTGTGAGATCAATAAATGTTGAAACCAGAAAAGTAGAAAAACAATTAATGAACATATTGAATTTTTCTTAGTAGCTTAACAATCATATATATTGTAACTTTTTGTGTTTTGGGTTAGTAACACACTGACACTTCTCTATTAGCATTTTTTATTAACAAGTAAAAGATACCACTTGTATATTAACTAATTTAGTTTTCATCAATGGATTGTAGTTAACTCAATTGATAAAATATCTTTTTTGTTGAGTAATAGACCAAGGTTCGAATCCTTGCCTACACCAAAAAGAGACCTATTGATATATTTTTATCTAATCATAAAGAATAATTATCATAGAGCAGACACTGTAAATTCAAATCTTGTTGTATTTTTTAAAACAAAAACAAATACTCCATACCTGCTACTCACTAGTTTCTTCATCACCACGACTCGCGTATTATCCAACAAAATACCTTGATAAACAATCCCATTATCCCCCATTCCAATCACATTCTCTTTTGCCAATCCACTGGTGGCCATCTCAATCTCCTTTAAACTAAACCTGCAACCCCTCCAAACATCCTCAGCCATCGGCAAGTACCTAGCAACCTCTTCCAAATCAGTGACATCACATTTTTTTACTGACCCTGTCCAACGTTTCTGACTAGACCAAGGATCAGACAACAACACTGGCTGTCCCTTACCGCTCCTACTGTTACTATTGTTCATCTCAATCTCGTACATGTTACGTGAGAGTAGTCTCCTATCAAGGGACGATAGGCTGGAACTATGGTAAGGATGATTCTTGGAACCTATAGGATTTGACATACAAAATTTGGCTTTGTAAGTGTTAGGTCACAATTTGAATGACCCCTTGTGATTAACCCTAATTAATTAATTTAGCCAAGTAATTAATTAATCAATTAATCATGCAATTTTATGGAAGCACAAACAAATCACCAATCAACTAAATATGCAGCGAAAAATAAATAACACGGTGATTTGTTTACGAATGGGGAAAACCCTAATGGCAAAAACCCCACCGGGTGATTTTCAGGTCACCACTCCCGAAACTCCACTATTATCAAATCAAGCGGTTACAAGTAAAGGAATCCCAAGTACCTTACCAACCTACAGTTGAACCCTTACCCCAATACCCAATTGGACTTCATCTGTAGTGACAGTCTCCACCTTTGATGCACGGCTCCCAAGTACGTGACTAACCAATGCGCAGATCCAAGTACGTGACTTCAGAACACCAACTGAGGAAGAATGGTTGGCTGCAAAGTTCTTCAGTTCATCCACTTGATGAATAGTAGGAAGATGCTTGGTTACAAAACCCTATGGTGCAAATACACAGCAACTTCTTGATAAAGGATGAACTAGGTCAAGAACTTCGTCTGTTAATCACAATTTGCTTAAACAGAGATTGCTCAATGATAATGCAACTTGTGTCACTCAAAACGGCTCTTAAAATAATATTTTTATATGTTTAGAGTTAGAAGAAAAGAAGTCCCAAAAACATATTCACGGATCCCAAGAAAATCAGATTGGAATTCTGACTTTTTAAATCTCGACAGATAGCAGGTGTCGAGGTAGCTATCGAGAGGTGTCAAGCTTTAAAAACTTTGCACTTCAGCTTGCTTTTTCTTGGACAGACTTGATGACTTCAACACTTGACCTTGAAACATTGTTTCTTGAAGTATTAAAAACACCTAGATCTACCCAATTATAAGCAGAGTGCGTTTTGTCAAAGGATTAGCCAATTTACATAACTAAGTGACATATGTTCTTAAACAAGTTAAAACGTATATGTCCTAACAATCTCCCCCTTTGGCAATCCGTAACAAAACCACAACAAACAAATGAGCATATGAGAGAAGTCATAAATCACTCAACTCATATTCACTTGTTGAATACAATAAAATCTATCCTAACACAAACTCTTGAAAAACTTTGCAAGAAGAGAGCTTATGATAAGTAGACTTTGACAACCTGTATTTCTGAAACACTTTAAACAAAACTCATCAAGGCATCTTGTGTGAAACAGAAATAAATAGATTGCATACAAGTATAAAGAACATGTGTATAAAGATAGAAAAGAAACAACACATGAAGAGAGAGGTGAAAGAAACATACATCAACATATATAAGAGAGAAGATAATTACAATGTATGTAAGAATGGTCAAAGGACCTCATATACAAGAACAATGCATCTATAAAGAATAGAAAAGAAAAGATACATCAAACCTCACTACATCCCTCAAAAGTATCAACACTCCCCCTATCAAAAATGTCCTATACTAACTCTTCCCCTAAGATGACTACTCTCATAACCCACTCTCATAACCCAAAACTACTCCCCCTTTTTGTCACGAGTGACAAAGGGTAGAGTGTCATGTAGACATCTCATCGGCAGAGCTAGTATCTCCATCATCATCACCATCATCATCATCATCCTCATCCTCAGAATCTGAAGCTACTGGAGTAGGTGGTGAAGGAGTAGCCTCTGGAGCAAAACCACCCATGGTCGCCTACCGTCGTGCAATACGACCAACACGAACATTCACTTGATATAACTCAGCAGAGAGTGTATCAAGACGAGTGTCCATGCGCTGCAGCTGTGCCATGATATCACCAAGGGATACATCGCTCGAAGAGGAAGAAGGAGCAGATGTAGATGGAGCTGATCTGGATGGTGCTGAACGGGAGGGAGGAGTGGCACCTGGCTATCTCGACCTGAATTGCGCCTCACTACGTTTTATGGTAGCGGCATCTATGGCAGATATGTGTGTGAAATGGTCGGACACTGGAAAGGGAACGGAAAAATGGTGTAGAATCCGCGTGATAGCAGAAGGAAAGATGAGCTTATCACGGGACGCCGAATCAAGATAAACCTCTATGATAGACCGGATGAAGTGAGGAGGGAAGTCTATGGTAAGATGCTCAAGTAAAGAGAGCAAAAATCGAGCACGAGGCTCTGTGATAGAGTTATAGTGAGAAAGAGGATGGAGAACAAAAGTCATCACCATGTTAATGAATCTAGGACCTTTAGCAAAAGCTCTACATGATGTGAACTGATGCTCACCCCAATCAGCAGGACGCTGACAGAAGGCAGAGATAAGCTCTTCTTTGGACACAGTCCTCAGACGCTCACAAGAGGGGTAATCTGGAAACTCTATCCTAGGTACCCTAAGCACATCCGCAACAAGTTGGGGTGTGACAGGAATGCGCATACCTCGAACGCGAGTGGAAAAATGAGGTACTGAAAGATCAATCCCGTGCATGTTGGAGTAGAACTCCTGTATCAGCAAGAGAGGGCAAGTGACCGGAATGTCACACAGTGACCCCCATCCCCTACTGTGAATGACAGAGGGAAGGTCAGTGTCGACGAAGTCCGCCAAAATGACTTGGCGTTCCGAATGAACACCTCGTCTAGAAAAGTTCTCAGTAAATGCCTTTTGGGCATCTCCATCATGGAACCGAATGTTAAAAGGAGCAGAATCAGAAGATGAAGATGCTCTAGAACGCAGAGGGTTCCGAGCAGGAGTAGATTTACGTTTGGGTGCCATAGACACTACTAACGTAAAAGAATGAGAAAGAGATAGAGAGGGAGAGGGAGACAAACAGAAAAGTCCCAAATCAGTTCAAATATGACAGATATATGAACAAAGAGTACGTATGCATGGGAATGCATGAACATGTGACATGCAAAACAGAAATATCATCATGGGCTCAGCCCAATCCAATCCTAATCAGCATATAAACAAAGTACTCACATCTAAATGCATGAAAATATCATTATAATGCACATGAAATGCAATGTATGACATTTTGAAATCATTTAAGTCCAAACCCAACCCAAAATTTCAATAAAAACTCAACAATTTTGAAAAAACCCCAAATTTTTATGAAAAATCCCAAAAACTAGATTTTCAAAACATGAAATGCATGAAAAAGGAAGAGAAAAGAGATCTTACCAAGTGATTGAAACAAGGAATGAGCAAGATCCAAGAGGGTTGGAGGATTTGAGTGAAAGGAGAGTGAAAGGGAGATGAACAGACACGGAGAGATCGAGAGAGATCGAGTGAGAAATGAAGAGAATCGCGATCTGCTCTTAAATAGGCACCTCAGTAAATCTCGAAAGTTGAGGTGTCGAGAGGTATCGAGGAATCTGTCGAGGAAGGTATCGAGGAAAATGCCTTCGATAGATGCAGGTGTCGAGAAAGAAGACACAAACAGCACAAGTGAATCTCGATCGATCCAACAGGTGTCGAGAATCTATCGAGAGGACAGAGACTTTCTTGATCGATCCACCAAGTGTCGAGATTGCGATAAGAAAAGCTTGAGAAGCTCGACAGATGACCAGGTGTCGAGGAGGTGTCGAGCCTTCAGTGAAAAGCAGTTTTTCGAGAAGAAAAAAACACAGATATGAATGCAATTCAACTCACACCTCAACCATAGATCCAAACAACATATTAAGCTCTCAAAAACATCTCTCAAAAGAAGTTAAAAGCACAAGGATCCTCAGAAACACACACACACACTAAACAAGTCTAACCAATTTTATATTTCAAAAACAAGTTAAGACAGTTTAGTGAGCATACATTAGCATATGTAAACACTTGTGATGGCCAAATCACATTGTACCTGCACATGTATCAAGAGTAGCAAAGAATATTGCGTGTTGTGTGTGAAAAAAAAAACATCGCAAGATTGCATATGTGTATACATGTTATGACGATCTGAGATATGAGAAAATAACTTTAACTCACACACAATCATAACTGTTTGATGGGGATTATCACCTTCGAGGTACATCCTATAACTCCCACATCTCCTAGAAAACACGCTTGCAATCATATTTAAAAAATCTTTAATCTTTTTGCTTTATATTTTCTTTGCATATTTTTCTTTTAAGCATATCATGCATGGGCATAAAAAGAGAGAAAAGAAATACCCAAGATGTTAAGCATTTGACATCGCATTTTTGCTATGCCAAAGCATACGAATGTCTTTGACACTGCACTTTTGCTATGCCGAAGCATATAGGTGTCATACTATGATTGGCGGGTAACAGTGGTGAGATGGTTATTTATGCCTTTCTCTAAGGATTTTCTAGTCCTACCCGTCAAAAAGAGTGATATGAGTGTTAAGTTTAAGAGATAACTTAATCTTACTCATCACAAACAAGAGCCACAAAGCTCACTTGCTTAGTTGTGCATAGAGATGCTCATCTAAGCTACAAGAGATACAAAGTTTAGAAACTTTGTTTCAATGGCCATCCAAGGTACACAAATACCAAAGTACACAAACACACACTGTTTTTGTATTTTTCTGATTTTTCAATTTTTTTTTATTTTTATATTAAAAACAAAATGAACAAAACTGAAAATAAACAAACAAAAACATGTTAAACAAAGCAAAGCAAAAAACTAGACTGACTCAGGAGAAAAGTAAAACACACAAGCAATGCAACAAACAGAAAAAAACAAGAAGGGAAAAGAAAGTGATAAAATCACTTAGAGTCCTTTTTCTTCCACATCTTGGAAGAACCTTTCCTTTGATTGAATCCTTGAACCGGTGGTGAGGGGGAAGAATTGAAACCGTTCAAGTTCGAAAGGAACATGAGGGCTTTCAGAAGATCTTCAAGAGGAGCAAGAGAGGATTGAAGCTGAGATTGGCTTCCAGATGCTATCATGCCATTGCTCTGTTGAGTGGCTAGCCACTTATAGCAATTTGGTCGAGTGTGACCGGCAGCTCCACAATAATGACAGAGATGCTGCTTCTTTTGTTTGGGCTTTTGAGAGTTAGCCTTCTTAGCCCTAGGGTTCTTAGCATCTTTCTTATCTTGCTTAGGGGGTGCTCCTAAGATAGATTTATTCTTGTCTAAGTTCTCACTAGCTAATTCAGTTTTAACATCAACATTCTCAATTTTAGTGTTATTAGCAGGAGGAACAAAAACAGTATTGCTAGTAGAAGCAGTATTAGAGAAAGAAATACCATACCCCAAACCAGTTCGATCCGAAGCAGGTTTTTGATTGCTAAGCATCTCATCAAGCTTTGCACTTGAGGTCCTCTCCAGTTGAGCTCTGACTTGAAACAGCTCCGCTTCAAGCTTCTTGGTCTTCTCAGCCAAAAAGTTGTTCTCAAATCTCAGTACTCCAATAGTTTGATTCGCCTCATCAAACTTTGTGGACAGCTCTTCACGATCGAGTTCCACTTCACTGAGCTTCTTGGTGGCCAGCCTATATAATTTCTCATGTTTTTCAGAGAGCTTGTAAAGCTTCTCATAGGCTGAATGGATATCATCTTGATCATCCATCTTCTCAAATTTGGACTCCACCAGTTCTTCTTCTTCATCCACTTCTTCAACAATCCCTTCAGTAGGATTGACTGTGGCAGTGAAGGCATTTAGGATTCCGTCATCCTCATTGTCGGAATCATCTTCAGGCTCAGTGTCACTTAGGGTTACAGCAAGGGCCTTGCTTTTCCCAATGCTCTTCAGATATGTAGGACACTCATGTTTCATGTGTCCGAACCCATGACAACCAAAGCACTTTGGTTCTGTGGGAACAGTATACTGACCGCCCTCCTTAGCATCCTTCTTCCCTTTGTCTTGGCTTTTAAACTGAGAAGAACTGAACTGCTTGCGGTCCTTGTCGAAGTTCCTTCCATTTGCATTCTTCATAAACTTTTTGAATTGCCGAGTGATGTAGGACTTCATCTTGGAATCTTCATCATCAGAAGACTCATCTGTATCACTGCTCTTCGCCTTCAAGGCCATGCTTTTGCCTTTATTGGACTTGCTAATCCTAGATAACCCTATGTCATAGGTCTGCAAGTTTCCAACCAGCTCAGTCAAAGGAATTTTGTCTATATCCTTTGATTCCTCAATTGCCGTAATCTTGGCATGAAATCTCTCAGGTAGAGATCTGAGCACCTTCCTTACAATCTTGGGTTCAGGGATGGTTTCCCCAAGATTGAAGGCTGAGTTCACTATGTCCTTGAGCTTGGCATAGAACTCGTCAAATGACTCATCTTCCTCCATCTTAATTTCTTCAAAGCTTGTAGTGAGCCTCTGAAGTTTTGAGTCTTTGACAGCTTTTGTGCCTTCATAGGTAGTCTAGAGGATGGTCCAGGCCTCCTTAGCAGTTTCTGTTGAGGATATCTTTTTGAACTCCTCATTTGTGACTGCGCTAAATAGGGCATTTAACGCTCTGCTGTTGAAGTTAGCCGCCTTGATCTTAGTGATGGAAATTTAGACCCCTTAAACAACCAAATTGCGTAGCCTAGATTAATTAGCCAAGTTGTTACTTAGTCAAATTATGCAATTCTAGGTTAAAGCAATTCAACAATCATATCAAGAATAATAATGCAGCGGAAAATAAATAACACAAGATATGATCACCCAGGAAACCACACGGTAAAAACCTGGGGAGGATTTGACCCACCAATCCTCAAGGCATAACAGAATTCACTATGAAAGAATTGAAGTTCTTACAAAAGGACTACAAGCTCCCCGCTCGACTTCCTAATGCTACCCACCAGTAGAACTTCCTGACACGACCACGCGCAGGCTCCGAATCCACGGACTACTTCTTTCTTGAATTCCTCAATCAGCTACAAGCTCCCCGCTTGCTTTTCTTTTAAGTTCCAATGGTTGCAACGGTAATGATCTTCAAGATGTTGAAATCATCTCTACCTTGAAAACCCTAAGTTTTGTGTAAAGGAAAGCTCCTCAAAGATCTCACAAGAGATTCACACAAAACAGCAATGTATGAGCAACAAAGCAATATGGACAACCTTCAAAAACGTGGCTAGGGTTTAGTTTATATACCTAGGGTAAAAACATAAAACCCTAAATGTTTAATGAAGTAGGGCTGAGTTGGAAATTCTGCAGAATAATCAACCTGTGCGATTTTCGATCGATCGAGTCAGGCCAAAAGTCCCAAGTACTTCTGCAGCCACTCGATTCCAACTGTACAATAATAAACCAACTTTGAGCAAGTCTAAACAAGATTAAATACAATGTTTTGATCATGGTTTGCCAACATTACAAATTAGAGTTCTAAATACATAAAATCCTAAGACCTTAGAACCTAACAAACTCCCCCTTTGGCAATTCGTGACAAAACCATAATTAAAAACTCAAAGTTTTACAAGTTAAAAGCCCTTTACAAAGATAATGCTCATAAAATCAAATTCAGCCTAACTACTATCCATCGGTTGCAAGTGTAGACAGCAGCTTAGTTGAATCAACCTGTATATTCCTAAAATACTCAACAAACACATAAACGCATGTGTGACAGAAAAGAGTAAAACAACAGGTATAACATTCTTGTAAGATTCACACAACACAAAATAAAGACATATATGAATGATCAACTCATAAATATAAATCAATAAGCAGTGAATCACAAAGCAACAAGAATCAATAAAAAATAACATGTATATCAGTCAATGTTACTCCCCCTAACATGAATATCCCCAAAAAATGATATACAAAGTGAAGCACCTAGATACAATCTAAAAACTCCACAAGCTCCTCAAAACAAAAAAGAAACAAAAAGACTCAAAAAGTCTCCCCCTAACTACAAAAACCTCATCTACAAGTCAAAAGTCCACTCCCCCTTTTTGTGACGGAATGCCAAAGGGCAATCACAAGTCGCCATCAAAAGGAAGTGGTGAGGGTTAATGAAGACGCGCCAAGTCAGCTCGTAGAGCACGAAACTCATCTAGCAAGTCCACCAAAATCTGTCCATGAGCCGCCTGAACGGTCATGATAGTCTCCAAAGTACGACGAACATCGAAGTCGGCCGAAGGAGGTGGAGGAACATCAGCAGCAGCAGCAGCATCACCAACTGGATCAGGAACATCCTCACCAGCAAGACCTGCAGAAGAAGAAGGAGGAGGTGCGCTACTAGAGGGCTCAGACCTAGGGTGTTTAGAACCAGCTCGAAGATGAACAGCCCTTTGTCTAAGAAAAGACGCACCTATAGGAGCTATCACATGAACGGGCTCAGAGGAAGGAAAGCCACTAATATCAAGATAACGAAGAATCCTATGAATGAAAATAGGATGTACAAGAGCATGAGCAGTGGATGAACTCCTATAAACATCGTTCAAAGAACGAAGAAAAAGATGGGGAAAACTAATAGGAGCATCAGTAACCAAAGCGTACAAAAATACACACCTCTCAAGAGGAATGGTGTGAACATGGGAAATGGGCCAAATAGAATGACACGCTATCCTAAAGAAGAGATAGTGTAACTCGGAGAGCTCAGCAGAAGTGATCCGAGGATCAGAACCCCACTGGACAGTAGTCCCAGTGATGTAAGACAGGACATCACTAATCTCGGGAGACACGTCATATGGATAGACAGGATGTCGAACCAATGGTACCCCGAGAGCATCAGCCACTACCTGAGGAGTAATGGAGTACTCTACGCCTCGTATCCAACTCTTGACTAGAGTGTTGGAATCATAGATATGGATAGAGATGTTCAAATAGAACTCTCTAATCAAGGCAGAAGGTGGAGGAGGATCAGAAACATCCACCAAGGGTAACCAGCCCCTACGCTCAAAGTTTGCCCTAATGGCAGGATCAAGTTCATCTAAGTGAACAGAACGCTCAGCCCAAATCTTTCTCCTAATATTCAGCTTCTCAAAAATCTCTTGGTTTTTCTCACTAGAAAAATTCTCACGGTCAAAGGATGGAGGGGGTGAAGGAGAAGGTGAGGGAACATTCCTACGGGCTCTAGTCTTCCTAGGCATAGTGCTAAGGAAAGGACATAGACATAAAGTGAAAACCAAAAAGAACAAGAGAAAACAAAACCAAGGACAGACTGCAAATTAGCACAAAAACAATGTAGAATAAAAATCTATATGATGCATGAACATTAATAATGTTGTGATGCATGATCTAATGCAGTAAACAGTTAAGTTTAATTGAGATTAATTTAACAAAATTGGCTTGAACAGGGAATTTCTATCAAAAATCCCAAAAATTGAAAACCACTTGTTGAAATTTTTAAACATAATGATGAATTGAGCATTACAAAACACATCACATAGATTATAATGCTTAATTACAACAACACAACAAGCCAATTTCATCAAATTCTTCCCAATTTAACAAAAGCCCCAATTCGGATCAAGAACAAACCCTAGATTTTTCAATTTTTCACCAAACTCAAAATTGATCAAATTAACAGGTAAGAATCATGTTTATGAAGTGTCCCCACAAAAACCCAATGATCAATTTCACAAAATAGGGCTTGAATCAACAGAAAATCCCAAATATTCAAAGTCCGAAAATCACCCTCAAATGCATGGATTTATGCATGAAAACATGAAAATAAATTCAAAAGGAAGGGTAAAAGAGTCTTACCGGCTTGAGGAAAGAGAGATTTTGCAAAAACTTCGGAGAAAAACGACAAAAATCCCTATGTGGAGCCTTGCCAACGCGGAGAGAGAAAAAAAAGTTTGAAAAGTTTTGAATAGGAACTTTGAAAAAGTCAGAAAAGAACCTTTTTAAAAATCTTTTTCACGATGTTCGATCGATCGAAAATCAGATTCGATTGATCGAAACACACAGTCATTTTGAGACAAATGAAAGCACTTTTTCGATTGATCGAAAATCAGACTGGATCGATCGAAATGGGCAGAGGCTCACTAAATTTTGAGAAAAATCACAGTTTTGAAAGATACAAACCTAATTTTGAAAAACAACTCCTAAAAGCATTAAATTATAGAAACAAAATGCATTAGTATGAGATGGAATGCTTTTTCAAAAACCCAAAATTTTGAACTCAATTTTCTTAAAACAAATTTCAATCATTCTCCCATTGAATTTTTCTTAAGCAACAAATATGTTGTGCACAAATCTCAAGATATTTTCAAACTTGGTTGGTCAGACCAAAAACACACACACTAGCATGTACAGTGTTTAACAAAGAGTAACTTGTGTAGTGTGTGATACTAGCAAAAACTTGAGATACATGTGAGGTGATATGTGAATAGCAATTAAACACAAAGTCTAGACAATTCATCACATAGAATTTAAAAGAGACTATCACCTAAAGAGTTACATCCTATAACTCCCACATCTCCTAGAACAAAAACTTGCAATCATGTAAGTTTCTTGTATTTTTGCCCCATTATTTAGGTGAAATTTGGCATAAAGCCTAATAGTACACACCAGATTAGATTATGTGAAATGGCATCAAGCCTAATAGTACACACCAGTTTTAAGCATTAAGTATTTAAGCATTTAAAGAGGTTACACCTTATGTTCTTTTTGTGCATGTGCTACACTTTCTCGAGCACAAAATCTTATGATATGCACTAAGGTGTTCATGATTGACTAGTGAACAGTGGTGAGATGGTTATTTATGCCTTTCTCAAAAAGATCAAGTCCGACAGTCAAATAACATGTGACTTCAAGATCAAGACAAAGTGATTAATAACCATAAACATCTTTCCCACACAACATGCACTACAAAGCTTTAACTAGTCAAGTGCAATAAATAAGCTCATCAAAGTTAAACAAGGTACACAGAACATGACATTTGTCAAAAGATAGACCAACCTTGTTTTTCAAAAATCAAGAAAAATAGTGTCTAATAAATCCTAGAATGAAATGCATGAATGTAATGCAATGCAAGTCCTAGAACAAAAACAATAAAAAGACAAAAACCAAAAAACAATGGTCACCAAAGAATAGAGCAATTAAGCACAAGGACCATGAAAGAAAGACTCAGTTAGTTCGAGTCTTTTGCATCCAAGACTTTTTAGATGCACCACGAGCATTGGAGTTCTTATTCACATTCGAGTGATTCCCAACTCCAGGATTGGAATAAAGGTTTAACACCTTTACCAATTCACCAATTCGTGCCATAGGATCTTGTGCTTGAGGCACAGGCACTTTTGGTTTATTTGCTCTCTTATCAGCTTGAAGCTTGTAACAGTTAGGACGAATGTGTCCAGACTTA
Source organism: Quercus aquifolioides (assembly GCA_019022515.1). NCBI lineage: Eukaryota > Viridiplantae > Streptophyta > Magnoliopsida > Fagales > Fagaceae > Quercus > Quercus aquifolioides. Next base: position 98,142 of record JAFHAW010000255.1, read on the forward strand.
CCACAATAATGACAAACCCAAGCAGGTTTACCATGCATCTTGTCCTTAGATTTGGTAGGCTCCTTAGGTTTAGATTCTCTTAAGTCTACCCTAATCTTCTTAGGTGGTGAAACTTCTACGGGTTTAACTACCTCACTCACAGGTGGTTTGACGGTTTCACTCACAACCTCACTCACAGAAGGTTCAGAAGAAGAAGGAGGAACAAACTTAGTGGAATGTGGTCCAGAATCAAAGATGCTTTCAACATATCCTAACCCAGTTTTATCAGAATGATACTTTTGAACATTCAGCATGTGATCAAGTTTAGAACTAGCAGATCTAGCAACAGATAAATCATGTTCCAAAGTTCTAACTTTATCAAGCAAAAGCATGTTCTCAGATTTAACATTATTCAAAAGTTCATTAGCATCAAACAGTTTAACAAGCAAATTTCTCTTTTCAAGCTCAAGAGAATCAATTTTCTTTAGGCCAAGTTCAACTTTCATAGCATCCTTTGCAGCAACTTTGCAAAGTTTGTTATAGGCCTCTTGAAGATCTGCATCTTCAGAGAGTTCCCCATCAGAAGGGTTCTCCTCAGCAGATATGCTTCCATTGACTATAGCAGTAGCCGTGAAAGCAATGAAGTTTCCTTCCTCGTCACCACCGGACTCATCATCAGAAACCTCATTATCACTAAGGGTTACAGCCATAGCTTTACCCTTATTCCTCAAGAATGTAGGACATTCAGATTTCACATGACCATACCCTTGACAGCCAAAACACTGAGGACCCAAAGAGTTATTAGAAGATTGACCAAAATTTTCTCTAGGTTTTTCAAAATTGTTAACCTTAGTGGGATCATTCTTCCTAAAATTTCTAGGTTCAGCAGTGTAAGTACCTCTTGCCTTTCTATTGGTATTTCTAAGAAAGTTCTTAAAGTTTTTGGCAAGATAGGCAATCTCTGTAGCAGAGAGCTCATCATCAAATCCACCACCATCAACATCATCAACTGGCTTAAGAGCCATTGATTTGGATTTGTTCACTTTAGGTAGGTCAGACTCATAGGATTGAAGAGATCCTACAAGTTCATCTACAAGGATGGAGTCCACATCCTTGCTTTCAGTAATGGCAGTCACTTTGGGTCTAAAGTCTTCAGTTAAAGATCTAAGAATCTTCCTAACAATTTTAGGTTGATCATAGATTTCACCCAAATTAAAAGCAGAATTGAAAATATCATTTAATTTAGCATAGAATTCATCAAAAGATTCATCATCAGACATTCTAATGCTTTCAAATCTAGAAGTCAATCGTTGCAATTTATTGATCTTAACTGCCTTTGTGCCTTCTTGCACAGTTTGGAGGATTTTCCAAGCAATATGAGCAACCTCAACATTAGAGATCCTCTTAAATTCCTCCATAGAAACAGCATTAAAGATGGCATTCATAGCTTTACTATTTAAGCCTGCTGCTTCTTTTTCAGAAGTTTGCCACTCACTCACAGGAGTAGTGGGTTTCTCCCATCCGTATTCAACGGAATTCCAAACCCTCTCATCAATTGATTTCAGGAATGCTTTCATCCTTACTTTCCAATAAGCATAGTTGTTCCCATCAAAGTGAGGAGGAACAAACAGAGAGTGTCCATGCTCCATGACAACAGGGGTCAAGGATCAGCTCAGAGATTAAAAATCTCAAACAAAAAGAGCTACCCGCTCTAATACCACTTGATGGAAATTTAGACCCCTTAAACAACCAAATTGCGTAGCCTAGATTAATTAGCCAAGTTGTTACTTAGTCAAATTATGCAATTCTAGGTTAAAGCAATTCAACAATCATATCAAGAATAATAATGCAGTGGAAAATAAATAACACAAGATATGATCACCTAGGAAACCACACGGTAAAAACCTGGGGAGGATTTGACCCACCGATCCTCAAGGCATAACAGAATTCACTATGAAAGAATTGAAGTTCTTACAAAAGGACTACAAGCTCCCCGCTCGACTTCCTAATGCTACCCACCAGTAAAACTTCCTGACACGACCACGCGCAGGCTCCGAATCCACAGACTACTTCTTTCTTGAATTCCTCAATTAGCTACAAGCTCCCCGCTTGCTTTTCTTTTAAGTTCCAATGGTTGCAACGGTAATGATCTTCAAGATGTTGAAATCATCTCTACCTTGAAAACCCTAAGTTTTGTGTAAAGGAAAGCTCCTCAAAGATCTCACAAGAGATTCACACAAAACAGCAATGTATGAGCAACAAAGCAATATGGACAACCTTCAAAAACGTGGCTAGGGTTTTGTTTATATACCTAGGGTAAAAACATAAAACCCTAAACGTTTAATGAAGTAGGGCTGAGTTGGAAATTCTGCAGAATAATCAACCTGTGCGATTTTCGATCGATCGAGTCTATTCTTCGATCGATCGAGCCAGGCCAAAAGTCCCAAGTACTTCTGTAGCCATTCGATTCCAATTGTACAATAATAAACCAACTTTGAGCAATCCTAAACAAGATTAAATACAATGTTTTGATCATGGTTTGCCAACATTACAAATTAGAGTTCTAAATACATAAAATCCTAAGACCTTAGAACCTAACACTTAGCATCATCCCAATCGGCCGGATCTTCTGTTGGCTTAGTCCAGCCAATCTCTACAGCTTGCCACACTTTTTCATCTAAAGACTGCAAGAAAGCTCTCATGCGTACTTTCCAGTATGCATAGTTAGTGCCATCAAATAAAGGAGGTATAATTAAAGATTGTCCTCTATCCATGACAAACAGGGGTCAATGGATCAACACAGCAAAGATTAAATCCTAATCCGAGTGTGCCTGCTCTGATACCACTTGTTAGGTCACAATCTGAATGACCCCTTGTGATTAACCCTAATTAATTAATTTAGCCAAGTAATTAATTAATCAATTAATCATGCAATTTTATGGAAGCACAAACAAATCACCAATCAACTAAATATGCAGCGGAAAATAAATAACACGGTGATTTGTTTACGAATGGGGAAAACCCTAATGGCAAAAACCCCACCGGGTGATTTTCAGGTCACCACTCCCGAAACTCCACTATTATCAAATCAAGCGGTTACAAGTAAAGGAATCCCAAGTACCTTACCAACCTACAGTTGAACCCTTACCCCAATACCCAATTGGACTTGATCTATAGTGACAGTCTCCACCTTTGATGCACGGCTCCCAAGTACGTGACTAACCAATGCGCGGATCCAAGTACGCGACTTCAGAACACCAACTGAGGAAGAATGGTTGGCTGCAAAGTTCTTCAATTCATCCACTTGATGAATAGCAGGAAGATGCTTGGTTACAAAACCCTATGGTGCAAATACACAGCAACTTCTTGATGAAGGATGAACTAGGTCAAGAACTTCGTCTGTTGATCACAATTTGCTTAAACAGAGATTGCTCAATGATAATGCAACTTGTGTCACTCAAAACGGCTCTTAAAATAATCCTTTTATATGTTTAGGGTTAGAAGAAAAGAAGTCCCAAAAACATATTCACGGATCCCAAGAAAATCAGATTGGAATTTTGACTTTTTAAATCTCGACAGATAGCAGGTGTCGAGGTAGCTATCGAGAGGTGTCGAGCTTTAAAAACTTTGCACTTCAGCTTGCTTTTTCTTGGACAGACTTGATGACTTCAACACTTGACCTTGAAACATTGTTTCTTGAAGTATTAAAAACACCTAGATCTACCCAATTACAAGCAGAGTGCGTTTTGTCAAAGGATTAGCCAATTTACATAACTAAGTGACATATGTTCTTAAACAAGTTAAAACATATATGTCCTAACAGTAAGACTTTCTTCTTCGAAGATAACAAATGAAATATAGACATACAATGATACCACTGAAAACAACAAAGAATATTGCAATGATAACAAGTATCAAAGCCCATAATGGAAGGTTAAAGAATGAGGTATGGTGTGAAAGCTTTCTTTTAACAATGTCAAAGAACATGATTAGAGAGAGAAAACAAAGAGAATAATGGGATTCTAATTAATGTGGAAATATAAGAGAGCTTAGTTTTTTTTTTTTTTTTTTTTTTGAAATATTAAGGTAAAAATATCAGAAGAGTTTGTGTTAGCTAGAACTCTTTTGTGATAGATAGAATTGAAAATTTCAAATAGCAAACTAACCGGCGAGAGTAGTGGGAAATCTGGGTGACAAAAGTGTTGTGGGAGTCCATTCACATAAAGCAATCAGTGACTTTCATTGATATATATATATATATATATAGTTTATGCTAGGAACTATTAGTTAGCATTTTCAAACATGTAACTTATAGATTAATATATATTAATTATAAAAAGTTAATTCAAATATTATATTAATTATCTTGTTGAAGTGAAAATACCAACTACATACATCGCTACACTACCAAACCGACATATCAAGTTAGTTTTTTTGTGGGTTGGTGGACTAGGTTGAGTTGGATTGGAATTTTATTTTGAGTCTCAGCAGGCAACCTATAGAATAGGTAAGGTGGTCGCCTAAGATCTCCAAGTAAAAAAAATTCTTCCAAATTTTAACCAATAGAGTTATTTATGTCATTATAATAATATTAATTAATCTAAATATTAGTCAATAAAGAAAATAATATTTTTTTATTAATTGAAAAACAAGAAAAAGAGAGAGAGAAATATTATGTTCACAATATTTTTCACAACAAATCCTAAATGGCAGGTTGTTAGGGGTTGTTATTAGTGGGCAAAAAAAATAATTTCAGTAGTGGGTTTAAATTAGAACAAATAATAACTTAATTTCTAGGATTTGTGGTGAAAATATCGAGAATGTAGCACTTCTAAAATAAAAAAAAAAAGCAATACACAAAAAATTTCACAATATTTTTCACAACAATTAAGTTGACAAACTTTTACTAGTTCTTATTTAAGTTCACCACTAATATCACATTTTTACTTACCACTATCAATATATCATATCAATAAGTGTGAGAAGTTTTGACAAATTTTTTTTGTGTCTATAGACTTTCTTACTCAACAAAAAAAAAAATCTACATGGTTCATGTTAATTAGTAATTTTGCATATAAAACAAGAATATAGAGTTTAAGCTATATTAAATTTTTAAAAGAATCATATTTAAATATATAAAATTTCCTCAAAAAAATATTTAAATATACTAGCCTTATCATACGCGCTTCACATATGCGAAGAAGTTTTTTTTTTTTTTTTTTTGAGTTTAATGTCATAATTTTCAATTTGAATTTGTCTATTGTTAGTAAGGTTACAGGGGAATGGATTTTTAAGAAGCTAAATTTTACAATTTTGAAAAGGAGTAAATGTGTGTGAGAGATATATTTATATAGAGAGTGTGTGCTAATTTTTAGAAAAAATGTTTCCAGGGTAGTTTTTTGTTTTTGAATTTTTTTTGAATTACAATTTTAACCCTATTTTTATTTTTTAGGAATAAAGATTATCTAATTAGATTAGGGATATATTTGATATTTTTTGAAGTTGTTACTAACTTTCTAAATCCTTTTAATATATAGAGATAAAAGGCCTCAATTCATTTTTTCGCCTTAGGCTCTCAAAAGCATCAAGCCGCCCCTGAGTCTCAGGTTGGGTTGGGATCAAGTTGATAATTTTTTCAACCCATCAAATCCAACCCAACCCATCATATATATAAGTTTATTTTTATTACTTTTTCAATTTTATGGTTTGATTTATTTTTGTATTTTGAGAATTATCAAATAATTAAATACAACTTGTTACTTTATGATTTGACAATACTTTAGAGTATAAGTTGAAAATCATTTATTATAATATTTACATTAGTTTCTAAGAAAAATAGTAGTTAATTATTTGGACAAAACTTAGGTACAATATTTTATGTGCTGTTCCTTAGGTTTCCCTCTTAATATTCAGCCATGTAGCTACTTAATTAAAAAATATGCTTCTATCCCATAAGAAAAAATCCATATGGCAGAATTTTAAAAGGAGAACCTAAGGAACAGTACCTAAGTCCTATACCTAAGTCTTGCTCTAATTATTTTACTTATAATTTATTTTTTAAACAAATATAATGGATTGATTTAGTAAATGTTAGGGATTATATATATATATATATAGAGGAGATCTTAAAATAAAATTATTTTTATTCTAGCAAATTTATCCATAAGATTGATTAACGCTAAAGATAGCACCAAAAATGGCTGCCACATTTGTGGTTATTGCAATAGTGTTCTTCACCCATTTTCCTTCATTAACCAACTCATGTTTTGGCCAAAGTACACCGAAACACCATAAAGGGTTTTTTTAATCCATTTTAGAATTATTTATGTTAGGTTCTAAGGTCTTAGGATTTTATGTATTTAGAACTCTAATTTGTAATATTGGCAAACCATGATCAAAACATTGTATTTAGTCTTGTTTAGGCTTGCTCAAAGTTGGTTTATTATTGTACAGTTGGAATCGAGTGGCTGCAGAAATACTTGGGACTTTTGGCCTGGCTCGATCGATCGAAGAATAGACTCGATCGATCGAAAATCGCACAGGTTGAATTTTCTGCAGAATTTTCAACTCAGCCCTACTTCATTAAACGTTTAGGGTTTTATGTTTTTACCCTAGGTATATAAACAAAACCCTAGCCACGTTTTTGATGGTTGTCCATTTTGTTATGTTGCTCATATTTTCTGTTTGTGTGAATCTCTTGTGAGATCTTCGAGGAGCTTTCCTTCACATAAACTTAGGGTTGTCAATCTCTTGATGATCAACTTAGTTGCAACCATTGGAACTTAAAAGAAAAGCAAGCGGGGAGCTTGTAGCTGATTGAAGAATTCAAGAAAGAAGTAGTCCGTGGATTCAGAGCCTGCGCGTGGTCATGTCAGGAAGTTCGTACTGGTGGGTAGCATTAGGAAGTCGAGCGGGGAGCTTGTAGTCCTTCTGTAAGAACTTCAATTCTTTCATAGTGAATTCTGTTATGCCTTGAGGATCGGTGGGTCAAATCCTCCCCAGGTTTTACCGTGTGGTTTCCTGGGTGATCATATCTTGTGTTATTTATTTTCCGCTGCATTATTATTCTTGATATGATTGTTGAATTGCTTTAACCTAGAATTGCTTAATTTGACTAAGTAACAACTTGGCTAATTAATCTAGGCTACGCAATTTGGTTGTTTTAGGGGTCTAAATTGTTGGGAATTCAACCTAAATTCCAACCTGTGAGAAACAAAAAAAATAGAGAAAACACGCGTCAAAGAAAAATAATCACACGCACTAGACAGTATTTACGTGGTTCGGCAATTTGCCTACGTCCACGGAGTTGCAGGGATTTCACTATTATCAGGGAAAAAATACAAAGTGCGGCTACAGTGTTTTTCTCTCTCTCTAAAAACACAACAACAGTAGTGATCAGTCACAAACCCTAATTATAAAAGTGGCTTTTATATCCTACTTATAGGGTTATAATGGGCTAGGCCAAAAATAAACTAGGCTCCACAAAGCCCAACAAATCTCCCACTTGGAGACTAGTTCAATCATCAACATCAGCCGCTATCCTCCAAAAGCAATCCCTCATCCCTGCAACTCATCCTCCTGTCCTCAAGCTAGAAGACCAATTGAAGCTGCACACAGCTTCAACTTCTCAATAGTGACACCCTTAGTCAACATATCTGCTGGGTTCTTAGATCCACATATCTTCTCAAGTGTTACCAACTTATCTTCAACAAGGTAACGGATAAAGTGGTATTTTGTTTGTATATGCTTCGACTTTGAATGAAAAGCCGAATTTTTTGGCAAGAAAGATTGCACTCTGACTGTCACTGTGTAGAATGCCCATCTCCTGCTTCTTACCCAATTCATCTAAGAAACCATGTAGCCAAATCATCTCATTTCCAGCTTCAGTTGCTGCAACATACTCAGCTTCTGTAGTAGACAAAGTAACAATCTTTTGCAGATTTGAAGCCCATGATATAGCTGTACCACCCAGAGTAAATACAAACCCAGTAGTACTCTTTCTACTATCAACATCACCAGCAAAATCAGCATCTACATAACCTTGCAGCTTCAAACTTGCACCTGTGAAACAAAGACATGTATCTGATGAACCCTTCAGATATCTCAGAATCCACTTGACTGCCTCCCAATGCTGCTTTCCAGGCCTACTCATGAATCTGCTCACAACTCCCACTGCATGTGCAATGTCTGGCCTTGTACACACCATAGCATACATCAAGCTGCCAATAGCTGAGGCATAAGGCACCTTGCTCATATGGTCTCTTTCTTCTTCTGTCTTCGGTGACTGTTCTTTGCTCAGTTTGAAATGACTACCCAAGGGTGTGCTCACTGGTTTAGATTCATTCATGTTAAACCTGCTGAGAACTTTCTTCACATACTCTGACTGTGAAAGCTTCAATGTACCATTAGCCTTGTCTCTAATGATTCTCATACCAAGGATTTGCTTTGCAGCTCCCAAATCCTTCATTACAAACTGTTTTGACAATTGCTTCTTCAGATTATTAATCTCCTCAATGCTAGACCCTGCAATGAGCATATCATCCACATACAACAGTAAAATGATATAAGAATTGTCAAAGAATTTAACATAGCAACAATGATCAGCTTCACATCTCTTGAACCCAATTTTATGCATAAAATTGTCAAATTTCTTGTACCACTGTCTAGGAGTTTGTTTTAGGCCATACAAGCTCTTTCTCAGTTTGCAGACTAGATTCTCTTGTCCCTGAACAATAAACCCTTCTGGTTGAATCATGTAAAGGTCTTTCTCCAAATCACCATGAAGGAATGCTGTCTTCACATCTAACTACTCAAGATGTAAGTTTTCTACAGCCACCATTCCCAGCACTAGTCTAATTGTTGACATCTTCACAACTGGAGAAAATATCTCTGTGTAGTCAATGCCTTCCTTCTGCTGGAACCCTTTAACAACTAATCTGGCCTTGTAACGTTTGCTACCATAATGCTCATTCTTTATTCTGTATACCCACTTGTTGTGCAAAGCCTTCGTTCCTACTGGCAATTCAGTCAGTTCCCATGTCTGATTCCCCAACAAGGAATTCATCTCATCCTTCATGGCTAACTCCCACTTGCTTGAATTTTCATCTTGCAAGGCTTCATCATAACACTCTGGCTCACCACCATCAGTCAATAGTAGATAATTTAAAGCGGGTGAATAACGCTGTGGAGGTCTAATATTCCTGGAAGATCTGCGGACTTCAGCTACAGGTGTACTCTGATCTACCTGTGAATCTGCATTCTCCTTATTTTCTTCACCCCTTTTCTGGACAGTACTTTTAGTCAATCCATCTAAGTTGACAAACTCAGATTTCTTTTGATCTATCTCTGCAATATTTGATACTACAGTTGACCTGTCCTTGTACATAACCTGTTCATTAAATATCACATTTCTACTTCTGATGATTTTCCTGTTTTGTTCATCCCAAAACCTATAGCCAAATTTCTCATCACCATAGCCAATGAAAAAACATATTTTAGACTTAGCATCAAGTTTACTACGAGCATCAGAATCAATATGAACATAAGAAATACAACCAAAAACTTTTAAATGGGAAAATTTTACCTCTTTACCGCTCCAAATCTCTTCAGGAAGTTTGAACTCCATGGGAACTGATGGCCCTCGGTTTATCAGGTAAGCTGCAGTGCTAATAGCATCAGCCCAGAAAGTTTTTGGTAGTCCAGCATGCAACCTCATGCTCCTAGCACGCTCATTAAGAGTTCTGTTCATGCGCTCAGCCACACCATTCTGCTGTGGTGTCCCAGGAATGGTCTTTTCCATCCTAATTCCCTGTGCAGCACAATACTCACTGAACCCTCCATCTATGTACTCTCCTCCATTATCTGACCTCAAATATTTTAGTTTTAAACCTGTTTCTATCTCAACCATGGCCTTCCACTTCTTAAAAGTTTCAAATACATCAGATTTATTTTTCAGAAAATAAACCCATACCTTTCGGCTTGAGTCATCAATGAAAGTTATGTAGTACCTTGAACCTCCAAGGGATGCAACTGGAGAAGGCCCCCACAAATCAGTGTGTACTAACTCCAATTTTTCTGCCTTCGGTGTCCTGCCAGTTTTCAAGAAACTCACCTTTTTCTGCTTTCCTAAGATGCAGCTTTCACACATGTCAAAATCAATGGACTTCAATTCTGGTAGTTTTCCTTTTGACAGCAGCATCTTCATCCCTTTCTCACTCATGTGACCAAGTCTGCGGTGCCATAGGCTTGTATCAATACTTGCATCAGCAACTGCAATTGTGTCTCTTGGACTTGAGGTCATATAGAGAGTGCCAGTCTTCTTTCCACGAGCCAATACTCTAGCTCCCTTTGTAACCTTCCAAGTACCACCAACAAATAGTATTGCATGCCCTTCATCATCAAGTTGTCCAACAGAAATCAGATTCCTCCTCAGGTCAGGAATATGTCGAACCTTCTCCAGTAACCAAACAGACCCATTGGGTAACAATATCCGGACATCTCCCATACCCACAACATCCAGGGCTGAACCATCAGCCAAATACACCTTACCAAAATCACCTGCAGCATAGTTCTGTATGATTTCTCGGTGTGGAGTGGTATGAAACGAGGCTCCTGAATCCAAAACCCAATCATCAAGTGGACTGTCTACTGCAAGAAGTAATGCATCCTGTACCTCTTCTGTTACAGCATTAGCAGAATCATCTTCATTCTTCTTCTTAGGACTTTTGCATTGGTTCCTAAAGTGACCTATTTTCCCACAGTTCCAGCATTGTACTTGTTGGCCTGATCTAGATTTATTTCTGTTCCGATTAGAATTTCTTGATTTTGATCTGCCCCAATTTGAATTTCTGTTATTACCTCTGCCTCTTGTCTCAAGGTTTAGGGCAGAACCAGATCTTGAGGTTTCACCTGCATCTCTTCTGCAAATCTCCTCAGCCAGAATTAAATCTCGAATATCATTGTACTTGAGCTTTTCCTTTCCTGTAGAATTACTTACTGCCATCCTCATTGCCTCCCAACTGTTTGGCAAAGAAGCCAAAACGATCAAAGCACGAATCTCATCATCAAAATCAATTTCTACAGACGACAATTGATTTGTGATAGTGTTAAATTCATTCAGATGTTGTGCTACTGATGCGTTCTCTGCCATCTTCAGATTGAACAGTTTCTTCATCAGATGCACCTTGTTGTTTGCTGACGGCTTTTCATACATACCAGACAAAGCCTTCATCAGATCTGCTGTGGTCTTCTCCTTTACAACATTATGTGCAACAGACCTAGACAGAGTTAACCTGATAACTCCCAGTACCTGTCTGTCAAGAAGAGCCCATTCATCAGCCTTCATCGCCTCAGGTTTTGTCCCCAAAAGAGGCAGATGCAATTTCCTCCCATAGAGATAATCTTCAATCTGCATCCTCCAATACGCGAAGTCTGTGCCATCAAACTTTTCTATTCCAGACGCCTTTCCTGCTTCCTCTGCCATTGCTCCCACTCAAACCTAACCCTAGGCTCTGATACCAGTTGTTGGGAATTCAACCTAAATTCCAACCTGTGAGAAACAAAAAAAATAGAGAAAAACACGCGTCAAAGAAAAATAATCACACGCACTAGACAGTATTTACGTGGTTCGGCAATTTGCCTACGTCCACGGAGTTGCAGGGATTTCACTATTATCAGGGAAAAAATACAAAGTGCGGCTACAGTGTTTTTCTCTCTCTCTAAAAACACAACAACAGTTGTAGTCACAAACCCTAATTATAAAAGTGGCTTTTATATCCTACTTATAGGGTTATAATGGGCTAGGCCAAAAATAAACTAGGCTCCACAAAGCCCAACATAAATAACCTATCAAGTGGTATCAGAGCAGGTAGCTCTTTGTGTTAGAGATTTTTAATCTCTGAGCTGATCCTTGACCCCTGTTGTCATGGAGCATGGACACTCTTTGTTTGTTCCTCCTCATTTTGATGGGAACAACTATGCTTATTGGAAAGTAAGGATGAAAGCATTCCTGAAATCCATTGATGAAAGAGTTTGGAATTCTGTTGAATACGGATGGGTGAAACCCGCTACTCCTGTGAGTGAGTGGCAAACTTCTGAAAAAGAAGCAGCAAGCTTCAATAGCAAAGCTATGAATGCCATCTTTAATGCTGTTTCTATGGAGGAATTTAAGAGGATCTCTAATGTTGAGGTTGCTCATATTGCCTGGAAAATCCTCCAAACTGTGCATGAAGGCACAAAGGCAGTTAAGATTAATAAATTGCAACAATTGACTTCTAGATTTGAAAGCATTAGAATGTCTGATGATGAATCTTTTGATGAATTCTATGCTAAACTAAATGATATTGTCAATTCTGCTTTTAATTTGGGTGAGATCTATGATCAACCTAAAATTGTTAGGAAGATTCTTAGATCTTTAACTGAAGACTTTAGACCCAAAGTGACTGCCATCACTGAAAGCAAGGATGTGGACTCCATCCCTGTTGATGAGCTTGTAGGATCTCTTCAATCCTATGAGTCTGACCTACCTAAAGTGAACAAATCCAAATCAATGGCTCTTAAGTCAGTTGATGATGTTAAGGGTGGTGGATTTGATGATGAGCTCTCTGCTACAGAGATTGCCTATCTTGCCAAAAACTTTAAGAACTTTCTGAGGAATACAAATAGAAAGGCAAGAGGTACTTACACTGCTGAACCTAGAAATTTTAGGAAGAATGATCCCATTAAGGTTAACAATTTTGAAAAACCTAGAGAAAATTTTGGTCAATCTTCTAATAACTCTTTGGGTCCTCAGTGTTTTGGCTGTCAAGGGTATGGTCATGTGAAATCTGAATGTCCTACATTCTTGAGGAATAAGGGTAAAGCTATGGCTGTAACCCTTAATGATAATGAGGTTTTTGATGATGAGTCCGGTGGTGACGAGGATGGAAACTTCATTGCTTTCACGGCTACTGCTATAGTCAATGAAAGCATATCTGCTGAGGAGAACCCTTCTGATGGGGAACTCTCTGAAGATGCAGATCTTCAAGAGGCCTATAACAAACTTTGCAAAGTTGCTGCAAAGGATGCTATGAAAGTTGAACTTGGCCTAAAGAAAATTGATTCTCTTGAGCTTGAAAAGAGAAATTTGCTTGTTAAACTGTTTGATGCTAATGAGCTTTTGAATAATGTTAAATCTAAGAACATGCTTTTGCTTGATAAAGTTAGAACTTTGGAACATGATTTATCTGTTGCTAGATCTGCTAGTTCTAAACTTGATCACATGCTGAATGTTCAAAAGTCTCCTGCTGATAAAACTGGGTTAGGATATGTTGAAAGCATTTTTGATTCTGGACCACATTCCACTACTTTTGTTCCTTCCTCTTCTTCTGAACCTTCTGTGAGTGAGGTTGTGAGTAAAACTGTCAAACCACCTGTGAGTGAGATAGTTAAACCCGTAGAAGTTTCACCACCTAAGAAGATTAGGGTAGATTTAAGAGAATCTAAACCTAAGGAGCCTACCAAATCTAAGGACAAGATGCATGGTAAACCTGCTTGGGTTTGTCATTATTGTGGTAAGTCTGGACACATTCGTCCTAACTGTTACAAGCTTCAAGCTGATAAGAGAGCAACTAAACCAAAAGTGCCTGTGCCTCAAGCACATGATCCTATGGCACTAATTGGTGAATTGGTAAAGGTGTTAAACCTTTATTCCAATCCTGGAGTTGGGAATCACTCGAATGTGAATAAGAACTCCAATGCTCGTGGTGCATCTAAAAAGTTTTGGATGCAAAAGACTCGAACTAACTGAGTCTTTCTGACATGGTCCTTGTGCTTAATTGCTCTATTCTTTGGTGACCATTGTTCTTTGGTTTGTGTCTTTTTATTGTTTTTGTTCTAGGACTTGCATTGCATTACATTCATGCATTTCATTCTAGGATTTATTTGTTTTCCTTTTAAATAAATAAATAAAAAAAAAAAAAAGAGGAAAAGTGAAAGCAAAAATTATGTTAGACACTATTTGTCTTGATTTTTGAAAAACAAGGTTGGTCTATCTTTTGACACATGTCATGTTCTGTGTACCTTGTTTAACATTGATGAGCTTAAATATTGCACTTGACTAGTTAAAGCTTTGTAGTGCATGTTGTGTGGGAAAGATGTTTGTGGTTATTAATCACTTTGTCTTGATCTTGAAGTCACATGTTATTTGACTGTCGGACTTGATTCTTTTGAGAAAGGCATAAATAACCATCTTACCACTGTTCACTAGTCAATCATGAACACCTTAGTGCATATCATAAGATTTTGTGCTCGAGAAAGTGTAGCACATGCACAAAAAGAACATAAGGTGTAGCCTCTTTAAATGCTTAATGCTTAAAACTGGTGTGTACTATTAGGCTTAATGCCATTTCACATAATCTAATCTGGTGTGTACTATTAGGCTTTATGCCAAATTTCACCTAAATAATGGGGCAAAAATACAAGAAACTTACATGATTGCAAGCTTTTGTTCTAGGAGATGTGGGAGTTATAGGATGTAACTCTTTAGGTGATAGTCTCTTTTAAATTCCATGTGATGAATTGTGTAGACTTTGTGTTTGATTGCTATTCACATATCACCTCACATGTATCTCAAGTTTTTGCTAGTATCACACACTACACAAGTTACTCTTTGTTAAACACTGTACATGCTAGTGTGTGTGTTTTTGGTCTGACCAACCAAGTTTGAAATTATCTTGAGATTAGTGTACAACATATTTGTTGTTTGAGAATATTCAAAGGAAGAATGATTGAAACTTGTTTTTGAGAAAATTGGGGTTTAAAATTTTGGGTTTTTGAAAAAGCATTCCATCTCATACTCATGCATTTTATTTCTGTAATTTAATGCTTTGAGGAGTCGTTTTTCAAAATTTGGTTTGTCTTTCAAAACTGTGATTTTTCTCAAAATTTAGTGAGCCTCTGCCCATTTCGATCGATCTAGCCTGATTTTCGATCAATCGAAAAAGTGCTTTCATTTGTCTCAAAATGACTGTGTGTTTCGATCGATCGAATCTGATTTTCGATCAATCGAAAAAGTGCTTTCATTTGTCTCAAAATGACTGTGTGTTTCGATCAATCGAATCTGATTTTTGATCGATCGAACATCGTGAAAAAGCTTTTTAAAAGGTACTTTTCTGACTTTTTCAAAGTTCCTATTTCAAAACCTTTTCAAACCTTTTTCCTCTCTCCGCGTTGGCAAGCTCAAATCAGAGATTTTTGTCGTTTTCCTCCGTTCTTTTTGCAAAATCTCTCTCTCCTCAAGTTGGTAAGACACTTGTGCCCTTCCTTTTGAATTTATTTTCATGTTTTCATGCATATATTCATGCATTTGAGGGTAATTTTCAGAATTTGATTAATTGGGATTTTCTGTTGATTCAAGCCTTATTTTATGAAATTGATCATTGGGTTTTTGTGGGGACACTTCATTAACATGATTATTACCTGTTAATTTGATCAAATTTGAGTTTGGTGAAAAATTGAAAAATCTAGGGCTTGTTCTTGATCCGAATTGGGGTTTTTGTTAAATTGGGAAGATTTTGATGAAATTGACTTGTTGTGTAGTTGTAATTAAGCATTATAATCTATGTAATGTGTTTTGTAATGCTCAATTCATCTTTTTGGTAAAAAAAAAAAATTTCAACAAGTGGTTTTCAATTTTTAGGGATTTTTGATAAAAATTCCATGTTCAAGCCAATTTTGTCAATTCAATCTCAATTGAACTTATTTGTTTACTGCATTAGATCATGCATCACAACATTATTAATGTTCATGCATCATATAGATTTTTGTTCTATATTTTTTATTGTGCTAATTTGCAGTCTGCCCTTGGTTATGTTTTCTCTTGTTCTTTTTGGTTTTTCACTTTGTGTCTCTGTCCTTTCCTTAGCACTATGCCTAGGAAAACTAGAGCCCGTAGGAATGTTCCCTCACCTTCTCCTTCACCCCCTCCATCCTATGATCGTGAGAAGTTTTCGAGTGAGAAAAACCAAGAGATTTATGAGAAGTTGAATGTTAGGAGAAAAATTTGGGCTGAGCGTTCTGTTCACTTAGATGAACTTGATCCTGCCATTAGGGCAAATTTTGAGCGTAGGGGCTGGTTACTCTTGGTGGATGTTTCTGATCCTCCTCCACCTTCTGCCTTGATTAGAGAGTTCTATTCGAACATCTCTATCCGCATCTATGATTCCAACACTCTAGTCAAGAGTTGGATACGAGGCGTAGAGTACTCCCTTACTCCTGAGGTAGTGGCTGATGCTCTAGGGGTACCATTGGTTCGACAGCCTGTCTATCCATATGACGTGTCTCCCGAGATTAGTGATGTCTTGTCTTACATCACTGGGACTACTATCCAGTGGGGTTCTGATCCTCGGATCACCTTTGTTGAGCTCTCCGGGTTACACTATCTCTTCTTTAGGATAGCGTGTCATTCTATCTGGCCCATTTCCCATGTTCACACCATTCCTCTTGAGAGGTGTGTATTTTTGTACGCTCTGGTTACTGATGCTCCTATTAGTTTTCCCCATCTTTTTCTTCGTTCTTTGAACGATGTTTATAGGAGTTCATCTTCTGCTCATGCTCTTGTACACCCTATTTTCATTCATAGGATTCTCCTTCATCTTGATCTTGGTGGCTTCCCTTCCTCTGAGCCCGTTCATGTTATTGCTCCTATAGGTGCGTCTTTTCTTAGACAAAGGGCTGCTCATCTTCGAGCTGGTTCTAAACACCCTAGGTCTGAGCCCTCTAGTAGCGCACCTCCTCCTTCTTCTTCTGCAGGTCTTGCTGGTGAGGATGTTCCTGATCCAGTTGGTGATGATGCTGCTGCTGCTGATGTTCCTCCACCTCCTTCGGCCGACTTCGATGTTCGTCGTACTTTGGAGACTGTCATGACCGTTCAGGCGGCTCATGGTCAGATTTTGGTGGACTTGCTAGATGAGTTTCGTGCTCTACGAGCTGACTTGGCGCGTCTTCATTCACCCTCACCACCTCCTTTTGATGGCGACTTGTGATTGCCCTTTGGCATTCCGTCACAAAAAGGGGGAGTGGTATTTTTGACTTGTAGAGGGGTTTTTGTAGTTAGGGGGAGACTTTTTGTTTTGAGGAGCTTGTGGAGTTTTTTAGATTGTATCTAGGTGCTTCACTTTGTATATCATTTTTGGGGATATTCATGTTAGGGGGAGTAACATTGATTGATATACATGTTATATTCATTGATTCTTGTTGCTTTATGATTCACTGCTTATTGATTTATATTTATGAGTTGATCATTCATATATGTCTTTATTTTGTATTGTGTGAATCTTACAAGAATGTTATACCTGTTGTTTTACTCTTTTCTGTCACACATGCGTTTATGCGTTTGTTGAGTATTTCAGGAATATACAGGTTGATTCAACTAAAGCTGCTGTCTACACTTGCAACTGATGGATAGTAGTTAGGCTGAATTTGATTTTATGAGCATTACTTTTGTAAAGGGCTTTTACTTGTAAAACTTTGAGCTTTTAATTATGGTTTTGTCACGGATTGCCAAAAGGGGAGTTTGTTAGGTTCTAAGGTCTTAGGATTATATGTATTTAGAACTCTAATTTGTAATATTGGCAAACCATGATCAAAACATTGTATTTAGTCTTGTTTAGGCTTGCTCAAAGTTGGTTTATTATTGTACAGTTGGAATTGAGTGGCTGCAGAAGTACTTGGAACTTTTGGCCTGGCTCGATCGATCGAAGAATAGACTCGATCGATCGAAAATCGCACAGGTTGAATTTTCTGCAGAATTTCCAACTCAGCCCTACTTCATTAAACGTTTAGGGTTTTATGTTTTTACCCTAGGTATATAAACAAAACCCTAGCCACGTTTTTGATGGTTGTCCATTTTGTTATGTTGCTCATATTTTCTGTTTGTGTGAATCTCTTGTGAGATCTTCGAGGAGTTTTCCTTCACATAAACTTAGGGTTGTCAATCTCTTGATGATCAACTTAGTTGCAACCATTGGAACTTAAAAGAAAAGCAAGCGGGGAGCTTGTAGCTGATTGAAGAATTCAAGAAAGAAGTAGTCCGTGGATTCGGAGCCTGCGCGTGGTCGTGTCAGGAAGTTCGTACTGGTGGGTAGCATTAGGAAGTCGAGCGGGGAGCTTGTAGTCCTTATGTAAGAACTTCAATTCTTTTATAGTGAATTCTTGTTATGCCTTGAGGATCGGTGGGTCAAATCCTCCCCAGGTTTTTACCGTGTGGTTTCCTGGGTGATCATATCTTGTGTTATTTATTTTCCGCTGCATTATTATTCTTGATATGATTGTTGAATTGCTTTAACCTAGAATTGCTTAATTTGACTAAGTAACAACTTGGCTAATTAATCTAGGCTACGCAATTTGGTTGTTTTAGGGGTCTAAATAACCTATCAATTTACATTAAAATATGATAATAATATATGTCTCATACATAATATAGTGAAAAACACATATTAACAAAGCCCCCCACTACTGCTACTCAGGTTAGTTGGTCACCCCTACCTCCCTTGGTCTTCAAAGTGAACTTTGATGGTGCAGTCTTCAATGATTCAAACGAGGTATATATTGGTTTGGTTATCCGAAACAATCTAGGTCTGGTCATTGCTTCTTTATCAAAGAAAGCCCCCCTCCCCCCTTTGATGGCAGTTGTAGAAACTATGGCTACTATTTGAGCTTTAGCCTTTGCTCAAGATATTGGCCTATCTTCCATCATTCTTGAGGGAGATTCGAAAGTGGTCATGACTCGTGACAACTCTAGAGGGTAATGACAACTCATTTGCCTCTTTTGGCCTCTCGATTACCTATGCTATCTTGTATACAGTTACCTTTAATCATATTTCTTTTTCTCATACCTGTAGACAAGGTAATTTTGTTGTGCATAACCTAGCTAGGCATGCAAGACATGTCAATAGTTTAGCTGTGTGGATGGAAAATGTTACTCCACACCTAAATGATGTACTTTTAGTTGACTATGGCCAATTTTCTCTTTTTAATATAATTCGAATTTTCTTCTAAAAAATCAAAAAACCATAATATGAAATTGCACATGCACCAATTTGTATTTCATAGGCATAAAAAATATAAAAAAATAAATCTAAACTTAGAAAGACTAAGATCATAATCCCACTTCTTTAAATTTTTTTAATTTTTACATACAAGTTAAAATCTAGAAAAATATGTATGCTCTTATCCCTTATTATTATTATTATTATTTTGACTTTTTAGAACTTTTTTCTTTACATGTTGTGTTAACTTAATCTTCAAAACGCCTCCAACCAATCCTACTACTGCAAACATAAATTATAGAGATTAAATTCTATAAGGATGGGGTGTAAAACTTATGTTTTACACCATTCAATAAGTGATTGCCACATTAGCATTTTATTTAAAATTTATTAAAATTCAATACATCTTGCCACACCTAATAACATTTCGATAGATTCCCAATTTGGTTGGATTTATATATAGGTATTAAAATTGATTGAGTGTGATTGTGTTTATTCTTAAATATGTGATAAGATGATGTGGCATGTTGGGATTGGAGGGGTAAAACATGGGTTTTACACCACGTCCTTATAGAATGTAATCTCTAAATTATATACGCACGTGTTCTTTGCAACGGGTTGAGATACAATTTATAGTTGCTGCCTGTAACTTCGAAAAGTAAATCTGTTTATATTAATTTGTTGGCCACATCTATATATTACTAAAAGCTGAAGTGTAGCATTTAATGTTGCTGCTCTCACGTTGCTCCACATCAGCTGCCACGTCATTCTTTTTTTTCTTCTTTTTTTTAAAATATAATTTTCCTACAATTTTAAAATGGTTTTTACAATTTTCAATCATATAAATGCAGCCCACTACTTATTTATTTACTTCTACTATCACCCTATAATAAATCCAGCCCACTACTTATTTATTTACTTCCATTATCACCCTATAATAAATCTGTATAATTAATCCAGCTCACCTCTTATTTATTTAGTTCCACTAACAAGCCCAACCCAAAGCTTTTTCAGTTTAGCTTTAGGATTTTGTATGAGCCTTTTCAGCTTAAAAGGAAAAAAAAAAAAAAAAAAAAAAAAAAAAACGTTGAAGTTTCAATTTTCCTATAATTGTTTTACACTTCTCCAACCTTTCTCTCTCCCTTACTATTTCATCTCTCCATTACTTCTTCAATCTTTCTCCCTCCCTTACCTTTTCATCTCCCCACTACCCTCTACATTAATATCATTCTTCCTCTTTCCCTTCATCTTCCTTTATTTTTGTCTCTTCTTATTCACTCCCTCTTACTATAAATTCATCACTATCTCTTCTATTCTATGCATAGTTTTCCCTCACAAAAAAAAAAAAAAAAAAAAAAAAAAGGTTCTCCCTCTCTCTCTCTCTAAATTTTTTGGTGGATTTTTATTTTTATTTTTCTTGCATCTCTACTTTAGGTTGATAATTTTTTATATTCTTTAAAACTTTATTTTGGTGTTTTTATTATTTATTTTTTATTCTAAAAGCTGAAGCGTAGAGTTTAATGCTGCTGCTCTCACGTTGCACCACATCAGCTATCACGTCATTCTTTTTTTTTCTTTTCTTTTTTAAAATATAGTTTTCCTACAATTTTAAAATGGTTTTTACAATTTTCAGCCCTATAAATGCAGCACATTACTTATTTATTTACTTCCGCTATCACCCTATAATAAATCCTGCCCACTACTTATTTATTTACTTCCATTATCACCCTATAATAAATCTGTATAATTAATCCAGTCCATCTCTTATTTATTTAGTTCCACTATCAAGCCCAACCCAAAACCTTTTTAGTTTAGTTCTAGGATTTTGTGTGAGCCTTTTCAGCTTAAAGGAAAAAAAAAAAAAAAAAAAAAAACCAACAACGTTGAAGCATTTCAAGCTTTAGGTTTTTTTTTTTTTTTTTTTTTTTCAATTTTCCTATAATTTTTTTTAATATTTACACTTCTCTAACCTTTCTCTCTCCCTAACCATTTCATCTCCCCACTACTTTTTCAATCTTTCTCCCTCCCTTACCTTTTCATCTCCCCACTACCCTCTACATTAATAATTTAATATCATTCTTTCTCTTTCCCTTCATCTTCCTTTATTTTTGTCTTTTCTTATTCACACACTCTTACTATAAATTCGTCATTATCTCTTCTATTCTATGCATAGTTTTTCCTCACAAAAAAAAAAAAGGTTCCCTCTCTCTCTCTCTCTCTCTCTCTAAATTTTTTGGTGGATTTTTTTATTTTTCTTGCATCTCTACTTTAGGTTGATAATTTTTTATATTCTTTAAAACTTTATTTTGGGTTAATGCGATTTAGTTTTGTTTTTTAAATTGTTGTTGTTGTTGTTGTTTTTTATTTATTTATTTATTTATTCTCTTTGATTGTTAAATGTTATCCTATTGCGTTCTAAAGAATTAAACCTTATGAAACATGCATTTTTCTACCAGCCACTTTACTCAGCCTCTGTCAAAGTCACCAGGAAGGACATAATATTTTACCAAGTATTTACGAGGGCTTTATTTTGCCATCGCAAATAAGATTTTTTTAGAGGGCTTTTTGGGTCCGTCAAAAATTCTTGGTCGCTAATAGGCAATTTTTCTTATAGTGCACTACAAGAAAAGAGTCTACTAGCGAGGATAAAAATACCCTCGCAAAAATTCAAATATCGTCGCAAAAGGTTATTAGCGAGGGCATATGGCCCTCGAAAGTCGTCATATTTGCTCTTGTTGCTAAAAGAGATTTTGCGACTATACCTTCACAAATAAATAATTTACGAGGGCAATCCACCGTCGGTGCTAAACAAATTCGCCCTCACAAATATATTACCAAACGGCGACGACTTATTTTTAGCGAGGGGAAACAATCGTCGTTAACAACTATTTGTGAGGACCTTTATATCCTCGCAATTAGTTATTTGCGAATTTCAAATTGACGACATACTTTTTAGTGACAAATAATGGCATCGTTAAAATTTATTTGTGAGAGCTTTTAACCCCTCGCAACTTATCTTTAGCGAGAGAAAGCAGTCGTCGTTAATAACTATTTGTGAGGATCTTTATACCCTCGCAGTTAGTTATTTGCAAATTTCAAATTAACAACGAAACAAATAATGACGTCGCTAAAATTTATTTGCAAAGGATTTTAACCCCCTCGCAATTAGTTAGGAATAATAATGACGACATTAAGCTGTCACTTAAAACATTTTTGCAAGAGGTTAAGGGGTATCGCTATTCTATTAATTGCGAGAGACTTTGTCGTCGCTATAAAGTTATTTATGACCAAATTTTTATATCATCAGTGGTAATATTTTATATAATTTTTGAAATATTTTATTATTTATTTATTTTATATCATTTTTGTTTAATTATCATGTTACAATAGTACAATAATTACTAAAAATTGATACAATAGTCCAATAATTACTAAAAATTGATCCATCGAAAAATAAAAATTCATATAAGTTCAAACTTTAAAATTATAAATATATAAAGAAATCCTGAAATTAATTTAAACTTAAACAACTAGAATTATGACAAGATCTATATTAGTCTTCCTCTGAGTCACCCTCCAAGTTGTTTTCAACTTCTATGTTATTGTTTGAGTTGTCCTCTTCATCTCTGCTAGTACCATCCTAAAAAACTAGCTCCAGGAACAAAGTTACCACCAACTGTTGATAAGGTGTGAGAGCCATGGCCATCATAGTCCCATGCGGTGAAAAAGGAGGAGGATTTGAGAGTGCCAGCATAGAAGGCATAACCTTTGTTAAATTACCTTGCTCCAATTAGCTTCCCGCATAGCACAAAAATTCACAGCATGATGAATAAAGGTTATTTTCATTGGTTTGTTGGGCTTAACTATTAGCTCGGTAAAAATACAAATGTATTTAGAAAAATTAAAGTTTTAAAAAGATGTACATAAGCCAAATAAGCTTAATAAGCCTTTTTTATTTTATTTTTTGTTTTATACCAAGCTCAATAAGCTTTGGTAAACAGGTAACACATAGAAATCAGAGAAACAATAAAACTAAAAATTTCCAGTATGTGGGATGAGCCATGTGAACTTTACAATACACGCTCCACCATTTTTTTTGGCCTAGGTAAAGTTGTCAAGGGAATCTGACCCTTGGACATGGCCCTCCACTAGAGAGGGAAGTGTCACCTGGTAGAAAGGTCATTGGCTCCATGCTCCGCTTTTAAGCTTTACACGTTCAACTTTGTGAATGAAAGGGAAAATCATTGACAAGATAGGAAGGGAATAGGATGTATCAAAAGTGGAGGGTAAAAATAGCTGCCTTATATTAAGCAGTCAAAATGCAATGGTATAAAAAAAGATATGTTCCATGTATGTGGGATGAGCCAATAATTCTTGGATCTCTTTTATTCTACTTCCTTTGGGTACTTTTCTCAACTATGATTAACTCTGTTTCAAATGGACAGGCATATAAGGAATATTATAGGCATCAAATAGAAGACTTTGGATTTCTTAATCATCTAGCTGCAAAGCAAATTATGTTTAGCTAGCAAATCCTATCAACATGGCATGAATTAGAGGAAGAATCAGTGGTTGTGCTTGTATTAATAAACAAGATAAAATCTATTTTCTTTAGTTTGGTAAAGCTGCTTGACTACTATGAGAAAATCCCTGGGCGTTTCTAAGTAAAAAGTTGTCTAAAAATGCATAAGCTACTTCTCAAAATTGGAAAAAAGATAAAAACACCTTTGCTTAGCTGGGAAACTATTATTTACTTCAAAGTAATTTAATATTTACATCTTATAGATGACAGGTGAATGGCATCCCACAAAAGATAGTGGTTCACAAATGCTGGGAGCTGAACATTAAGTACAAAGATAATCCAGTTACTATCCACCTGATGTTGTGTCGAAATATTTGCACAAAAGTTTGCTTCCTGATATACTTATCATACTTCGAAAGGCCAGGATCTATTGAGCAAGCTCCTGCAATTGGACAAAGGCACAGGCAATTAGTAGTCAAATAATGAAAGACTAGAAAGAAGTCCCCATTATGATATTCTTGTAGCTGCGTTCCCATGGAAAGAGTAGGCATTAGGCCATAGCAGGCTGCCCAAAGTTTGGTTGCCAAGCTGGTGGCATGTCCTTAGTTTCCTAACATCAAGATCCTCTTTTTCTTTTCACTTTCTCCCGAAGTTGCAATTAACTGAGGATTAATTAATTGTTTTTACTATTTTTTGTGCACTATGAATATCATCTCATGCTATCAGCTTGATCATAATTTTAGTAAGTCCACATGTTTTTGCACTTACCAATTACAACTTCTATGGTCATTCATCTTCAATCTACAGTCAACCTTGGCAATTTCCTCCATCCAAAATGCTAGTTACAGAAAGTTTTATTTATGGGTTTTGTTTGCTCCTGTGCCCTAGAAACAAATTTATCCTACCTTGCTTTTCTTTCTTCCTCTCATAAAAAGTAAAACCTTCATTGACAAGCAAAAAACAATAGCGAATCCATTTGATATATATACATGTTTCATCATTTAAGAGGTCTTCCTGGTATATTATACACACGTATAGTTAGACTTGACTAGGAGAAAGACCCTGCTGTCACCCCTTTCACTAGTTGATTGACAAAAAACACAAAAAGTTGTAACCATTTGTTCCATTCCTTTCACAACCCAAAAAAAGCATGACCAGAAATTGTTACATCTGGTCAAGTTCAATATGATTTCCTTAATATATATATATATATATATATATATATATGTGAGGGATTTCACAATTCGCTCCAATACCAATGGGCTTAGTCTGCGATCGAATGCTATAAAAGATTTGTGCCCCCTCATCCTTCACCAATTGGTTGTTGGATGGATCGGTAAGGCATACGGTCCGACAAGTGGTATCAGAGCCCGGTCATAGGTTCGAGTCGTTGGAGCCGCATTGTGAGGGAGGGATTGTGAGGGATTTCACAATTCGCTCCAATACCAATGGGCTTGGTCTGCGATCGAATGCTATAAAAGATTTGTGCCCCCTCATCCTTCACCAATTGGTTGTTAGATGGATCGGTAAGGCACACGGTCTGACAATATATATCCACACCACAAGAAGAGTTGACATTATAGTTATATTAGTGGTCGAATAAGAAAAGAAAGCATAGTATGTTGTATGTTAGTCATACATTAAGGCTAACAGAAGGTCCTGAGAACTTATCCAGCAAAAACTAAAAAGCACCTTTTGGTTCTTTTTACCTTTGGTTGCTGTCATTTTGATCCCTCAAGAATGAAAAGTTGCAATTTAAACCTCCAATAGAATTGTTGTCAATGTAAACCTTCGGTTAAAATCTGTATTACTTCCCGTCATTGTCATTTTATTTTATTTTTGATAGGTAAGAAAAAATTTTATTCAAAAAAGGACTTCTTTATGCAAAAAACATAAAGCAGCCACAAATTACAAAAGAAACAGAAACTAATACACGAAAGAAACAACTCTACAAACAACAGGAGAGATTCGCTAGATGTGAGTCCCCAAACCCCAATCAAACAAGGTGCCAACAAAGGAGGCAAGCAGCTGATTGCCCGAACTCTCCACATCCTCAAAAGTGCAACTGCTGCGCTCCTTCCAAGTACACTACATCAAACACATCAGAATCAAATTCCAAATGTTGGATGAGGGTTTCCCCAAGAGATCCCAAAGGCTCTAAGGACAAAACACCACAACTGATAGGCCTTCTCGCAACGAATCAATAAATGGTCCACAGTCTCTCCACTATACCTACACACACAGCACCAATCTACAATAGGGAAAGTGAAACCTGTCCTCCTCAAATTATCACCAGTGATAGTGAGTATCCTCCCCCAAGTCCATTCAGTTGTTGTCACTTTAACCCCTCAAGTAAGAAAAATTGCAATTTAAATCTCCAATAGAATCATTGTCAATGTAAACCTTCTATTAAAATCTGTTAGTACTTAGTAGAGTGCCAATAAATACTCCAAACTAAGTTGTTTTTGGCGGAACAAATTAAAAAAATGTCGTTTTGCTACATTTAACAGCTTACAGTTGATGAATCTTGATTAAAGGATCACATTGACAAAAATCCTAAAGTTGAAGGTTTTAATTGCAACTTCTGAAAATTGAGGGACCAAAACAACAACCACCTAAAATTTAGAGGAACCAAAAGGTATTTTAGTCTAATTATTACTCATTAAAGGCATCCAACCTCGAGCCTTGCATAACTTATGTCCTTTTAGAAGGGAGCTGTTGAAAGGTGGTTCTATATCATCCACGGAAAAGTATATGAATATGGAATCAAGTAAAATTTGAGTTAAATTTAATGGCAGACTATTTCATAAAGTCATACACCAATATACTTCTTTTTATATGCAAAGAGTCTTAAACCCACAACCTCACCCTCCACCTTTTTTGACAAGAGGAACAAATACCATTTAAGCTGGAACTCATTAACATCATAAACCAATAAACTTAAAAGAATCTTGACCCTAATTTTCATTTTTTTTTTAATTACTAAATCTTGACTCTAATCTTCATCCACAACATTGGTCATATCTTCAATGTTTTGCCATATGTTGGATGTGATCTTAAGAGACAAGAACACTAACCAACTCCAACTCCAGAAGAATGTTTTACATCAAATCACCACTCAAAGCCCCCTATGAACTCTGTCATTCTAGATTTATAGCATACGAGATGCAACTTTTGACAACATTTTAATTATGACACCACTACTAAGGTTGCTTAAAAAATTTAGGAGTATGAAATGAGAATTACAATTATTCTCTTCAAATTACACGAAAAAAGTTCATTTGGTTAAATTATGAGTAACAAAATTGGTCACCCTAAAAAGTATAACTAACCAATACTAGAAAGAATTCAAAATCAACTTATACTCTATTTGTTTCAATGTAAATATTTTCCCAATTTTCACATCTTTATTTGCTTGTAAAATATAATTCTGTTGATTGAAAATTTGTATTTAAAAAAAATATAAAACAAGCGTAAAACATTTTACAAAAATCTTATTCTCAACCCTTTCTCTCCCTCTCTTACACTCGCCCAAGCTAGTCCAAAGAGAGCACCCACAAGTGACAGCACCACCCATATTTGACTCCACTCATCATCGGCAACAAGTCTAGCAAACTCTATGAGAGGATGATTTCAAATCTTAGCATGTTTTGACGTTAGAGACGTTGTCACAAGAGGCCTAAGTGACTCATTGTCACCACTACTCCATTGGTCATCATCACCACCAATGCCTTTGAGTCCTCCCTTCTCTGATTTGGTTCTCTCTCTCCCTTTCTCTCATCGAATCTACCATGGCTTCACCTCTCACAACCACGTTGGTCCTCACCATGCCTCTCACATATCTAGTCCTTTGTCGCATCCTCCCTACACAAATCTAGTCCTCCTTACATTCAAGTCCTTCTAACACACATATATGGTCCTCCATCACCGGTGGTTTTGGTTTAAGAGAGAGAATTTTTCATTTTGCGTAAATGGATTAGTTGGATTGTGACTAAAATTGGATGATAGTGGGATTGTGAATGAATTTTTTTGGTTGTTCATCGAATCATCATGGTGGATAGGTTGTGAGATGGATTTTTTATTTTATTTTACGTTGAACCAAACATTTAAAAATGGTTTTCAAAACATTTTCAGAAACACCCCAAACACGGTAAAAACAAACATTTTTCAGCGAAACAAACAAAATATAAATAGTATATATATTATAGCATTCCCATCAAAAGTACCAAACCTGAAATTTTTAACACCTATTTAGCAGTTTATGTGGTTAGAGGGTAAACACAAAAAAATATTATTTAAATAAAAGAGAGAGAAACTTTAGTGGTAAAAGAAAGAATTAATTTATTTTTATTTATTTAAATGACAAATTATTTGATAGTGAGCAAGTGGGGATAGGATAATTGGCATCAGGGATAAGCTCAGTCAGGCAGCCCACTAATGTGACACTGTCAGAGCTAGAGGAGCTCTCTTTTCTTTCGCAAAAACAGGACAACATTGTTTTGTTAATTGTTAATATATTATGAGTGTGTAGTACAAGCCACAATTCCCTCTCCTCTCCTCTCTCGGATCTCTTTCTCTTCACTCTTCTACCTCTCCATTGCTGACTTCAAACTTCAAAACCCAACTAATAAAATCCAAACCCTAACCTTCCTCATTTCCATATCTGCTCGGTGACGGTGAGTTTCCTTTTTCTTCTTTTGTTACTTATTAATCTTTGTGATATGAGTTATGATTTTGTATCTCATTGCATATTCAATTTAGCTTCCATCGCCTTTTCTATTAGGCTTACTTGCTGTGGACCCTAAACTTCTCACTGTTGCGATACCTTCTTCTTCTTCTTCAGAGTTCAAACTTCAAAGTTCAGACTAATAGCTCCTCTGGTACTATTACTAACTATGAACTTTCTTCTTTATAATAATTACTTGAAAATCAATGCATTTTTCTCATTAATACATAGCAATTAATTAATACATAGAAATAATGGTCTTTTTAATGAACATATGTTTTTTTTTTTTTTGAGTAAACAGTAATACTTATTAGAACACACACGAAAATAGTAATATTAGTGTTTTAAACTAGGTTTACAATACATTATTTAACCAGAGTACAATTACAAAATGGTTTAACCTTTGTTGATGCTCATTTTGGAAGCCCAGTAGCAAGAAGAAGCCCAACAATATAGGCAGAGAAGAGTTTGTGGATAGAAAGAAAAATCATTAAGCCCAAATGACAGGAACAATGGATCATAGGCCCATAAAGTAAATAAATGGGCCTAAAGGAGCCCGGAGAGAGAAGTAGTAAACCATGAGTATTTTGTGATGTAAAAAAGTAAGAATGGGCCATATCAAGCCCGAAGTAATGAAGTAAGAAAGTAAGGAGTTAATAGAAAGCTCACGAGTCCCAAGGATGAAGGATAAGGTAATTGGGCCAAGGAAGTCCAAAAGAGTTAGTAAAAACCCATGAGAATGTAGAATTAGAAAATGGGCCAAGGATGCCCAAGGAAAGCAAATGGGCTAAGGATGTCCAAGAAGAAAGAAATGAGACAAAGGAACCCACAAGCAATGTAATGGGTCAAGAAAGCCCAAAGTAGTATGAGTATAAATCCAATGACCATACTGAGTCATTAAGAGAAAAACAGGCAGTAGGTTCAAAAGAGGCCTAGCAAGCATGAGTCAAATAACACCACGGCAGGAATAGTAGAGTGGTATGGCAGGAATGGAAACAAGATTACGGAAAGAGCAAAGAATGGGCTAAAGAGGGGAAAACCCACAATCAAGCAAGGCCTAGCCCTCGAAAGGAGCAAGCCAATAAAGAATAGAAAATCAGAAGATCAGTTCACGCCATAAAGAGGTCAAGGATGAGCAATAGAATGCATAGATGAGCCTCCAGATCGTCGCAAATGCATGAGCAGCGAACAGGCTTTTGACGTACACGGGAAGTAGAGCACATGCAAGGCCCAAGCATTACCAACCTATACCTAGCTAATACAAGAGTGGTGGGTCATGGGTCAGAGGTAAGAAAGGGTATGGTCTAGCGGTGGAGAGAAGGGAAAACCTATTCTGGGGTTCCTGCTCAGATTCTTTAGGGGGTGATGTCCTGTTGGGATAACATACTACCCAAAAGAAAGAAGGATGAGTTGGAACCACTAGGTGCATGCCATGAGGGATAGTAAGAGAGAACACTTACGCTGTGGTGGATAAGAATGCCACAGTGAGCAAGCAAACAAAACAATCTTCTTTGTCTAGTAATGGGGAGTGGCACAGCCAGCACAGGTAAGTGGTGGTGGCTGGGAAGCTAACAAACCAGTGGGTGGTTGGGAAGAAAACCCTGAACCAGACAAAAGTAGTTAAAGGCTAAAATGGTAAAAATCAGTCACGACAGAGAGTATATAAATGGTTCTTGCCGTGCACAGTAACATCATCAAAATAGTAGCAACCAATAAGAGACAATCACAGCACCACCATCACCATAACACTACACAAGTAAGCACTAAGAAAGAAAGGAAAGGAGTGGAAGGAAAGAATCAAGGTAACAAAACGGAGAAAAAAGAGATGAGAAATAGAGAGTGTAGAATGGCAGGCATGCACCAATAGACTAATCCCATCTCTCCCTCTAAAAGCCTACCTTCTGTTGAGGATAAAGAACTCGTTTGGGCACAAGCCATTCAGGCCCGTTCCCTTAAAGTGGATAATTTCTACAGCAGGATCCTCTTGTGAAGTTACCCACGTTGAGGAAGTGGTTCCTTCCTTGGCCTTAGTCCGGTAATACAATTGAACACGACAAACTGATTTTTTCCTTCTTTGATTTTATCGCTTATTGCTATTGTTTCTTCTCTTGTCTTTGCAATTTCACCTATAATGTGTTTCTTGTTGCCATATCGTTCTCTTTCCCTATTTTAATTAAGGATCTCTTACTTGCTTTGCTTGACAGTAACGTATTTCTTTTATCATTGTTTTATTGCATTATCTGCCATAACTCTTTTATAGCAAGCTTCGCCTGTCATGGGCATGTTGACCAAAGTTTCGGCAAACGGGGCATAGTTTGTGTGCAAGTCGGACCAAGGTGAGTTGCAATTGGACCGGTCCCAACTCTCTTAACCAGAACACTTGGGCCCAGTGCAGCAGAAGGCAGTCCAGCCCAAAATCACAAAAGGCCCACCACAACCTTTATAGTTGTAGACTGGGGTTATAAACAGTGGATACTAGACACACACAACCAATGTATGTTAAGAATTAATAAATGCAAAATTATGAGCTATAATGCACATATATATTTTAAAAGACAGTTATTACTTATTAATGATTTATTGGCTTATATATACAAATTCATTGTCATTATGTGTGATTTTTTGGATATATGAGCTGTTTGATTTTATTTGTTAAAAATGTATAAAATATTATTTAATAAAGTATTAAATGCACCTTAATTGCTGTCCTCAAAGCATCATTAAGAAAAGCCTAGAAATAAATCATTTTTTTTTAATTATCTTGATGAGGTGGTAGGCTAACATGAAAGAGGATTTTTATTCATTTTTTAAGGAAAGTGTCACTTAACAAAACGATAGACCATTATGGCTAAAATCAGCATTAAAAGGGTTGAGAATTAGGGGATACCTTTTATGGTTGAGATGAACCAATATATAAGATAGGTTCAAGTTGTATGCCTAACATAACTTAAAAATTACATTTTTTTTTATAAAAAATTTTTTTTGTAGGTTTCTAAGAGATTTAATGGTTACAAAACACTATTCTCCATGGCGAGTATTATGCAAAACATTTTTTTTTTTGCTTGAGAATTTAAAGGGAGAATGGTTGAAATTTTCTTTGAAAAATTGGGGTTAAAACTTGGGTTTTTGAAAAAGCATTTCATCTCATACTCATGCATTTTGATTCATCAATTTTAATGCTTTGAGGAGTTGTGCCCAAAATGTGGTTGTTGTTTTTCAAAACTGTGTTTTTTCTCAAACATTTTGTGAGCCTCTGCCTTCTTCGATCGATCCATTCTGTTTTTCGATCGATTGAAAATTACTTAAAATTCTTTTAGAAATCTCGGATTGATTTGATCAATCGAATGTAATTTTTGATCAATCGAATATCGCGAATCAGGTTTTTTAAAACACTGTTCTTAACTTTTTCGAATCACCTTTTCAAATTGTTTCAAAAAGTTTTTCTCTCTCTCCGACTTGGCAAGCTCACTCAACAATTTTTTGTCGTTTTCCTCCGAATCTTTTGCAAAGAATTTGTCTTCTAAGGTCGGTAAGTCTATTTTACCCCTCCTTTTTCTTTTATTTTCAAGTTTCATGCATTTTTCATGCATTTTTCCTTGAGATTTTTGGACCTATTCTTTTTGGGGTTTTTCTTGATTCAAGCCATCTTATGTTAAATTGATCAATGGGTTTTTGTTGGGACATGATATAAATATGCTATTGACGGCTTAATTTGATCAATTTTGTGTTTTGTGAGAAATTGAAAATTCTAGGGCTTGTAATTGAACCGATTTGGGGCTTTTGTTCAATTGAGTAGAAATTGATGAAATTGGCATGTCAAATTGATGTAATTGACCATTATATTGTGTATTCTAGCTTATGTAATGATCAATTAGTCAAATTTTTCCAAAATCTTAACAAGTGGTTTTCAATTTTTTTTTGAACCTTTGTGTTCAAGCCAATTTTGTGCAATTGAACTTCAATTGAACTTAGTTTAATTGCATTAGAACATGCATCATGTCATTAAAATTGCTCATGCATCATATAGATTTTTGTTCTATATTTTTTTTGTGCTAACTTGCAGTCTGCCCTTGGTTTGTGCTTTGTTTTTGTTCTTTTGGTTCTCTTTGTGTCTTTGTCCTTTCCTTAGCATCATGCCTAGGAAAACTAGAGCTCATAGGTTTGTTCGCCCACCTTCTCCTCCCCCATCTTCTTTTGACCGTGAGAAGTTTCCGAGTGAGAAAAACCAAGAGATTTTTGAGACTTTGAACCTTAGGAGATTTGGTCTGAGCGTTCTGTTGTGTTCGATGAGCTTGATCCTGCCATTAGGGCAAATTTTGAGCATCGGGGCTAGTTACCACTGTTGGATTTTTCTGATCCTCCTTCTCGAATTACCCTGATTAGAGAGTTCTTTTCGAACATCTCTATCCACATCTATGATTCCAACACTTTGGTAAAGAGTTGGATACGAGGCGTAGAGTACACCATTACTCATACTGTAGTGGCTGATGCTCTAGGGGTACCTTTGGTCCAGCACGCTGTTTATCCTTATGATGAGTCTCCTCTTTTAAATGATGTCATGTCATACATCACTGGGTAAGTTACAACTTACAAATTAATTACCATATATGTCCATGCAAGATTGAAGAGAACCTATCATTTGCCTAAAGTATAGACATGTCAATAAAAATCCACAACAAATTTTTAGAGAAAGAAGGGGGAGGATCTTAGGTATTAAGGCAAGGGGGTCTTCCTTACCATGCTGATTCCATTTGGCCATCTTAAATAATGAATTAGAGATCAGTACCCGAGGCACATGCAACTCGTATATTGGGGGAGGTTTTTAACAACCAACCTAACTTCAAACAAGCATATGATTTGTTCACTTTATTCTACGCGATCCAAATCATCCTACAATTAACGTCGTTAAATACTTTGAATTAAGGTTGAATTTGTGGAAACTTACATCGATAGACAATTGCAAACTCATTTTAAATAATTTTTTTTATTAAAAAAAAAAAAATCTACAATGAGGATCTAGAGCTTTTACGACTCACAAGATTGACCCGTTTCTTAAGAGACTTTAATATTAGTTATTAAAATAATGTAAAAATTGCGGTTATAAAGTGTTGCAAAAACACGTGTTTAAAGTACTTTATAATGCCAAAAAAAAAAAAAAAATGTGATTGGTATCATATTTCTAATAACATATTTTAAAAAGTAAAAAAACAATTGATTGTTTGATGTGAGTATATGTTTTTTTTTGTTTTAAGTGTGTTTTATGTGTTGTCAACATTATTTGGGTCTCAGGGTTTTCAAAATAATTATAACAATGTCACTCAAAATTGTTACTTGAAAACTAAAAATCCCTCTTGAGATGTTCTCAAAATATAGTGTTTAAATACTTTAAAAGTTTAAATTAAAAATAGTTTAAACACTGAAAACTGTTATTTGAACTCTTTAACCAAACCATTTGGTTTAAAATGATTGCCACCTGCATAACTAGATGCCACAGACGAAAACTTAAAACAATTTTTAACACTACCTAGAGTAGTCTAGCACTAGGCATATGGACTATAGAGTGAGACATAGAGAACCAATTGGAGAGAGAAATTGTCTCTTATTGCTCTAATCATCTCTAGATAACTTGTAAAGAAGACAAAGACTTACTGTTTAGACTATTTTGGTATCTAGCTTGTACATAGTGCTAAAATTGGACATCTCATTCTCATATATGAAATGCCATTATTCACTTTTCTATCTACCGCTCTTACTTCAAACAAATGAAATGGGCGTCAAAGGTTTGCATCTTGCTGGATGGTAAGGGTTATTACTTGTTTATGGAATAAATTACACCCTAACATCAGCACACAGTCTGCTTTAAACACCTTAGTAACCAGTTCTTCTAGGAATAAAATAAAAGTACACAATTTCTCAATATTTCCAAATTAGTACGCTACCTCCATATGAATCATTAAAAAAAGTTTAAATTGTATATTTTGGTAAGATCCATATGGCATATGCTAGACCGAATATTATAAATTTATGCTGTGTTACCATTAAACTCTATAAACACCTTAGTAACTAGTCCGTCTAGGAATACAATAAAAATACATAATTTCTCATATTCCCAAATTAAACCATTACCTCACATATGGACCATATAAAAGAGTTAAAATTGCATATTGTGGTAATATCCATACGTGATATGGTAGACCGAATGTTGTAAATTTTCGTTGGGTTACTATTGAACTCTATGAAGTGCATCGCAAAATTTTGATACTCCAAGAATATCTTGCGGCAAAATAAAATCTCAATTTAGTACCAAAGACGTGGTGTTTCTCTTGCCAGCCATGTGGCAGAATGGTTTTGAGTTGAAATGCTCCTGAGTCACCGAAATGCTATCCTTTCCCTTTCTGGGCCAAGGACCTTTTTTTCTTTTTCTTTTTGGAAAGGAACTTAGGACTTTTCGAAGCCATATATTTCCCGCCTCTTGACTTCCCCATCTCTCTTATATTCTCTCCCTCTCTTCAATGTTGTAAAGCTTTGAATCAATATCATTTCTGAGAATTCCAAATCTATGATAGTTCAAGATCGTTTCCAAAAGCTGAGGTCAGATATGTTTAAAACTTAAGTGTTATACTTTAACAAAACACATAATACATATTTGATAAACAAAACACATACTAGTATTACATATATTTGATTACAGAGAAGTTTGGGCAATAGTGACAGATTGAAGAAGGCAATAAACTCACATTCAATGAGTCTTCCTTGGAGACATCCTTATGCTTATGGTGATAAAGCTAGAACTAAAAGGACATGAAATAGAACATAGAACCACTTAGTTGTGATTCTTTAAACTAGTACACTTGCTAGCTACTACAACAAAGTTGAATCTTAGGTAGAGCAGACTGATAGATCCTTATTCTTGCTGATATGGCTATTACACTTCAATGGAGGTTTCTCATCCTGCAAATAAGAGGAGAATTCAACAACAACAACATTAGGCTTTGGCTAAAAAGAAAACTTATTCTATTTGTTTGATTTACATGTCACGTTTTTTGTGCCAACATGTGACACAATTTCATATATTAGTCATTGCATAATTATTAGTTAAACCCTCCTACAAAAAGAAAACAAAAAAAAAAAAGGTTACTGTTAGTTAAAAACCATAAACACCCAAGGCACGTGGATCATTGTACTACATATTTAATATGACATAATGGACATGATATATTCCATTGAAGCCCTTTGGTTCAGGTTTTGTGGGCAAAAGTATAAACAATTGTGCATTCGAAAGCAATGAAGTACTTTTGAAATATAGACGAAATAATACTCACTGTTTTTTAACTGAGTGTCAGAGAATCCAAATAAAAGTTGAAGAAGTAGACTTGGAAAAAAAAAAAAAAGTCAAGAGCTACTCTTATTATTACTGATTGGGTTCAAATTAATGGAAGGAAAGTCTTCCTAGGTAGTGGTGAATGGTTAAGGATTTTAGACATAGAGTTTACATTGTTTGTCAAGCAAGCAGTATATATTGTATAAGGTTTCAAAATATATATACAAATTTGTAATCTATGGTGCAGAAGATTTGTATTTGCGTCTATATATATATATGCTACCTCCTTTCCTAGTCGGTGTTTGCTTGGCTAGCTACTCCCACCAGTTGTCTTGTATTTGGGGAAAGGAACTCGGCCTGACTCAATATGCTTGACATCTTCCACAAGAAGTTCATAGTGCCTTTTCACTTCTTCTGGTGTTTTCCCACCAACAGCCTTAGCGACATTGTGCCAACGGTCAGGGGTGTCCTTATCATACACAGCAAGAGCCCTCTCAAAGGCCTTGTTCTCTTTTGCAGTCCATGAGTCAGAGGACATTGAACTGGATGCCATTGCTTAGCTTAGGGTGTTATTGTGGTTGTTTATTGAGTATAAACTAAGGTCTTGAGGAGGTGATAAAAGAAGGGAATATATTAGGAAATGTTTGAAACTTGAAAGGCCACAAAGATAGTGAGAGAGGTTTTTTGATGAGAGTCAAGAGAGGAGACTAGTGAAGGGTTGATATGTGCAAAGCGGTGGCACTGCCTTCTCTTTATAAGCAGGAATAGTAGGGTGAAGTGGGGTTGTGCCAGTTGGCCTACAATTTTGCAAAATTGTAGGTGGAATTTCAATGATTTGTCTCCTTAGGAACCACAAAATGAAGAAGGACAAAGAAGGAGAACTCTAATGTGGGAGAATATGTATCTCTAATAAGTAAAAGAAAAAGTAAAAGAACATTAAAATAAATTAATTAGTTCTTTTCTTTTTTTAATAAGAGAGATCATATCAGGTGAAAATTGTGTTTATAAGTTATAATCATTTGGATTATATACATAAAAACAAGGTAGAAGTTCTAAAACTAGAGAATCACCCTTCCATGTTTTGTAAAGAAAATCTAAGCCTAGCAAAATTCACTTGGGGTGGTTTGTTAATTGTGAAACAAGAAGACACAAACTAGGCTTTCTTCATTTGAAATGAATCAATATTACAAATTTAAATATATATCCAGTATCACGTCATATAAAGTTTTAGAAGACGTAACATTTTGTACACTATGAAATTCATAAAAGAAAATCTTTTAACCTTGTAATGAGCTTGAGGATCGTCTTCCTTACATTTCATGGTTTAAATGAAAAATTACAAATCTAAACATGTATCCAATGAAAGCTGCTCCAGGAAAATTACATAATTTTAAGTTGGGGTGGTTTGTTGATTGTGAAACAAGAAGACACGAACTAGGCTTTCTTCATTTGAAATGAATCAATATTACAAATTTAAATATATATCCAGTATCACGTCATATAAAATTTTAGAAGACGTGACATTTTGTACACTATGAGATTCATAAAAGAAAATCCTTTAACCGTGAAATGAGCTTGAGGATTCTCTTCTTTACGTTTCATGGTTTAAATTAAAAATTACAAATCTAAACATATATCCAATGAAAGCTGGCCTATCTCCAGAAAATTACATAATTTTTATCGGATTAAAGCCATAGAAGATAAGAATGCCACGGTGAGTTTCTCCATCTGTTTGGATTTCATTCAGACTTTTCCCCTCTCGTTTTCTTATCCTACGTACTCCTACTTTCACTTGCAGTGACCACAATAAATCCAAAGAAGGTACCAAAACTTTTTCACTTTTGAACCGCAATAGAGATCTGCTAGCTACAATAAAAGGCTGGTAGAATTCTCTTCATTTACAGGTGAACTTATCAATGTACTCTGTCCTGAACAACATTCCAAGCACTCTAGCTGGCCAAATGAGTTACATTGATTATATCATGTTTGCTTCTCCCAGGAGAGGTCAACATATATTACCGACTTTCTTTAGTAGTTGGGACCTTATTCTCGTGGATGTTGGTTTTTCTCTCAGAATGGTTTCCTCTCAACAAAATGTACTTTGGAGATTTCTTTTTTATCAGACAATGAAAGTTCCCTAATTCAATTATTACCATCAAACTTCAATGAATGATTGAGGGTGATGTTATTATGTTACCACTGATAGATATGGCTTTGAACTCAAAGCATATATGATATCATGTAATTATGGATGCATAGTCCAAAAGTGATTCGTGATTAATATATGCATTATCTTCAGCTAATGTGAGAATCTTTAGCAAGTTTTATGATGAATCAGAAAAATAAATGTCATAACAGGAAGCATATATTTATGTATGTAGAATAAGTTGAGAATGAATTATTTTGTTTGATAAGAGTTTGGTTTAGTACTTTCTTGTGGCAGACAGTTTCAAAGCACATAACAAGAATACGACATACCGTACTGTTATAAATTAATAACAAGGGTATCCACAGAGGATCTGTTTACTTTGTTGTTAGCTACTAGTTCAGATGGTTTTCTAGAGTACGGTCAAGGAGTTTGGCCACTTTGTCTTAAATTTTAATCCATTAGGGTTTAGAAATCATTGTTCTTTATTGCCATATGTTCTCATCCTTGGAAGTTATAGGGAAAGTGATTTGAAGTTTTACCTCACTTGGATGAACACATGCATTGAGCTTGGCTGGCCCATATATCTCTTTCACCCTTGATAATGATGAAGATCCACAATCGTATCTTAGCAGATATCAGGTTAATAGTCAAAC
Organism: Quercus aquifolioides; assembly: GCA_019022515.1. Classification (NCBI taxonomy): domain Eukaryota; kingdom Viridiplantae; phylum Streptophyta; class Magnoliopsida; order Fagales; family Fagaceae; genus Quercus; species Quercus aquifolioides. The sequence goes on from JAFHAW010000255.1 coordinate 136,517, forward strand.
ATGGGCAACTGAAATGTAATAATGTGTGAGATTCTCTAGCAGTGGCCCAGTTTAGTTTGAACTTGTTGAAGTTTTCTATTCTAAGTAATAGTGAAAATAGAAAATCACCCCCCCCCCCCTTTTTCTTTTTCTTTTTTTACCACAGAGATTTAAGATATTTTGGCCGTTTGTCTATGTCCATAGGTGCATTTGTAGTTTATACTGCCTAAGAAACCCTAAACTCAATGCATTGATTTTCCTAACATAGTTGTATCATACAGTGGGATTTCACTCCTAAGCCCCCTACCTATTATTCACTTGAGGCAAATAACAATATTATATATACATACATATATATTGATAGATAAAGTTGAGAGAAAATCCAATTAGATTTCAAATTGAAACAATTAGAGTCTAATTTTGCATCATGTGTCTCATCTAATTTAAGTTTTTAAATTTTTATGCCAAGTAAGTTAATCTATATATATAATAAAATATGAAGTTGAGAGAAACTCAAATTAAAATTTCAAATTAGAGTTCCAATTTTACGTCATGTGTCCTAAATTATTTATTCTTAAAGAGTTTTATTTCTTAATTTTAGAATCAAATGTGGGATCACATTATAAATATTCATCCAAGTGAGTTATTAAGTACAAAAACCAAAGAGTCTAGAATAAATGAATAGTAAAAAAAAAAAAGTGATTCACAATAATTTAAAATAAAAAAAAGTGGACAATTTACATTTTATACCTAATAATATCTTTACAAATTTTTTTTAAAGAGTTAATAAAATATAAAAATGACTATCAATAGTATTTAAATTATATATATATATGAATTATATTATGTATCTTATTGTATATCTTTAAACGTATCCATGCATATAGTATGGGGTTACAAGCTAGTTTAGTGTAAAAATTGGATTTCAATTAGAATTTAAGTTTGTGCCACATGTCCCATCTAATCTTAAATTTTTAAATTTTTGTGTCAAGTGAGTTAATTTAGTGTAGAAAACGAGAAGTCCAATAATATAAATAAATCTAGGTAATATATATATATATATATATATATATATAACCAAAGCTTAGAGAAAATTTTATTATAGTCAAAATTAGATTTTGCATATATTAGCTTTTCATACAATTTAAATTTTTGTTGTTATTTTTTTTTTTTTTTGAACTAATGAGTATATTTTTTATACCATTTCTATTTACATATTTTGTTTATAAAGATATTGAATGTAACATACTGTAATTAAGCTAAACGATTTCATGCACCTATCCTCATTCAATTTAGGAAATACTATTGAACCAATTTATTCTTTTATTTTGTGTTATATTTAGTAGAATTTCATGGACAATGATAGTGAATTGATATTGTATATGTAGTGTCCAATAGTGATTTTCAAAATTATATATATATATATATATAATTAATAACAATGTAATGAGAAACTTAGCGTAACAAATATCATTAAAATTACAAGGAAAAATTATTTTAGTACCTCCGAATATCTTAGTTAAATTAATGACCTATATATTTAATAACCTAAACTAACATCAGTATTACCACTACAATTCATAATTCATGAGCATAAACACAGATTACATGCTATTTTATATAAAGATGCATTCATGGCCCTTATTTGTGTTACTTTTTTATTTAGAATGTGAGTCACTATCTTGACAGAACCTTTTTCACTTTTTCATTATTTTACGTAGGACTATTAATGATACATATGCACAATTGCCAACTACATTATGTCCTCCCACTTTCCCTAATCTCCATCACTTCCTACTAATGATGCCTAACAAAAACAGAATGTTTAAAAAAAAAGCTATATGCTTATTCTAGAAGAATAAAAAGGTTATTCTGTTTATAGACACTACTTTCTTTTTACAAGATGATAAGCTTTTCTAGAAAGTTTAAGTTTCTTAGATTTTGTAAGCAACCCTTTTTTTTTTCTATTTGATACTTGAAGATTGTAAGGAAAAAAAAAAACCATTTCCCTTCCCTATATTTTGATATATCAGTCTTTCAACCCTAATTAAAACTAGGACTCCTAAACGCAGTCCCACATTTGGTTTTGTCAACATGAGCAATAACAAACAATGCTCGTCACTTGCTGGTTCAGAATTGTGTGCTTAACATGCAAGCGGGTTGGTCTCCTTGTATTCTTAAATTTGATTTCTGGTAGTTTTGGGGTGAGCGTATTAATATTCCTTCATATTGTGCTTGGTTAGGGAGTATCTCAATCGAGAAAATGACACAATTTATTGGGTGAGGGTGAGAGTGAGACTAAATATCTGTTGGGAAGAAAAAGCTAAATCTAAGAAAGCATCACATTTAGGAGCTTTGGCGGTGTGATACCATGGCTTTTAGGGTGCAAGTTGGTATAGGGTAGCCCCAACCTATGGGACCTGTATTAGTGAAAATCTTGCTAGTAGACATCAGTCTGGTCTATTCAATACTCCTAGAACCTGTAAGGCCAATTCTTGATATTGGGAGAAGTAGGAGTAGTGTGGCTGAAACAGGAAAGTCCTCATTGTATATGATTCCTTATGATCTTGATGCTGTAGTGATTAAAATTTGATCGAGAACTTAATTAAGAATTATTTAAAAATTAAAAAAAAAATTGATGCACTAAAACTCTCTAGACACTATAATTATATAAACAAGTTAGATACAAACTATTTGCAAAACAAAAGGTCATTCAGAATCTAAACTTTCCCTTTATCAAAAAAAAAAATCTTAATTTTATGCATCTCTTTTGTGATACTAACTGCATAATATATACCTGTTGATACTCTTTCCATTTAGAGTTTGTTTGGATACCGCTTATTACTAAAAACTAAAAACATTGTAGCAAAATAATTTTTAAATGTGTGAATAGTGCCGTGGAACCTAGTTTTAAAGTTGATTTTGCCAAATTCCGTATTTGTAGGTCCCATGAACAATGCACGAGACTCATTATTTAAAACGCAACCACAGACATGGTTGGATTTCAGCTGTATCCAAACTCGCACTTACTCTCTCATAAAAAGTTATAGGATGACACACTCCACATATTTTCATATCATATCGCCAACTTCCTTAGAAGTTGGAATTTGATTAGCAAATCAATGAATCATACCTCTAATTAGACCTCAGTTATTCTTGATTCAATAAGTCTTTTAGATACCAAAAAAAAATTCACAATTTTTTTTTTCATAATTGATAAGGTGGTATATGGTGATTGGTGTTTATTAAATGGGATATCGATAACAAATTTAATATAAAAATAGTCTTGCTCCAATTACGACTTGTTTTATCAATCATTTTGAAAAAGATTGTGAAAAAGTTGTATCCTTATCAGATTGATGCATTGATCTCTACAAAAAAATTGGAGGCAAAAGTGGCCCCCGGGCTTTCAAGTTGCATGAGTCATGGTCATAGGATTCTGGCCACATGCTAATGGGGCTAGCACTGATCATTAGTTGAAAACTACTTGAGCAATTTTTCTAGGAATCTGTACGAATAAAAAGAAGAAAAAATTTAAAAAATAAAATAAAAAGTGATGCTTTGAGGTACACCCCTACCGATATTTCGAATGCTTATCATCTAGTCTATCCCCAAGACTCCAATAGAAAGTAATATGTGTGGAATTCTCCTCCTTCTCAAAAACACTAGTGGTCCTTCCTCGCTAGTGGGAGAAATCGATCTACCTTGGACTCTAGATGGTCCAATAGTGTCTCTTCTTAGAAATTTGTTTTGCTTAGATTCAAAAGGTTGATGTAAAAGTAAAAGGTATTAAGAAATTGCTAAAACCGTAAATTTTTTTTACAAACTGCTGATGTGATTAGTGATTATTGATAAGTAAATATGTGATATTAGTGATAGACTTAAATGAGAATCAGTAAGAATTTGTCATCTCAACAGTTTATAAAAATGTTGTAAAATAATCTGTGTCTGCTCAGGGTATTAAGTATGTTTATTGGATTGTTGATCATTTTTTTACCATTTATAGACAAGGGAATCTGAAATCCCTAACTTAATGGTGAAGGGAAAAAGTCCACCACTAAGACTTGGCCGGCAGGTCCTACATTTTTGCCGCAAAGTCATAAAGGGTTATCTTTTTATAGATGGAATCTTTGAGCAAAGGGGTATGGAGAATAGAAGTTCTAATGGAAGACTTAGTTGAAGGAAGGATCAAGGAACTTCACAATATTATGGGGAATATCCATTAGAAAATACCACTTTAGTGAATGAAAATTGAACACCTCCTTAAAAGAGTCTGTTTGCATTTGTAATTGTATGCACAATCCTTAAGATATGAAAAAATCTAAGATGGACCCAATGTTCTAATTTTTGGAATAATTTGTTGCTTATACCCAAAAATTACTAATTTAGTAGATAGCACAATCATAATAATAATGGAAAAAATGGGCTTTTGCCCCTTTCGCCCAAAAGATGTAGCAAAATGCTCATATTCTGAACCTATCTAGCAAAATACCCCTGTTGAAACTCGATTTTTAGAAAATCGAGTTATAGGTAATCAAACTTAAAAAAAAAAAAAAAAAAATTATGGAACTCAAGTTCCATGTGAATTTTTCCAAATAACTCAATTTTCATCAAATCGAGTTTTACATTGAAACTTGATTTTTCTAAAAATCGATTTTCAAAGCAGAGGCATTTTGCTAGATAGTTTTAGAATAGAGACATTTTCCTACATCTTTTGGGCGAAAGGGGCAAATGCTCATTTTGGCCCAATAATAATTACCACAATTCAAAGAGATTAATAAAATAGTGACAAAACAGAAACTTTTAAAGAACTCTTCAAAAGAAAAATCATTTTATAAGAAACTAGTACAATAGTTTAGACTAACAAAAATTTTGTAAAATAAATTCTTTATGCAACCTCAATAAACAATTTGGTCTACTCCCACCGCAGTGACCCCAAAACTCTAGAATCTTTCTATAAAATTTCTTCTACCAACAAACTCGTTTGTAACGACTACAACTTTGGTACTCTAAAGAACTCTTTGGAGATAAACAACAGTAAACTCATTGTTAAGGAACAAACTTTGTGAAAATCAATTTATAAATTGATCAAGCTTGTAAAAGCATAGGGAAAGATTTTCACCTCTCTCTACCTCAATTTTGTACAATTAATAATGCTTCTTTTATATGGGAGGAATTAGGTTAAGTCGTGAAGCCAACTAATTTGGTTTATTTTTTGCCACAACCTCAATTGTCCGAACTTTCTATTTAAGTTTCAGTCAAATGAGGGTCTCAAAATAAATTTTCCAATTTCACTCAAGCGAGAATTGGGTCATTCAAGTAGTAAGCCTTATGAATCTTGATTTTTTTTTTTTAACCCTACCCCTTGACTCAACTCAATATACATACAAACCAAACTATTTATATACAATCCTCACTAACACTTATTTTGTTACATGAATTAGTCTAACATAACCTAAAACCTAAAAGGATATATTTTGTTTACATATGATTATAAATCTAAATGAAAGAGGTCGAAACCATATAGTAGCCCTTATAAGTTGATAATACATATGTGGCCAATATAGGTTGGATAAGATATGATGCATTCACACAAGCCATGCAAAATTTGGCAAAAAGAAATCACAAAAAAATAGCTAAAAACTTCACAGATTGTCACCAATCATCATTCCATATCCGTTAATTACTGGGCAACCAATAACGTTGTTTTTTCAACTCTGTAGATCATGTTTGGACCAATGTTAGAAAAGAACTTGGCTTTCGTTTGGGTGTGGAAATTTCAAATTTTATTTCTGATGAAAACTGACTTCAAATTTTGCATGTGACATTAACCCACAATGGGGTATTCTTGTGTGTTAGAAAATTTCAGTTGTGAAAGACCAAGATATTGGGGGGCATGCATTCTCATATCCTCACGCTGATCTTGTCTTGTCATTCTCATTGGAGTGCATAACAAAGTCAATCCTTTTGTCTTTTTTGTCCTTTGTGGTTTGCCGGAGATCCAAATGGCCGAACTTTTCATCTCGGCCGTCCGATCGAATAATAGGAGTAACATTTTACTTTTTTTCAACTTTTTTCTTGTCAGATGGCTAAGACTTAACTTTTCATCTCGGCCATCCAAAGGGTATCGTACGGGATCTCAATCATGACGTGCCTACAATATGGTGAAGTTGTGTTCTTTAAAATGTCATCTTTTAGATAAGCCTTGATGTTCTAATAATTAAGAATAAGGTTTTTATTGGTTCACATTTAGCATTTTAAAAAATTATTTTATCAATTATACGATATAATTTTACAATACTTTTAGCATCTCAACTTTTATTTTCCTATTCTACTCATTTATTTATTTTTTTCTATTCTACTCATTAAAATAATATTTCTACACAATAAAATAATATATCTCATACTCACTATTATTTACAATACAAAACCACCATCACCACAAGTCCACCACTGCACGACACACACCTGACACCACCACCACCTGCAACCCATAATCACCAACAAACCCATTCAAAAAATATGTTTGAACCCAACAAAACCCATTCAAAACCCAACAAACCCATTCAAAACCCAACAAACCCATTCATAAAAAAATGTTTGAACCCAGCAAAACTCATTCAAAACCCAGCAAACCCATTCATCGGAACCATCAGAGCAAACCAGAGAGAGAACGCAAGCCACGTCGCACCGATCCAACAAACCCAGCCCGCCGATCCACACCGAACCCAAACCCACAACCGCATCGATCCATGTTGCCGCCGTCAACCAGGGAGAGAGAACACAAGCCATGTCGCCGCCGTCAGCCAGGCAAATCTGCAATGGGAGTGATGGCTCGCCGTGGTGTGGTTGCTTCTACTCCTGAGCCAGATTCACCTGTACATGCCACCCATGCTTCACAACAACCCAGCACTACACAAGCACAGTCTACTCCTCAGTCTGATAGGTTGGAAATGCTCTTTGAAAACCTCCACAAACATCTTGAGGAAGTGGAAAAGACCCTCAGTGATGGCCAGAGAGAGCAGTCAGAGAGATTGGTCGTCATGCAGGACCAGATTGATGTTTTGGCTGCTCAAGTTGATGGCATTTTCACCAAGTTGCAACAGTGACCCTTTGGCCATTCCGGTCAAAAATGGGAAGAATTTTTTATGGGCCAACACTTGAGGGGGAGTGCTTATTTGAAGGGGAGTTTCATAATCCCTACTGTTTTTTGTTATAGTTTTGTTACCTTGGGCTGATTAACTGTTGTTTTTATTGGTTTAAACTTATAACTCTTGAATGTGTTTAATACTTGGTTTATTTTTATGTTAATGATGTTTATTCAAGTTTATTTCAGCATGTGTTTGCTTTATGTGTTTTGTACCCATGTTACTTTTGTAAGCTTTAAGGGTTTGTTTATGCACTCTTGTAGGCCTTTGTGGTTTGTGCCATGCTTTATGCAGCCTTTGTGCTTCGTTAAATCAGTACTTCTAACCTAATGCTATGCATTCTTTGTGAATTACTGTCACTCTTGTGCCCATGTAGGATTTTTCCTAGATGCACATACTTCATGTATTGTGCATTGGTTGAGTGTTGGTCATTCAAGTGATTTATCTTGTGTTTGTTATCTTGAATGTCCGGATGTTCATTCCAAGTGTGAATGAGCATTGCGATAACTTCGTTATAGTGATTGCATGTTTTGGTCTTGCCATGGTTTATTGCTTTACTCCATTGTGCTTGATCGCATTATGCTTGTTCCATTTGCATTACAAGTTTTCTGTATACAATAAACTTATTGTGTTGTTATGTTTCAGGAGTTCTTGTTCTTATGGTTCTAAAGCTTCACAGATTCTAGAGTTAGGTGTGAGTAAGTTTTCCAACTCACGCGTTAAGTCTAAAGTTTGTTTTAGGGTTTTGTCACTGAATAGCCAAAGGGGGAGATTGTAAGGTTTAAATTTATCAATCATCTTGTTGGCTTTATTTCGTGCCAATTTGCTTGTAATTTAAGCACTTAGTAACCCTGTATTTAGGTGGGATCATTGTAAGGGTAGTGTGTGAGAAGATGTGAAGAAAAGCTCAAGTATGTGCAAGAAGGTAGAGTTTCGCGGCTAGGACTCGCAGCTAACTCACGGCTTGCAAGCCGCCAAATGCTGGCACCAATATACATTGGTTGATGCTATGGTCAAGTAGCGAAATCCGGTAAACTAGAAAAGAAAAAGGTTCGGCGTAACCTCGTTGGAGCAGGAAGCTTGGAGGGCTTAGGTACCTAGGTAGATTAGGCTTGGAGGGTCTATTGCTGTTCATGTATCCCAACTACATTTTCTAGTAGATTATTGACCACTTGGAGGGCAGCGGAAAGGTTTTACGCCGAGGACTTCGGTTTCCTCTTCGATAACACATCGTGTGTTGTCCGTGTGTTTGCATCTTCCTTCCTTTATCTTTGCCTTATATTTACTGCTGTAGATGTGTTTATATTTGGCTTAGATTAGTTATCAATTCTGTGATTGGCTTATATTCATGTTCCGCACATTAATTGTTTGATTATAAGCTTGAATTGATATTTTATAATTTGGGGTCTAAACGTTCAAGGGTGTTTTATACACATTTTGAACTTTCAGTTATATTAATAAATGTATCTTGAAACTTACTCTTCTGAAGAGTTGAGATTCAAGGAAAGAGTCAAATTTCAAAAAGAGATTATTTTCTAATATATAAATTTAATATAATCTTCTTTGGAAAAATAGTTTGAAAGCAATATTATTGAGCAAAATCGTCGAGTTATTGAAGAGAAGCTATGGCTGTATGTAGAGAAAGTCCCATAGCTCCACCATTCCAACTCAAAGGAGGTCACTGCCTACGTAGTAACGTCGGTAGTCAATCTAAATAATTTGATCTTTTTTCATCATGATTCTTGAGTAAATAATTCCACTCATATTAAAAATATAAAAAATAAATAAATATTCAAGGTCAAGTAGGTCACTGCATACGTAACGATAAAGTCACTAGTGAAATTTAGAAATTTGTGGCTGCTTGACAAGGGAGATGAGATGACCATGGTCAATAACTCAATATCACTCAAAATGAAATAAATCATTTCATCTTTTTTTGGTCTGATTAGATAATTCTTTGATATTAAAAGCCTCTTGAGTTCATTTTGTTTAATTTGACCCCTTTATATATATATATATTTTATAGAGGCCTGCTTTTAATGATTGTGTTTTTTATCCAGTCCAAGACACCTATTAGTATTTGGTGTAGGCGGAGATTGAATTCCAAATTTCTTATTTAACCATTAAATAATTTTTTTTTTTTTTTTTTTTTTGAAAAGACAAAATTTACAAATTGAGCTAACTGGAAATCACCATTTTGTTTATTTATTATTTCATTCATTTTGGGGTGTCCTAATTAAAATATTATTCATTTAGACATTATTTTCATAACCTATCTTTTCATTTAAGTTTAAATTAAAATGGTCATTTTGATAATTTTTTCCTTAATTAATTTAAAGGATAATGTATTGTAATCCTGGATTTTCTCATACTCATAGGCAAGCTAACTCTATAGCTGATGCCTTGGCAAAAAAAGCAAGATATTGCTCATCTTTAACAGTTCGGATGAAGTCTGCTCCTCCAAACATTAGTTGTCTTGTATTGACGGAAAAACCACTTTCTTGATTAAATGAAATTTCCCATGGATTGGTTTCTCAAAAAAAAAAAAAAAAAAAAAAAAAAAAGACTGATTCTAATTGGAGTGGAAATAATCGAGCGTTTTCGAGTGCAAGGTAAAGAGCCGTGGAATCATGTCTACCTATAAATAGTAGAGTGAGGCGGAGAGGTTGTTTTCATCCTCGTACTATCTCTATCTATCATTCCTATTCTCTGTCCCTCTCCATACATATGTATATACTTCCTTCATCAATCTTGGTAAGCCAACAGAGTCTCATCTTTGCTACTTAAAAGTAGCCGTTATTAAACTCTATAATTCTATTTTCTAAAACGACCAATAATTTTCATAGCTGGTTTTGAGTTCGATTACCTTTTTAATCATAGATATACAGTGATTCTTGAACTCAATACTTTTACCATTTAACTTTTTTTAAGGTAGAGGAGGTGCTATATATATATATATATATATATAAGCTAGAGTTTGTCAGCTGATTTATTTTTATTTGAAGCAACATAAGGTGCATATTAGTGCGCGCGCGCGCACACACATATATATATAACCTTGATGGATTTCTTTCAACCCCCCAATTATATTTTCCTTTGAGGAAACTGATGCTTTATTGCTTTATGGTAAAGCAGTCCACAACAATGAGCTCCTTGACTGCAAATAATGATTGCCTTGGATGGGCGGCAAGAGTTGCATCTGGAGTCTTATCACCTTACAACTTCAGCCGCAGGTGTGTTTATTTATTCTTCTTTGAAGGGGGGAAAGATTTTCATAAATAATCATATATATATATATATATACACATTAAGGTTACGACACAGGATTTTTTTAGGAAAATATAGTTTCCATATGTAATTTCCAAAAACGTGTCTAACCCAAAAACATTTATATAACATGGTTATTTTTCAAAATCCCATTAAAAAGCTACTTACCTCGCATCCGCAAAATCCTAATTCTCCAAGCTCCAAAGGAGATTAGCTAGAACCTCAACAATATCAAGCAAACCTAACACAATAAGCATAAAGCTTAAAAATTTAGGAATTGCCAAGTAATCACTTAATTAGACAAGCCTAGTATTTAACCTCATCAATAATAATATATTCTACTTCCATAATTTCTCAACAAATTGATTCACAAGGCATAAACTCCAATTTATAGAGTTAACCCATTTAACATCATCTCCAACATTATGACTAACTTCCATAAAATTTACACTACATCATTAAGAGACCCATAAAAGCGAAATCAATATATCCTCAAAGACAAGAAATTTAGAACTTCAACTAACTCCAATAAACCCAATGGAAATGGAAAAATTAAATTCACCAACCATCACATGTTATAACTTAAAACTCCTAAATTTTTCTACCATACATAACCCTTAAGTAGTTGTGAGAGTGCTTTTTCTTTAGCACTATGGCCCAAGGATCCTGGGCCGTGTGAGATATTTTTTGGTGGACTGGGATCAGTTCTCCGCAGCTAAGGGGGGCTGTTTTAAGAACTGATTGGTGCACAGAACAAACTTCCTACAATAAAAATAGCTAACAAAAAGGCATATTCGTATTGAATGACAAATTAACAGTAAGGAAAAATGTACAGTAAATGAAGTATAACGAACACGCTAGAGATCCCTTGATTAATGGGGTGTATTTCATTAGTTTTCCTTTAATGGTGGTTACAGTGGCTCGCTAGGACGTGATGCAAGGTCCAACTGGGTTCAAAAGTCACAGACTTTGATAGCTATTCAAGCTTCAAAGGCTTGCAAAGTTTGAACTTGTTGAATCCGAGCGTGTACCTTAGCGGCTATCTCTGGGATACCGGGAGCAAATTCCCCTGTTTTCCCTTCAGTTTACAGAGTCCCTTTGTTTACAATTTCATGAGACCTCAGGAAGAATACTTGTAAATGCTTTAAAATGCTCTAAACGTAAAAACCGTTTTCTGTAGCATGGATCCCTCCCTCCTTTTATAGCATAGTTTCGGGCTCCCGGGGTACTGATGATTTCTCCTTTTTGCCCCTTGAAGTCTGTCCCGCGCCTGACTGTTTCAGGATCGTGTCTTTTCCTTTTTCTTCACAGTTTCTCTCTTCTTTGTTGCGACCAGATGAAAGTCTCCCAGCTAGTTTCCTATTTCCAGATTTCCCCGTTGGCTGTCCTGAGGCTCTTTGGCTTTTTGCTCCAGCTTTTCCAGTGGTCCTCTCCTTGTCTTTTTTCTCCAAGTGGTTGGAACCAAGTTTCTGCATTTTGCCTTGTACTTCCACTGCGTGTCTGGGTCATAAGGCTCGCGTGCCTTTTGTCCCCTTTCTCTCTTCAAATTTGTTTTTTTAACTTCTCTTCGCGCGTCCAGGGATCCTCTTCCCCCGGGGAGCTTCTGGGCGTCCTGGCCCAATTCTGCCCTCTGGGCTTTTTCCTTTGGCTTGCTGACTTTACCTGTTTTCTTGGGCCCTTTTTTCGTGGACCTCCAGATCAGGTCCTTCTGGGCTTCTTCCTCTTTTTTATCTTTTCTTTTCTTTTTTTTTTCCTTTATTATGAGAGCCCATCCTTTATCATTTCTTTCCTCTATTTTTTTTTGTGTAAAATGGGCCTAATGTCTTTTCCATCTCTTTGGGCTTTATTTATGGATATTTAATTATTTTGAACCTCAACAGTAGTCATCAATAGCAAAAAATATATACCCATTCATCAAATAGTTCCATCAACACAAAACTCATATATACAGACACATAAATATCATTTCTAATGCTCATAAATCACATGGGTATCATTATTAAAGCTTAGATAAAAATAACCTCAAGCAAAAGTGCAAAACCCACCAAAAAGATGAGAAATTTTTATCTCAAAAAAAAGATGTGAAAGTGTTTATGAGTTCACAAGAATTTTCCGGTGATCTTGCCAGAAAAATGATGGTGGAAATGTTGATTTGGAGTGAGGTCTGGTGGGAAAGGATGAGGGAGTATGAGAGAAATGTTTGTGTTGTGTTGAGAGGAAATGAAAAAAGAAAGAAAACAAATGAAGTGAGCCGGCCAAAGAGTAAAGAGATAAGATGGAGTGATTGTGTGGTGGGTAGTGGGGTTAGGTGGGGGGCACGTGTGAACTCAAAAATCTGATTTCTTGACTTTTTTTTTTCTTTTTCTTTTTTTTTTCTAACTGACTGGGACGACACAATGAGTCACTATCTTGATAGGACCTTTTCACTTTTTCATTATTTTACATAGGGATATTAATGATACATATGCACAATTGCCGACTACATTATAGAACAAGAGATTTGAGGGTGTTTGGTACATGTTTTCAAATAACAATTTTCAGTTTTTATTTTGTGTTATATTTAATAGAATTTCACGGACAATGATAGTGAATTTATATTGTATATGTAGTGTCCAACAGTGATTTTCAAAATTATATATATAATAACAATTTAATGAGAAACTTGGCGTAACCAATATCATTAAAATTACAAGGAAAAATCATTTTAGTACCTCAGAATATCCTAGTCGAACTAATGTCCTATATATTTAATAACCTAAACTAACATTAATAGTACCACTACAATTCATGATTTATGTGCGTAAACACAAATTACACACTAGTTTATATAAAGATGCATTCATGGCCCTTATTTGTGTTACTTTTTTATTTAGAATATGAGTCACTATCTTGATAGGACCTTTTTCACTTTTTCATTATTTTACATAGGAATATTAATGATACATATGCACAATTGCATTATAGAACAAGAGATTTGAGGGTGTTTGGTACATGTTTTCAAACAACAATTTTCAGTTTTTAAATAATATTACATGTATTTTCACACGCTTTTTCACCTACACGTATTTTCACATATGTTTTCAAACAACAATTTCAGTTTTTAAGTGCATGTACCAAACAACCCCTAAACTTTTCATGTCCTCCCACTTTCCCTAATCTCCATCACTTCCTACTAATGATGCCTAACAAAAACAGAATGTTTAAAAAAAAAAAAAAAAAAAGCTATATGCTTATTCTAGAAGAATAAAAAGGTTATTCTGTTTATAGACACTACTTTCTTTTTACAAAATGATAAGCTTTTCTAGAAAGTTTAAGTTTCTTAGATTTTGTAAGCAGCCCTTTTTTTTCTATTTGATACATGAAGATTGTAAGGAAAAAAAAAAAACCATTTCCCTTTCCTATATTTTGTTATATCAGTCTTTCAACCCTAATTAAAACTAGGACTCCTAAACGCAGCCCCACATTTGGTTTTGTCAACATGAGCAATAACAAACAATGCTTGTCACTTGCTGGTTCAGAATTGTGTGCTTAACATGCAAGCGGGTTGGTCTCCTTGTATTCTTAGATTTTGATTTCTGGTAGTTTTGGGGTGAGCGTATTAATATTCCTTCATATTGTGCTTGGTTAGGGAGTATCTCAATCGAGAAAATGACACAATTTATTGGGTGAGGGTGAGAGTGAGACTAAATATCTGTTGGGAAGAAAAAGCTAAATCTAAGAAAGCATCACATTTAGGAGCTTTGGCGGTGTGATACCATGGCTTTTAGGGTGCAAGTTGGTATAGGGTAGCCCCAACCTATGGGACCTATATTGGTGAAAATCTTGCTAGTAGACATCAGTCTGGTCTATTCAATACTCCTAGAACCTGTAAGGACAATTCTTGATATTGGGAGAAGTAGGAGTAGTGTGGCTGAAACAGGAAACTCCTCATTGTATATGATTCCTTATGATCTTGATGCTGTCGTGATAAAATTTGATTTAGAACTTAATTAAGAATTATTTTAAAATTAAAAAAATTGATGCACTAAAACTCTCTAGACACTATAATTATATAAACAAGTTAGATACAAACTATTTGCAAAACAAAAGGTCATTTAGAATCTAAACTTTCTCTTTATCAAAAAAATAAAAAATAAAAAAATCTTAATTTTATGCATCTCTCTTGTGATACTAACTGCATAATATATACATGTTGATACTCTTTCCATTTAGGGTCTGTTTGGATACCACTTATTGATGAAAACTGAAAACTGAAAATTGAAAATACTGTAGCAAAATAATTTTTAAATATGTGAATAGTGCCGTAGGACCCAGTTTTAAAGTTGATTTTGCCAAATTCCGTACTTGTGAGTCCTGTGAATAGTGCACGAGACCCACTGTTTAAAACGCAAACACAGACGTGGTTGGATTTCAGCTGTATCCAAACTCACACTTACTCTCTCATCAAAAGTTATAGGGTGACACACTCCACAGATTTTCATATCATATTGCCAACTTCCTTAGAAGTTGGAATTTGATTAGCAAATCAATGAATCATACCTCTAATTAGACCTCGGTTATTCTTGATTCAATAAGTCTTTTAGATACCAAAAAACATTCATAATTTTTTTTTTTCCATAATTGATAAGGTGGTATATGTTGATTGGTGTTTATTAAATGGGGTATCGATAACAAATTTTATATGAAAATAGTCTTGCTCCAATTACGACTTATTGTTTTATCAATCATTTTGAAAAAGATTGTGAAAAAGTTGTATCCCTATCAGATTGCTGCATTGATCTCTACAATAAATTGGAGGCATAAGTGGCCCCCGGGCTTTCAAGTTGCATGAGTCATGGTCATAGGATTCTGGCCACATGCTAATGGGGCTAGCATTGATCATTAGTTGAAAACTACTTGAGCAATTTTTCCAGGAATCTGTACTAATAAAAAGAAGAAAAAATTAAAAAAATAAAATAAAAAGTGATGCTTTGAGATACACCTCTACCTCTATTTCGAATCCTTATCATCCAGTCTATCCCCAAGACTCCAACAGAAAGTAATATGTGTGGAATTCTCCTCCTTCTGAAAAACACTAGTGGTCCTTGCTCACTAGTGGGAGAAATCGATCTACCTTGGACTCTTGATGGTCCAATAGTGTCTCTTCTTAGAAATTTGTTTTGCTTAGATTCAAAAGGTTGATGCAAAAGTAAAAGTATTAGGAAAATGCTAAAACCGTAAATTATTTTACAAACTACTGATGTTGATGAGGGTAAAATTGTAAACATACACTCACCATAGGAAAGATGTAAAATGGCACTCCAAATTAATCCGTCGGCTTCACTTCTTGACATCAACTAGCCACTTTGAACCCTACGGCTTTAAGCTGACGGGAAAAGCATATGGGAATGGAAGTTAAGGCTAAAAAGCTTATGGGTCCAACATAAATGAATGTCTTGGGCACCACACGTGTATATAAAGAAATGTCTTGTATTCCACGTGTTGTGTTAGTCTCCTACAAGGAAAGAATTCCGTAATATACGATCATAAGGATTCCTATAAGAAAAAGACTTCGAATCCAAGGAAGAAATTTCAACCCTCTACTACTATAAAATCCCCGATACCCTCACAAATCAAGGTACGCATAATTCACCTTAGTTCTGGCACTCTAGAGTTGTGAACAAGAGATTTCTCTAACTTGACCGTCAGAGGGTACCTGGCCGGTACCACACCGGTGCTCCCTTTGAGGTCTTCAGTTTTTTGTGTTATGCAGGATACTGTCAGGGACACGTGAGGACCATGTGACTTACTAGTGGTTTTTTTGGCATCATCAACTTAGTTGTAGGAAGGATCAAGGATCTTCACAATATTATGGGGAATATCCATTAGAAAATACCACTTTAGTGAACGAAAATTGAACACCTCCTTAAAAGAGTCTGTTTGCATTTGTAATTGTATGCACAATCGTTAAGATATGAAAAAATCTAAGATGGACCCAATGTTCTAATTTTTGGAATAATTTGTTGCTTATACCCAAAAATTGCTAATTTAGTAAATAACACAATCACAATAATAATAGCAAAAATGGGCTTTTGCCCCTTTCGCCCAAAAGATGTAGCAAAATGCCCATGTTTTGAAACTATCTAGCAAAATATCCCTGTTGAAACTCGATTTTTAGAAAATTGAGTTATAGGCAATCAAACTTTAAAAAAAAATAAAAAACTTTTATGGAGCTCGAGTTCCATGTGAATTTTTCCAAATAACTCGATTTTTTAAAAATCGAGTTTTAAAACAAGGGCATTTTGCTACATCTTTTGGGCAAAAGGGGCAAACGCCCATTTTGGCCCAATAATAATTACTACAATTCAAAGAGATTAATAAAATAGTGACAAAACAGAAACTTTTAAAGAACTCTTCAAAAGAAAATCATTTTATAAGAAACTAGTACAATAGTTTAGACTAACAAAAATTTTGTAAAATAAATTCTTTATGCAACCTCAATAAACAATTTGGTCTACTCCCACCACAGTGACCCCAAAACTCTAGAATCTTTCTATAAAATTTCTTCTACCAACAAACTCGTTTGTAACGACTAGAACTTTGGTACTCTAAAGAACTCTTTGGAGAGAAACAACAGTAAACTCATTGTCAAGGAACAAACTTTGTGAAAATCAATTTATAAATTGATCATGCTTGTACAAGCCTAGGGAAAGATTTTCACCTCTCTCTACCTCAATTTTGAACAATTAATAATGCTTCTTTTATATGGGAGGAATTAGGTTAAGTCATGAAGCCAACTAATTTGGTTTTTTTTTTGCCGCAATCTTGATTGTCCAAACTTTCTATTTAAGTTTCAATCGAATGAGGGTCTCAAAATACATTTTCCAATTTAAATTTTAAAGAACTCTTCAAAAGAAAAATCATTTTATAAGAAACTAGTACAATGGAAAAAATTGGCTTTTGCCCTTTTTAAAAAAACAATCCAGCATTTTGCCTTCTTTCTCAAACTAATTAGGGAAATACTCATCTTTTATAACTCGATTTATCATAAATTGAGTTATAAAAAAATAAAAAAAAAAATTCTAAAGCCCTATAGCTACATTTTTAAGTATTTATAGTGACGTTTTAAGGACCTATAGTGGCATTTTGTAACTCGACCTCCATGAAATCGAGTTATAGGCAATCTTTTTTATTTTTTTTTTACCTATAATTCGATTTCATAGACGTCAAGTCACAAAACGCCGCTATAGGTCCTGAAAAAGTCGCTATAGACTCCTTAAAAACGCCGCTATAGGGCCTAACTCGATTTATCATAAATCAAGTTTCAAAAAAGGGGCATTTCCCTAATTAGTTTGGAAAATGGGGCAAAATGCTAGATTGTTTTTTTAAAAAGGGCAAAAGCCCATTTTGTCCCTAGTACAATAGTTTAGGCTAACAAAAAATTTTGTAAAATAAATTCTTTATGCAACCTCAATAAACAATTTGGTCTACTCCCACCGCAGTGACCCCAAAACTCTAGAATCTTTCAATAAAATTTCTTCTACCAACAAACTCGTTTGTAACGACTAGAACTTTGGTACTCTAAAGAACTCTTTAGAGAGAAACAACAATAAACTCATTGCCAAGGAACAAACTTTGTGAAAATCAATCTATAAATTGATCAAGCTTGTAAAAGCATAGGGAAAGATTTTCAACTCTCTCTACCTCAATTTTGTACAAAAATGCCCCTGGGTCAAATTGTTCAAGAATTTTGACCTGAATCCAATATCGGCGTTTTTGCATGAAAACTTGTAGATAGCATATATAGAGGTCCAAGAAACAAATGGAAAATTCTTTAGAAAAAAAAATCGAGTAATTTTTGTACGAAAATGCCCCTAGGTCCGACTGGTCACGAATTTTGACCTGAATCAAATATCGGCGTGTGTGCATGAAAACTTGAATATAGCACATTAAGAGGTCCAAGAAACAAAAGCAAAATTCTTTAGAAAAAAAAAAAATTAAAAAAAATTAAAAAAAACTCGAGTAATTTTTGCACGAAAATGCTGATAGGTTATTTAGACCCCTTAAACAACCAAATTGCGTAGCCTAGATTAATTAGCCAAGTTGTTACTTAGTCAAATTAAGCAATTCTAGGTTAAAACAATCAAATAATCATATCATGTATATAAAACAAATAAAGCAGCGGAAATAATAAAGAACACAAGATATGATCACCCAGGAAACCACACGGTAAAAACCTGGGGAGGATTTGACCCACCGATCCTCAAGGCAAACAAGAATTCACTATGAAAGAATTGAAGTTCTTACAGAAGGACTACAAGCTCCCCGCTCGACTTCCTAATGCTACCCACCAGTACGAACTTCCTGACACGACCACGCGCAGGCTCCGAATCCACGGACTACTTCTTTCTTGAATTCTTCAATCAGCTACAAGCTCCCCGCTTGCTTTTCTTTTAAGATCCAATGGTTGCAACTAAGTTGATCTTCAAGATGTTGAAATCATCTCTACCTTGAAAACCCTAAGCTTTGTGTAAAGGAAAGCCCCTCTAAGATCTCACAAGAGATTTACACAAAACAGAAAATATGAGCAACAATAACAATATGGACAACCTCAAAAACGTGGCTAGGGTTTTGTTTATATACCTAGGGTAAAAACATAAAACCCTAAACGTTTAATGAAGTAAGGCTGAGTTGGAAATTCTGCAGAAAATTCAACCTGTGCGATTTTCGATCGATCGAGTCTATTCTTCGATCGATCGAGCCAGGCCAAAAGTCCCAAGTACTTCTGCAGCCACTCGATTCCAACTGTACAATAATAAACCAACTTTGTGCAAGCCTAAACAAGACTAAATACAATGTTTTGATCATGGTTTGCCAACATTACAAATTAGAGTTCTAAATACATAAAATCCTAAGACCTTAGAACCTAACAAATGCCCCTAGGTTAGACAGGTCAGGAATTTTGACATGAATCCAATATCGGCGTGTGTGCGTGAAAACTTGAATATAGCACATTAAGAGGTCCAAGAAACTAATGGAAAATTCTTTAGAAAAAAAAAAAAAAAAAAAAAAAAAAAAAACTCGTATCAATTTTGTACGAAAATGCCCCAGGTCAAACTGGTCAAGAATTTTGACCTGAATCCAATATCAGCGTTTTTGCATGAAAACTTGTAGATAGCATATATAGAGGTCCAAGAAACAAATGGAAAATTCTTTAGGAAAAAAAGAAAAAAAAAAAAAAAAAAAAAAACTCGAGTAATTTTTGTACGAAAATGCCCCTAGGTCCGACTGGTCACGAATTTTGACCTGAATCAAATGTCGGCGTGTGTGCATGAAAACTTGTAGATAGCACATTAAGAGGTCCAAGAAACAAAAGGAAAATTCTTTAGAAAAAAAAAAAAAAAAAAACTCGTATCAATTTTGTACGAAAATGCCCCTGGGCAAACTGGTCAAGAATTTTGACCTAAATCCAATATCGGCGTTTTTGCATGAAAACTTGTAGATAGCATATATAGAGGTCCAAGAAACAAACGGGGAAAAAAAAAAAAAAAACTTGAGTAATTTTTGTACAAAAATGCCCCTAGGTCCGACTGGTCACGAATTTTGATCTGAATTAAACATCAGCGTGTGTGCATGAAAACTTGTAGATAGCACATTAAGTGGTCCAGATGATCAAGATAGCACACGAAAATGCCCCTAGGTCAGATTGATCAAGAATTTTGACCTGAATCCAATATCGCCATTTTTGCATGAAAACTTGTAGATAGCATATATAGAGGTCTGATAAACAAATGGAAAATTCTTTACGAAAAAAAAAAAAAAAAAACTCGTATCAATTTTGTACGAAAATGCCCCTAGGTCAAACAGGTCAGGAATTTTGACATGAATCCAATATATTGAGGTCCAATAAACAAATGGAAAATTCTTTAGGAAAAAATATAAAAAATTAAAAAAAAAAAAAACTCGAATAATTTTTGTACGAAAATGCCCTTAGGTCCGACTAGTCACGAATTTTGACCTGAATCAAATGTCAGCATGTGTGCATGAAAACTTGTAGATAGCACATTAAGAGCGTTGTAGTGACTACCAATAATTTCTCTTAAAAAAAAAGTACTAGCTGAATAAAAAAAATATGGGATTGGCTTGAATTAAGTATGTAGGAGAGTTCAAATTTGGGCTTGGAGAATTTGAGTTTCGAGGATTTCTAGTCGTTGAAACATAAATGGATGCTAGGCCTAAAAGGGTTTCCAAAGAATATGCTTAGTTCACAAGTTGGACAAAATCTAATTTGATCCAACTTTATCTTAATTAAAACTCCTCCCCACTAATCCTGCCCACATCAATCATTACAACCTCCTTAAGTTTAATGTAAGCAATCTATATAGGCAAGCAAAATTAAAAGTCATAGCTAAACATGTGATTTCATGACATTGACTAGTAGATAAATGACTTGATAAATTTAATGAGGTTTACCTCATTGCGTAGCATAGCATAGCATACCAAGAGCAACTCTTTTTCCCAAAGTATTTCACTTCATGCAAAAGACACTAAGAAATAACAAGGATTACAAATGAGTAAATTCCTAAAGAACATGAAAACATTGTCATTTACCATTTTTTTTTTATTTACCTGGATTTCGCCCGCGCTCAATATTATTCCCCCAATCGCAAACATTTCCACTCGACGACGCATATTTGGTGCAAAATGCGAATAATTTATCCTAAGATGACATATGAACAACTTATTTTAGAAAAACAAAATCAAAAGACATGGTTAAACATGTGATTGCATGGTTTTTGAATAAAAAAATAAATAGCATGGTAAATTTAATGAAACTCATCTCATTGCATAGCGTAGCCTAACAAATGCAAATTTGTAAATTCCTTTTCTCACAAATTTATTCCCTGCAAGAATACACAAAGAAATAACAAGAAATTGTTAAATTCCAATAAAGCGTGAAAACAAAGGCATTTGACAAATGTATTCGAGTGTGAAAACAAAGGCATTTGACAAATTTATTAGTTTAAAGGAAAACATTTATTTTGGCACAAAATGAGAATGAAAATGCATTTTTGTTGCCTAAAGAGCCTTTGTGCTATTTTTTGTGATTATAGGGGTCTAAAATATCATTTTGAAGAGTTTTAAGGTCAAAGTTTAATTTTTGAAGAGTTTAGGGTTGAAAATGCAATTTGTAAAAGGTGGGCTGATGGATAATTTCGAATTGGCCTGAAACCTTTGTTGGTGGGCTGGCTAAAATGGAATCAAACATAGACCACGCACCATTATTCGGGTCGTCGTCAACCGTTTTAAATAGGACCTTGATTATTATTATTACTAGTCGCAAACCCGCGCATTGCGTGAGATAATTTTTTTTTTAGGGTGATCTTATTATATATATTTGGGGTAATAAGTAATAACACTCTCCCATTTTGTTTATATTAATAACAAAATATTTTAAATTTATTTAAGAATCTGTTTATAAATGTTTAACCATGGTTAGTAAAGACATTACTCATAACTTTAGAATTAAAATACAAATTTATAAAATACCAAAAGATTTGAAATGACAAATCTCTCCATAACTCATTGGGAAAAGAAAAGGGGGGGGGGGGGAAAGCAAAAGACATTACTTAATATTTTGAAATACACTTTAATTTAAAATTTTAAAATAAGAGAATTTAATTTTAAAATTAAGGATAATTTTGGAACCTACCTTAAGTACAGGCAGGTTAGTACACAATATTTTAATATTAATTTAACAAAGTTTGGTTAAACAAATGTAAAGGGTGGAAATATGTTTCCTTTCAAATTTGGGATAGAGTGTCATTTCTTCAAACCTCAAGGAAGGGGAATGTAATTACCTCTATATTATTATTATTATTATTCTTGTTGTTGTTAATAATTGATTTTTCATTTTCTTTTAAGTTAATAAAAACCTTACATATACCTTTTTATTTATTTATAGAATATACATTTTTTTAACCTTTACATATCTTTTTTTAACGTGAATCTTTACATATACCTTAAGTAAACTCTATATATTCCACTTCTTTAGATGTGTAAAATCATAGACTACTACTTCACAATGATAGTAGCTAATTAGTTTTATCACTTTTTTTCCATAATTTCATTTATAACATTTTTTACTATTATCATATATTTACTGGCTAATGATTTTCATAACAGAGGTGTTAAATGAGATGTAGCATTGTTTATTAGATTTTTAAATGTAATTGTGTATGAAGATTACATTTATATATATATATATATATACATACATACATACATATATATAAATATAAAGTTAAATGAAATGTCAAAAAAGGGATTTTAAATTTTCTAACTTTATTTCTTATGTAATTTCTATTATTACATGAGAACATCTCTTTTTAGTTATGAATTAGAGTTTGATTAGTTTTAAGTTTAAATATATTGCTATGATTGTGTATAATTATTGATTATTGATTCAATTTTTTAAGTGAATGTAACAGTTGATTTTATTGCAGCGTAAAGTTTTTAATGTTCTCCATATTGGTCATATTTATTTTTTATTTTTACTTCTCTTTACAACCTCTTTGTTTTCCAATTAATAGTTACTAATTGACATTTGATTTTTTTTTTTCTTTACCATCTCTCTCTCTCTCTCTCTCTCTCTCTCTCTCTCTCTCTCTCTCTCTCTCTCTCTCTCTCTCTCTCTCTCTCTCTCTCTCTCTCTCTCTCTCTCTCTCTCTCTAAGCAGCCTATTGTTTTTCAAAATTTGATGATGATTTTATTGCGTTAAATATGCATTGAAGTTTTTTTTTTTTTTTTTCCATTTAATTTTGCTACTCTTAAGTTAGTATATCCATAACTATTAGTTTCTTTATATTATATTTGGTTTGATATCCTCATTATTTATTTATTTTTTTTTAATTTAGTGTTTCCCAATTGGCATTTTTTTGTATTATATTTTTACTTTGATGTATTGGATTTGAGAATGAGTGTGTCCCTAGTATTACTCTACTTTATGATGACACTTTTATTTATTGAAATTAAGTAAAATTTTTAATTTTTAAATAAAAAGGAGAGAAAAAGATATTAAGGTAGAAGGTAGTGGGGAGATGAATAGTGATATTAAGGTAGAAGGTAGTGGGGAGATGAAAAGATAAAGGTAAGAAAAAAGCTTAGACAAAGTGTAAATGTAATTAAAAAAAAAAGTACAATTTTTTAAGGATAATTTTATTATTTAAATAAAATATTCCATGTTTAATTATTAAAAATAAAAAAAGAGAGAAAATATAAATAATTTAATGGTGTAGAAGATGTGACTGAATTTAAATGTTGAATAACATAAGATGAGAAAGAAAAAAAGTAAAAATAAAATATATAACAATAAATACCAATAAAGAGAATAATTGCACATAAAAGATTTTTGTTCTTTACCAATAAAGAGAACAATTGCACATAAAATATTTTTGTTCTTTCTTATAACTCAAATTAAGATTGATGGTTTTTTTTTTTTTTAATATGTGTTTTAGGATTGTGCTTTTTTAATTTCCCATAAGAAAGTCTTTTCTTTCCCTTTTATAATTTTGATTGAATTTTGGTTTGGATTAATACTTAGTTGTTTTTGGAAATAGAAATTCGAATATGCCTGCTAATTTTTTGACTAATAAATTATTATAAAATCTATTTTTTATTTCTTTAGTTTTATTTTAATTTTGGTTAAGTTAACACTGTAATTTTGTGATTATTTTTTATTATTATAATAATTTCCTTATTCTTTAAGAGATGAGTTGTATATTAAGCAAATGTAACACACTACAACAAAGTTAGAAGAATATGGTTCACCTTAAAAATTATTAATGAAATACACAAAAAATATTAAAATGATATATTTGTAGAGATAAAAAGATTAAAAAAAAAGTGTGTAAAATCTCTTCTTTTTTTTGGAAAAAAAGACAATGCTTGAAGTAATTGTTACTTTTTATATATTACACTTCATTGCATAATATTTATATTCTCACACATCATGCGAGTCTGCGGCTAGTTTCCTATAAAAACTCAATGATTCTACAAGTCTTCTATTGGGAATAAATTTTAATCTTAGGTTGCTAAATGCAAATGTAGTAGAAACATGGTGAGAGAGAATAATGAGTAGTGCTCATGGTTAGTGTAATAAGCATGTGATATGATTGTGGGCTTCCTTTATAATAGGATCTTTTGTTACTCTTAGAGCAAACAAAATGACACCCTTATCCCCACCCAAATGTTTTCCTATAATGACAAGCTTTATCTTTTAACCTCTAAGAAATGCAATGCAATGGCCAAAGGATATGCCCCTTTAATATATTGTCTCTAATAAAATAAACAAAGGCTCATGTCCCCTTTAGGTACAGGTTTATATAGAATTCAATTGTTTTCAATTTTTTCTTTTCTCTGTAAGAAAGAACCATCAACCTTAACTACCAAAAAAAAAAAAAAAAAAAAAAACCAACAACATTAATTAGAGTTATAAGAAAGAGCAAAAAAAGGGTAACATTTAACAATTAAAGAGGAAAAAAAAAAATTAAAAAACAAATCTCAATGGCATTAACCAATGTGGAGTTTTAAAGAACTCTTGGTTTGCCTAGAATATAATAGAGAAAATAAAAATGAGACTAATACTAATTCTAGGAAACATATATAGAGAAATAGAAATAAGGATGCTAATTAAAGAACATTGGCAATACCATCAATCCCGTTTGAAGCTTAATCATAGCTCCACAAATTTGCTGACTTTCAACTTTTGGCTGGTATATATTCAGGCGTTCTCCAATGCCGTAAAATTCCTTATTGTCTGGTTTTACTTGAATTCCTGCAAAATACCCAATTAAATTAAGTGAGAAAATGAGCTTAATGATTCTAGGGTAGAAAAAAAAAATTCCCAAAGATTAGTAATTTGGTATAAATAGAAGAATGTATAAAAAATTCATCAAAAAATTGAGAGAGAAAGAGAGAGAGAACCTTTTTTTGAATTCCGGCAAACTACCCGATTAAATTAAGTGAGAAATGAGCATAATGATTCTAGTGTAGAAAAACAAAGAAGAAAAAAAGAAAAGAAAGGATTCCCAAAGATTAGTAATTTGGCATAAATAGAAGAATGTATAAAAAAATTCATCGAAAAATTGAGAGAGAGAGAGAGAGAGAGAACCTTTTTTTGTGAGAAAAAACAATGCATAGAATGGAATAGATAGTTACCAATTTATAGTAAGAGAGTGTGAATAAGAAAAGACTGTAAGGATATGTCATATATCTACAGAACCCAAGTCACAAGCCTCTTTGGCACTGATAAGGACAACTAAGGAAAAGCCTCAGCATGTTATAGGTAAGAGGAATACTAAAAACTTTAAACCATCATATTGTGAAATTTTACAGAGATAGTACAAACAACAATCCATTCTAGGACCAATAGTTGCCACCATAAAACACCTACATGATAAGTGTTAGTCAAATGATTTTGTTAAACTCACTCGATGACTCAACTACTTCAGATCTGATTGAATGCTTAACTTGTTTGAATCAGTCCAATATGACACTTGCTCTTTTTTTTTTTCAAAGAACGCAAAATATTATTGAGAACTGAGTATACTGATGGTTAGGAGTGTTGAAGGACAAAATTAAGACAATCATTAATTAAAACCAGCAAAATTATGTTTGTGCACACACAGACAAAACATATACATTATTGAGACCAGCTCAACTTTATGGGAAAAATACAATGAAGGAATTATTCCTTTCTAATAAATAGGTGATAATCCATCATGGTATAACTAGAAAAAAGGTAAAAATGAATTGGAATCCAACATACCTGAATTCTGTATGCACAAGAGTGTGTACATCAGAAATTTGCTTCAAGCTTGGACAAACACGAATCGCTACCCAACCTTCTGGTGATGGTGCATAACGCACCATATTCAACAAAAAATCAGCTAGGACCTGTTGAATTCTTATTTGATCACCATAAACAGCCAACGATTTGATTTCTTCCGGAATATCACAAAACAATTGCAAATTTTTTTCCCTCAGCAGCATCATTACTTGGCTAACAACAGAATTTATGACACTCCCAAGAAAGAATTCTCCCTTCTCAAGCTCCAATGAACTGATTCCAAATAAAATAAAATTAAAAACTCAAGTCATATCTTTCTCTTTAACAAAATAACATTGAAGTTCAGATGAGATGTTAAGACAAACACTAATTTAAACATGGTAGCAATGAATTAAGACATGATAAAAATAAAAGGCATCATGTTCAATCAAAGGGCACAATATGGAATTCACCAAAAACACAAAGCAAATTTTAAATAAAACTGATTATTTATTCTATCAGCATGAACATTGTGTGGATTTCCCTCTTTTAACATATCCTAGCAGGAAAGCTTATAATTAACACCAGTAATAATACTTGTGTCTGTGTGAAATGATCATTCAGAAAATCCACATAGCCAGTCAAAATGGTTTTTGATGAGCTAACAGCAATCAAGTGATACTTGAAGTCAATAGATTTGGATCAATAACAACATCATAGCACACTATCACATCAATCAAGGACCTTTTAAACGAAGTCATGAACCAAAATGAGACTCTAAAAACATGACTCTGGGATGCAGCATTTCAAAATCATTTCTATAGAGCTAAAAATGAGAAATGGAAAAGGAAATGAAAAGGAGAAGCAAGGCGATAAAATCATTATTATCAGAATTACAAATTGAGCATGTGTTGGCAATTCTTAGAGCCATTATACATTTTAACAGATAGGAATTATGATGTTTCTTCTCCTTAAATATTTCTTCTCCTTAAACAGGGTTATGGACCACAATCTGTGGAACCAGCAGGGAAAATAATCAAGTTAATTGGATAAAATCACATTTCTTTAGCCCGGATCCACATTGGTAGATTTGTTGAGATCCCCAAAACTTTTTAAGTACATTTACAGTACTATGAAGGATATCACCATCTATATAGTCATATATTTTTGGCTTATCTAGAACAAAAGCTACGGTTGAAGGGAACGACATGATATCAATCTGGCTGTCTATATCATATAATTGGCAGAAACACGCATTACATTTAGATTCCCTGTAAAGTCAATACAGAGATGTCGAAAACTTACAACTAGTATACATTGCATATGAAATAAATTTGTAAGACTTTAGTAGGCAATTGACAAAAAATATTGCTACATGCATCACATTTTCTTTTGCATAAACTGATAGTTTTAAGTGATTTGTTTAAGAAAAACTCACCCATCTTCAATACTCTCCAGATCAACATCCTTTATAATCTTCAAAATCTGCTTCTCACAAGCAGCACTAATCTCAAGAAATTGCCTTTGATCTTCTGTCATGTCTGTAGCCTCCAAAAGTGAGTTAGTAAAGTGAATACCACTCAGAGGATTCTTTACTTCCTGGCAAATGTAAGCCGACTCTTTCATTCTAGCAAAGCATTTCTTCTCCTGTTGCCTCTGAACTTTCAGAGCTTGCTGCAATTCAGGACTAGCAATCTGCAAGAAGCAGAAGGCTCCAATAACCTGGCCATCCATATTTACCCTCTTGTTTGCAGTCAAAAGAGCCTGTACACGTCTCCCATTTTGATCAAAGAAAGAAAATGGGAACTTATGTGTGTCTTGCCCTCCAATTGCATTGCGCAAGACAATCATGAATTTTGTCAAAGCATCTGCACCCTTGAGTGGACAGCAATTGCCAAAAACCTCTCCAACTAACATTTTACCTACAATGTCCCCTCGGGCCCACCCAGTGAGCTTTTCCATAGCAGTGTTCCACTCAGAGCAACACGTATTATCATCTGAAGCAAATATGGGCGGGATCAAAGGATTGGGACTATGAACAATAGCCTTGTAATCACCTTGAATGTTGATAAACTTATCCATCACCACTTTTTGACCAGTAACATCCTGACCAACAAAACAAACTCCTACTATATTATTTGTGTAATCCTTGCTAGAGCAAGCATTGACTACCACAAATACAGCCTTCTTATGATGCTCAGGGCCAAATGTCTTCAGTTTTATCTCTACATTCTTATCTTCTTCACCTGCATTGATTAAACTAAAGTGATATAAAAAATGTTATCAAAACCAACTCCCATCCAAGGCAAATACTAAGTATTATGTATCAACAGATAGAAGGTTGCTTCTAAACTCAGATACTAATCAATATATTGTAAACCAATAGTAAGAATAAGATTCTAACATTCCAACCCATAAAACATGGAGATAAATGGTTTTCTCTTTCTCTTTTTGGCACAAGAATCCATTTTTGAACACCAACATCATGTTCAGGTCTATTTTAGTTTTTTCACTGTGTTTGCATTTCTTATATATATTGGACATCATGCCATTCTCCATGTCAGGATGCTAGCAACATGATCAGCAACCGCATGATAGGGCATCCATTAGGTTTTTTAAGGAGAACATAGTGGAAACTTCAACTTTTTAGTAAAACCTACTTATAGTAAGGAATGGTTTCAAATGTCCTAATATCTTGCAGATATAATGCAAATATATTGACACAGCACAAGCAACAACTAAACTTTTGGCTGATTACAAATTTACTCTGTCAAATGGGAAGAATAATTTAAGAGGCAAGCTAACATATAACGGTCAACTGATGAGATTTAGGACATCCCATTCAAACAAAGCCATCACAGCATACATAAAGAAAGTGAGCAACTTCTTGCTTTAAATCTAATCCGCAACATGCACTTCAGATTTTTTTTAAAAAATCAAAATTAATGCAACATACTTGCAGCTTTTATTGTCAGCAAAGAACTCATTTTTTGTAATTATTTTAAGATCAATGGTTTTCTTTGTGCCTTTTGATGCAATACAGAATGAACTGGACCAAAACATTTCTACAGGATGCCAATACAACCCCCTTATTAAACTTTTAAAATTGGCAAGAACAAAGACAGTATGTGTTAATCGACTACCACTTAAAGCTCGAGAAAGAAGCTTGTCTACTGTTTCTTCGTATTCTTTATAAATAAGATCACGAACCAAAGACTTCGCCATAGCTTCTTCATCTGAGAGCCCTGTCAACTCTGCAACCTTTGCATCCCACCCATTTATACAGCCATCAACATCTACCGCAAATATAGGAGCAGTTGCAGTCTCTATCAACCTAACCATTTCTCTTGCAACCGAACTGAGTTCATCTATACCTCAACTCCATGTCCCTAAGCTGGGCATGTACAACAGCCTTAGGATTGCTTGGCTCTCTAAATGAGTCTCGCAGAATAAGCTACAGAGAGTGGATTGCATCCATTTCTGCTTTCTCCCATGGCAAGCTACGACTTTTTACCACTTCCAGAAATGCCTTGAAAGAAGAGCGCAGATGCATCCTTTGCCCATCATCCTTGTCCTCAGGGTGATGCTTTGCGCCACCCCATTTGATCTCTTTTGCAGTGTGGGACCAAAACCAGAACAGGAAATCCCTTTTTGTGATATAAGCAACAGCCATTCCACAAACTGCATCTCCAAGTGAGGCTGCTCCATCGTACCCAGCATCACCCAGACTGTCTGTGCTCAAACCTGTGGAATCTCCATGGAAAGCCAACAACCACTCTACTATGTCCTTTATCTGGGCCTCAGTTGGGGTCACACCCAGAGGGTAGTACTTCCCTTGATAGTAGAGGGCTGCCCCATCACACTTCACAAGGTCCATAATACTAGGGCTTTGAGTAACGTTCCCAGTAGGTGAGTCACGAAGAAGCATATCACACAAGAGGGTCTGCATCCTTAAAACATGTTTCTCCAACATCTGTGATGCCAATTGCAACTCCATATTCAATTGGAGTCCGAAAGCCTGCATTAAGAACTCACAAGCATTGCGAAGAGGCAATGGAATGCACCTAGCAGAAGTGTGATGACAAACCACCAAACCCCATAACCTCATTGAACTCCACCCACCAACTTTTTCCTCATCATTTCCATTGATAAGAACCGACATTACCAATGAGGCAATCGAGCCCATATTAGCCATATACTGAGCATGACAGCCATGAGGAGCACGAAGCGTTGAACCAACCAAGCACAAAGGCTGCATAAGCCTATCATCCTGAATCACCCTAACCGGCATGGCATGACAATCCACAATCATCCTAACCCTATTCTGCTTTAACAAAAACCTCGACACCTGAGGTATATCCGTGGCTGGATAATGCAACCCAATATATGGCTCCAAATCCAGCCTCTTACTCTCTGCCACAACCTCACCATGCTCATCCTCATGAAACTTATACACCATAACCCTATCATACCCAGTAAGCTCCCTCACACTCTCCGCCACAGAATCACACAATAACTTAATATCCCCACCAGGTAATGACTGCAACGAAGAGATCGCCCGGGCAGCCAGCTTCTGTGACTGAACCACCCCGGCAATCGACAGAGCTGGATCCTCAGTCCTTGCAAGTTCCAAATCAATCACAATCCCAACATCTATCCTATGCAAAATCGCGTAAAAGGGCTTCCCAGAATACTTGGAATGAATCCGAACCGGGTTCAACAACGTGATTTCCCTAGCTCCAAACGCCTTTGCAAGCGAAAGAGAGCTGGAGCGCGTGAAGAGTGTCCTCACATCAGTCCCAATTGTCAAAATCTCAAGCTTTTCTAAACTGGGAACTAATTGAGGCAAAACAGCAAGCATGTCGCGTGCGTTTTCACTATAACCAATTACACTGAAAGAAACTTCGTCTACAGCAATCATACAACCAAAAGGTTGGATATGACCACCCCTTTGGATTTTAGACAAGTAAGCTCTGATCTGTTCCTCAGGTACTGAGTCTGTTGTGGTTCTAATGGACTGAGAGCAGTGGCGGAGCCAGGAATTTAGGCCAGGGGGGGCAAGATTAAAAGACAAGATTTGAAGTAAAAAATTAATCTAAAAAAATTAATCAATATTAATAAAAAATAGTCAAATCAAGAGATCCATCTAAATATAAACAGTTTAAACATATAATTTGATTCTTTAAAAAATTAAATAAACAAATAAATCAAAGCAAAAGTATTAAGAGTATGCATTGCTATGAATATTTGAATGTGTGACTTAAAAATCCAACTTGAATGCTTTTAAAAACTGCACAGAAACTCTGACATCCAAAGAAAGAGACTGGTTTGAAAAGAAATTTTTTTCTTTTTGATGGGAGGCCGAGCTTTGTTTGCATTATATATATATATATATATATTTTTTTTTGAGTTCTATGCTTACTGATTTCTATTCCGTGTAGGTGTAGGCTTGTAGCAGAGTTGTTTTTTTTTTTTTTTTTTTAACTATTACCAAGTGGGACCCACGGTTTATTCAGTAACGTGAATTCATTGAATAGTAGGCGGCTTGGTATAGAGCATAAAAAAAATCTACAGAAGGCTTTGTCTAGTCCATCAAATTTATTAAGTGGGACCCATTGATTTTATATATAGAATTGTACTATTACTAGGAGTAGAAGTCTACTGCTAATGGGAAAGCTGAAAAGGTAACGTGAATTCCCTTAATTGGGAATTTTTTTTTTTTTTTTTGTCTCTAGTGTAGGGGGGCAAATATGGTATTTCAGGCATTCTTAGTGAAAAGATTTGAAAGTTCAGGGGGGGCAGGTGCCCCCCCCTCGCCCCCCCCTCCCTCCGCCCCTGACTGAGAGTAATCAAAGGACTTACCTGACTCACCAGACTGTTCAAACACAGCGTGAAGACGAGCATCCACTGTGTACTGTGCAATGACTTTGGGGATTGTGGACTCACTTTGTTGAAGCCTCATGTTTTGAGCTTCGCTATTGTTGGTGTTGGTGTTGGTGTTGGTTTTGGTGTTGTGTGAGTGTGTAGCTCTGCTACTTGAAGCCATTGATGAGTTTGGTCTCTCTCTTTTTTTTCCCAGTTGATTTCAGAGTTTGTTAGATTTGGTGATGAAAAATAAATAACCTCAAACCTTAAAATACTCAAAAACCCACATGAGCATGGAAAAATTCTCACTTTCTCAATGCTGATTAGAGAGTTGTTAAGGTATGATTAAGAGCCATGGCCATCATAGTCCCATGCAGTGAAAAAGGAGGAGGATTTGAGAGTGCCAGCATAGAAGGCATAACCTTTGTTAAATTACCTTGCTCCAATTAGCTTCCTACATAGCACAAAAATTCACAGCATAATGAATAAAGGTTATTTTCATTGGTTTGTTGCGCTTAACTATTAGCTCAGTAAAAGTACAAATGTATTTAGAAAAATTAAAGTTTTAAAAAGATGTACATAAGCCAAATAAGCTTAATAAGCCTTTTTTATTTTATTTTTTGTTTTATACCAAGCTCAATAAGCTTTGGTAAACAGGTAACACATAGAAATCAAAGAAACAATAAATCTAAAAATTTCCAGTTTGTGGGATGAGCCTTGTGAACTTTACAATACACGCTCCATTTTTTTTGGCCTAGGTAAAGTTGTCAAGGGAATCTGACCCTTAGACATGGCCCTCCACTAGAGAGGGAAGTGTCACCCGGTAGAAAGGTCATTGGCTCCATGCTCCGCTTTTAAGCTTTAGACGTTCAACTTTGTGAATGAAGGGGAAAATCATTGACAAGATAGGAAGGGAATAGGATGTATCAAAAGTGGAGGGTAAAAATAGCTGCCTTATATTAAGCAGTCAAAATGCAATGGTATAAAAAAAGATGACTACTAACTCGTGCTTCATTATTTTTGAGGGTTTTGGTTGTTATATCAAGTGCAGTCTATGTATGCATCTGTTTGTTTGTTAATGTTAAAAAATGTTAGTTAATTTCAGATGTTTTCATTTGTAACCTTAGGCAAAATTTCTTATTTCTAGGATCTTGTGTAATTTGTTAACCGGTTTTGAAGTTCAGTCTAACACCAAGTCGTAAACATATGTAATTGACCATTAGATTGTAAAAGTATCCACATTACATAGTTAGTAGTCAGTGATGTACATGTTATGTCTTCAGGTTTTGAAAGCTGTGAGGTAGGGGAATTTGAGTTTTTGGCACCAATGACCTGCAGAAATGCCTTGCGGGTACTGAGGGCAATGCAACTTCCAAAGCCAGGTTTTTTTATTATTTTATTTTATTTTATTTTTTAACTTTTGTGTGCGTGCATGCATGCACTTTATTTCATTATTTCCCTTTTGCCCATATTCTACCAGTTGGTGCAATGGAATTCTTTGTTTTAACATTCTAAATTGGCATTTGGTTTGGAAGGTAGTCCAGGTGTTGGGAAGACAAGTTTAATTGTTTCCTTAGGCAAATTTTCTGGACATAGGGTTGTACGCATAAACTTATCTGAGAAGGTGAGCAGTTCTGAGTTTACTCTTTCCTTTGTTCTCTCTCTCTCTCTCTCTCTCTCTCTCTCTCTCTCTCTCCTTTTTGGTTTCTGAAACCTTTTTCACTTAGTAGTATTAGTATTAAACATATTCTTATGCAGACTGATATAATGGACTTGTTGGGGTCAGACTTACCTGTTGAGAGTGATGAAGGAATAAAGTTTGCGTGGTCTGATGGAATCTTATTGTAGGTTAAAGTGTCATATATCAAAGGTGTAATTGTCTCAAACTTACTCTAAACATGTATTGACATTCTTCCTTCTTTTGTAGGCTTTAAATGAAGGTTGTTGGGTTTTGCTTGATGAACTTAATCTTTCTCCACAATCTGTGTTAGAGGTACCGTAATGAACCTCTATCGTTATTTTCCTAATATTATTTTGTTGATGCTTCTGCCTGTTTTCAAGATTTACGCAGCATATTTAGTCAGTTACAGATTTCACCCTTTAGCTTTTACCTTTTATCAATTAGTCTTTCACAAGATTTCGTTTTTTCATTTTAGTCCTTCAACTTTAATTTGATTTCAATTTTGTCCTTGTGTCTGGTCCCATCCAATCTCACTATTAGTTTTAGTAGTTTTCAGTATACAAAATGACATTGTTTTGGTGGGTCTTAAGAGTGAAGATGACATTGTTTTGTTGGTCTTAACAGTGAAGATTGGATAGATGACTACATTGAAATGAATGAAAATTAAAGGACTGATTGAAAAAGGGGCTAATTACAACTTACTACCAGTGGCTTGGCCTAAATTTAAGTTGTCTACTTGTGATTTGAAATTTGGCACTTTACCTACATGAGGTGTCTCGTTAGGGTTCTGTGACACACCTCTTGTTTTTTTGTTTGAAATTTTTTTTATAGGAAAACAAAACATAAAACACATCAAAACCTTAGGGATTTAAATTACTGCAAAAATGGATGATGGAATTCCTGGCCACTCTTTGCCCCAATCTTCCCATCACCTCTTCTCACCTATGCTCCAAGGTCACTATCTATCTCTCTTTGGCCTTACAGAAATTCCACAATCCTGACCAAATCAAGCCACAAATCACTCTAATCTCTCATGCATTGAAGTCCTGCTACAATCCACCACCCCTTTTACAAGGTCCTCATTCTTGGCCTTCCTCTCTGTTTCCTTTACTCTTGGACCTCCAGGGTTTTGATACAAAATTGTGTTCTCGATTTTGTCTCTGGGGTGAGTGAGTCTCGGAACTTCAAAGGTTTTTTTTTTCATCCCTTGTTTGGTTGTTGGGGAAATGTGGGAAAAGGAAGGAAACCATAATAGTAGAAGGGAGAGTAAAAGTTCTTTGCTTTGGGCTTGATTGAATGGTTTTTCATGATATGATGATATGATTTGGATGATCTTGGTCGTTTTGGTATAGGGTATTTTGTTTTTTTTGTTTTTGTTTTTAGGGGGGGGTTGTGGAAATCTGAGCTGGACTATGATAATTGGAATGTATTATAATGGTTTTTAAGTTGTGGAATTTGGGTGTTAATTGTTTAAGTTGATTGTTTCTGGGAAAGTGTGGGAAAAAGGAACAAAATTGAGTTTTGAATTCTCGGTTTATCTTTGTTCATTTGAGAAGTTGGTTGAATGGGGGCGTGGAAAATCTGTGTGGTTTTCTAATATTAAGTTGCGAAATTTGGGTTTCAATGGTTCAAGTTGATTTATTCTTTTCTAATATAACTTACAGCAACAAGATTATTTGAACCAAATAAATGATTGTGAATGTCGACCATGTTGTTCAGGATGGACTCCTCTATTACATCCCATTCTTCCTCCGAAACTTCTTGTTCCTTAGAAGTCTCCTAAAAAGGATGAAAGGATTTTATGACCACCAAATACTAAAATATGATAAATTTACAATATGCAAATACTTGCATAAATTTGCATATAAATATTACGAAAGTACTACCATTGTAGTCAAATTTTCTTCAGAAAGCAATGCCTTCCATTCTGAAAAACTATCATTTCCCATTGACTTGCCAGGTGTTGATATATCAACTTCAATAATCCTCTCAATCTGAAACGCACGAGGCTTGAACTTGTACTACTGACAATCATAGTCCTTTTTGGTTTTTGCTTGAATTTTCATGCTCACCCAAAGATTGTAAAATTCTTTAAATATTTTATGCAAAAGCTGATTCAGAACATAGATTTTATAATTAGATAATAATCGTGTGAGCAAATTCCTTTCTATTAGTTGCAATTAAAATAGACTCTGGCCTTAAAGGAATCTTTATTCATCAATTAAGCATTAGCTACATGATGTGCAACACGGACAAGAACATTTTGATGAAGAGACGCTTTAAGTTGCATAACAGAGACCTGTTCCAAATGGGAAAGCAAATACATTGCATAAACACATCAATTTGATACTACATAATAGTAAAATAAATGAAATGCTCCAAATAGATGAACTGTCAAAGAAGAAGACGTTATGATGGAGACATCAAATGAAACAAGTTTATCTATTAAGAAAGAATTAAATGAAGTGCAGACCACCTTATCAGTCAATGACTTGGGGACTCACATATCTAGACTTTTAGGGCCCCACCGAAACTTCACCCCATTTGCAAAGAAAGAAAACCCAATGCATACGGGTATTACATTTCGATGTCCTCTATTCCCATTAAATGAATGTTGATTTCTTCTGACAAACACTGTTTGTCAAGATTCTAGAGCCTCACTGACACGACCTTTATCTTCATCCCAACGTTAGTGTGAAAGGGAGAAATTGGTTATACAATTTCTCTAAGTCAAAAAGTTTTGCCTAGCTTAGAGATTTTTGGAAAAAATAATATTATTTTATGTGAAAATTTTTCTGAAAAATAGTCTCTTAAAAATAAATAATGTTTTGTATCGAAACTTCACAATTTGCAATTTTAGTGTAAGTGTTCATACTTAATTTGTGTTTCAAAGTCATTTCAAAGCCATTTCATACTTAGTGCAATTTGAAGTTGTGTTTCAAAGCCATTTCAATGCAAAATGCGATAAAATCAATTTTAGTGCAAAATGTAATATTTTAAGGCTTAAAAAAAATGTTTATAAAGAGAGGCTATTCTCCCATTAGATTTTACCATTATTTGTAACTAGCCATGCCCCCCCCCCCCCCCCCCCCCCCCCCCCCCCCGCGCCCAAAAAAATCTTTTTAAAACTCTTCTATATTACATAAAACCAAGGACTCCTGACTACTTTGTACTTACAAAAGTCAGTTAATGCTCGACTACGACTAGTCATAGACCTGGTACTCGTTAGAGATAATGATGTGTAGAATTTTAAGCGTAAAACAAAACAAAACAAAAGCAAACACAGAGAGAGAGAGAGAGAGAGAGAAAGAGCTGAAAGAAACTGATTTGCACTAGACCCTCATCATCACTCTCCTATAAATTACCCACCAATTACTATTATTGTTTTCACAACTATCTACTTCTAATAATCTCACAAAATGGAGGGAGGTTCCTACTTGTAAGACATCAGTCAATGACTTGGGGACGCACGTATCTAGACTTTTAGGGCCCCACCGAAACTTCACCCCATTTGCAAAGAAAGAAAACCCAATGCATCCGGGTATTACATTTCGATGTCCTCTATTCCCATTAAATGAATGTTGATTTCTTCTGACAAACACTGTTTGTCAAGATTCTAGAGCCTCACCGACACGACCTTTATCTTTATCCCAACGTTAGTGTGAAAGGGAGACATCAAATGAAACAAGTTTATCTATTAAGAAAGAATTAAATGAAGTGCAGACCACCTTATCAGTCAATGACTTGGGGACTCACGTATCTAGACTTTTAAGGCCCCACCAAAACTTCACCCCATTTGCAAAGAAAGAAAACCCAATGCATATGGGTATTACATTTCGATGTCCTCTATAAAGGGAGAAATTGGTGAAACAATTTTTAAGCACAAAACAAAAGCAAACAGAGAGAGAGAGAGCCGAAAGATACTGATTTGCACCAGACCCTCATCATCACTTATAAATTACCCACCAATTACTCTTTGTTTTCACAACTATCTCCTTCTAATTCTATTAATCTCATAATGGAGGTTTCATTCCTTTTCCTTTTCCTTGCCTTTCTCTTTCTTCCCAACTTCTTCTTCTTCTTCTGCACCGGACTTTCTGAGCTTCGTTGCAAAACCCACCGAGCGACAGGCTCTTCTCAACTTCAAGCAAGACCTTATTGATTCTTCTATCCGGCTCTCCTCTTGGACTGCCCATAGGGATTGTTGTCTATGGGAGGGTGTTGTTTGCCACAACCGCATTGGTCATGTACATGAACTCCATCTCACAACCCCTTATCCTGAAGATGGTTTTGCAAGTTTTGCAACTGACGAACAAATTGAAGCCTATTTTCGGTCAAGATTTGGTGGTAAGCTAAATCCTTCTTTGCTTGATTTGAAGCATCTGAATAACTTTGACCTCAGCTTCAATGATTTCTCTGCTTCTCCTATTCCCTCATTTCTCGGTTCAATGAAGAGTTTAACATCTCTTAATCTCTCTTTTGCGGGATTTGTGGGACTCATACCTCATTAACTTGAAAATCTCTCCAATTTGCACTATCTCAATCTCTAGGGTAATGATTTACATGTGAATAACCTTGAATGGCTTTCTGGTCTTCCTTTGCTACAACATCTCGATATGAGTGGTGTAAATCTTAGCAAAGTCTCTGATTGGGTTCAACTCACAAACACACTTCCTTCCTTGTTGGACTTGCGGTTGTCTGATTGCCAACTTAGGCCTTTCATTCCATCGACACCTACATTTAACTTTTCATCTCTCCTCACCCTCGATCTTTCATGGAACCAATTTGAAAACACTTCGATCCTATCAAGGATATTTGGTCTTCGTAATCTTGCTTCTCTTGATCTGTCTGACAATGACTTTAAAGGTCCAATCCCTGTTGATCTCCTAAACATGACTTCTCTTAGGCACCTCGATCTATCTTGGAACAATTTCAACTCTTCAATTCCCAATTGGTTTTATTGTTTTAGTCATCTTGAGTTTCTCAGCCTTGGCCCACAATAATTTGTAGGGTACAATCTGCAGTGCCATTGGAAACCTAACATCTGCTGTTAGTATTGACTTGTCAATAAATGAACTTAGAGGAAAGTTGCCAAGATCGTTGGGTAATCTCTGTAACTTAAGGGAAATCAGATTGTCAAACAACAAATGGAATCAAGAGATATCTAAAATCTTAAAAAGTTTATCAGGGTGTGTTTTAGTTAGACTAGAGATCTTAGACTTAAGTGATTCTCAACTCCATGGTCATTTGACGGATGAACTTGAGGTATTTAAAAATCTAGTCCAACTTTTTCTTCGGAATAATTCAATTTCAGGTCCACTTTCAGTGTCTTTGGGAAAACTTTCGTCTCTGAACCATTGATGTTGGGTATTTTGTAAAGTAAAGTGGTAAAATAAATAAAATAGATTTTTGAGATGCTAAAAGCTAAAATTTTTAGCTTCTTTGATATGAATATTATTTTGTAACTCAATTAGTACCTTATAGTATTTTCAATAAAAATGTTTAAGGTTTAAATTCTCACTCTTCTAACTATTAAAATATCAAAATAATATAATGGATATTATTAGCCTATCCAATCCATCCAATTTCAAACAATTGGGAAGAAAGAGGAATAGAATTTATATTTTAAGCATTGAGAAAAAGAAAAGAAAAGAAAACCTACTAAAAGTGCATCCTACGATTTAAACTTTACATAAAAATCCTGTCAAACTTGTGATTTCATTCTCTACGTGCGGGCAATTCTCAATATAAAACACATTTTCAAGATGTGATTCTATTTGAACTTGAAAAATGCAAGTTTACAGTCAATAGTATTACAATTTAGTGGCATTGACAAAACTCCTTCATAAGGAAAATCTAGGTCCAAATCCTCATTTTCCATTTACTATAATAGTTAAATTATCATTAAAAATAATATTTGGCCCGCATCGTCTTAAGCAAATAATAAGCAAACATTTATTGTAAACCCATATAATATGATATTAAAGTATTCATTCACGGATATTCATATCAAAGAAGCTATTCTTTAGTTTTAGTTTTAGCTCTATCTTATTATGAATCATCTATCACTTTCCTTGGACTCATGTACAGAGGCCGCACGAGCCTACAATTCTCTTCTCTTCTCCAAACAAAAAAGAATAAAATCAGTCTAGTTTTCTTTTGGGCTATTATGCCTTTTGTACATACCTTTTATTTTATATTTAAAACAGAAAAATGTATATTACTTGTGGGGTTTTATGATATGTAACTATCATGAAAGTTGTGCTATATGGGGTTGCAACTTGCAAAAAACCCTATCTGAGTCTTCAAATAGAAATATAACTGCTAAGACAAATGCCTGGGATTATAATCAACAACGCACTTTCTGAGGCCTTTAGTTGTACTTTCCATTTGTTAACATTAAAAGCTATTCTTTTTTGAGCTGATATGCTTCCTCTACTACTGCTATTCGTAACTATTAGAGGTGTCATTGGTAGGATCTTTTCTTTTTTTCTTTTTTTTTAATAACAATGCTTTGGACTCTTCCAGTGGAGAATCTGCAGCTATTACAGATGGAAGTGACACTCCCTTTGGTCAAGCTTAAGGATTCTTTGCCAGATTATAAAATGAAACCCATAACCCAAAAAAGGGGCATTTAACGTTGTTTGAAAGGAAGACTAAATATACAATAATTCAAAAAATACATATATATAAAACTATGAGGCCGGAGCGTTCGGAAGGTTCTCATCGTCTTTCTCTTGAATGTCTTGATCCACAGGGTTCTCAACATTCAAAGGCTCAGTGGACGGGACAAAGGGAGTGACAGGAGGATCCGCAATTGGTTGGGCAAGGACAGTGCTATCATTTTTTGGATTAGACTCTAAGGAGTCGTCGGTTTCCTCCTAGATAGTGTTGTCCGCAGGAGTTGACAGCAGGGGGTCATCCATGGTGACCTTGGATAAATCCAAGTGAGGGTAGATGGACTTGACCTGTTTAAGGCAATCCTCAAGCCCGTCACCATAGTAACCGGTGCAGAAATCTATAAATGGTTGTGAAGCCTTGAATTCATTCACGGCGTCAGCCCTAGCCTTCTCCACCTGCTTGAGAAGGGTCGTCAGCTCCTTCTCTACCGTCGCCTTCACTTCCTGCTCCTTCTTCTTCTGATGACCCTCCTCCTCCAGCTTCTCTTTTAGCTCCTTCACCTTTGCATTAAGAGTATGAAGGGCCCTTTTGTATTGCTCTTGCTAGTCGGTCAAGGTCCCGTTGAGCTTGCAAAGACAGGCAATCACCCCTTCTTAGGTGACGCTTCTATCCTACAACGCCTTTATACGAACCAGTCCCTACAAGGTAGAATAACCGTAAGCCATTGAATAACAAATAATTGAAGAAAGGCAAAAAGGAAGAAACGTACCCGAGCAAGGTCAAAGAGGCCCAATGCCCCCAGCTCCTCCATCATTTCTTTAGCACAAGGGTCCACATCCTTATCCCCGATGATTGACTCCATCATCTCAACGGCATAATCCTTGTGAGTAAAAAGACGACAGTTAGGATCCTGAGTGATAGTCCTGACGTCGTCATTAGTCCATTGCCTGCCCTGTGTTTTGGCTTGGGAGGTGACGACTTCTTGGGAAGCTTCTCCCCGGGGGTGACAAACACCTTTTTGGACAAGCGGTAGTCCTTCCTTTCAGCCTTCCTCTTAGGCGCCCTCTTGCCGACGGCCTTGGGGGCTGACGAGGACACCCCCTCCTTCCCTTTTGCCTTCTCCACCTCTTTCTTAGGTGCAGCAGCTACCCTCACCTGCGCCTTCAGCCTAGCTACCTCCATTTCTACAAAGGACAAGTGAAGAGTATTAGAACAAGTGACGACAAAAACAAATACAAAAACGACGGAAGAAATACGTTACTTACGCCAACGGGAATAAGTGTTTAACCTACGAGTTGCAGGCATTGGCTCTGGACCACCACAATACGCGTGCAATGTATCAAGGGTGATCAAATCCCTGCACTTCCGTTGCTCGAACGGGATTTCAAGAACCCGATGAATAAAGGCCTCTTGTTCGTCAGTTATGACTGGACGAACACTGGTTGAAAAAGAGGAAAACGACGACATTAAAACACTTGATGAATAAATGAAAAAGTAAAAGCAAAGGCTGACGGTGCAAAACCTGAATCTTTGACAATACCCTAAGTATTGTCAAAACCATGTGGCATTGTATCCCACTCTTCTGGACGGTATACCAATCCGTCCCCTTAACAAAGAAGTATCTGCCCTTCCAATTCCTATTAGAGTCAGGCATGTCTGACACCAGCGTTAACACTTTTTTCCGTGCAACAAAATGGTATATTCCTTGGGACAAGACGATGTGCTGTGGTCTGTAGCACCAAAAGAACTCGTCTAGCGAAAGCTAACGGTTCCCGCCACTTACACGACCCCACAAAATCTCAGCCCCTATAAAGATCTTCCAGGCATTTGGAGAAATCTGGCTGACGGATAATCCAAGAAAGTTAGCCAACTGACGATGCAACTCCGTCAGTGGCAACCTTAGTCCCGCTGCAAACGTCGCGTCGTACATACCAACGTCCGCTGTCTTTCTTGAGTAGTACTTCTCGAATTTCCCAGGGAGACGAATCGGGATGTGGTCAGGGATCTGGTAACGATCCCTCAAATTCTTAAATATATTGACCATCATCTTCGGCAAGAAATCATTGACGATCCACATTTGAGGAAGGATAAACGGATGAGCGTGCCCACTCTCAGAGCTTCTTAAACTCCCAACTTCAAGGGTTCTCTCATCCACGTCACCCTCGCCCCCATCATCCTCCTCTTCCTCATCGCCTTCACCCTTTCCTTCATCCCCTTTAACTATCTCCTCTTCCTCACCCTCTCCAACACAACTCTCCACTTCCTCATCAGGAGAATGGGTTGACGTTTCCCTCTCTGCCGACCAGGAAAGGCCTTCTTCGGGCTCATGTCCTGTCTGAAAGACCTTGTTGTAGCTCGCTTCCTCACGGACTGACGACTGCTCACTCATCGCTTCTCTAGACATCTATTTACCTACAAGTGACGGAGGTATTCTAAGTGCCTAAGTTGACAGCCTCTCTAAGAGGTAAATGATCAACTAGAAAAAAAAAAATGAAAGATAGGAAGAAATAAAGGAACAAGTGACTTACCAAGTATAGCAGACGGTTTCTTAAGAGGTGACGGTCTTAGCAAAAGGACAGTAACAAGGGCACAAGATCAGCAAGATGACACAAGTGAAGTGACGAGCTCTCTCTGAGGATCAACAATGATGAAATAGGAGAAAAATGGGGAAGGAACTGAGATATATATAGGATGAAAAGTGCACAGAAGATGAAGCGACACCCTCGTCTAGAAACGGAGTCAATCTGCTTAAGCCACGTGTCCCAGCAATTAATAAAGACTACTCGAGGGATCGCCCATAAATGCCCTCTCTTTTTTGATAAAAATAATAATAAATAATAAAAATAGAAAAAGCTACAATTTGAACTCCATAACCAGTTGGCTGAAGCTGACGAGGCCATGGAGTAGGGGGCAGCTGATAAGGGAAGTTTTGTAGCGTTGATAAACTCGTCCATATTAGGCAAAGGCGACGACCCTAATGAAGTCATCAGCCTCACCAACACGACCATAGCCTGAGCGACGATATGATAAGGTCGACGGTCCCACCTTAAAGCTGACGACTACACCTTTTGGTCAACAACCCAAAGGTGACGACTTGAATATGTAGACAGGGATAAGTAGCCGACAAAACACACCAAGAAAGCTGAAGGGAATAATAGAACCTCTAACGAGTCTGACATGGCCTTGGCCTCCACGCATAAGTATATAAGGAAATATCTTGTACCCCACGATTACCCCTAATTAAGGGGAGTCCTATAAGGAAAGGACTTCGCAAAATATGCAAATTAAAAAGGATCTCTCCTACAAGGAAACATCTTCTTAACCAAGGTACGGAAGTCAACCCTACACTACTATAAAAACCTTGAGACCCTCACAAACCAAGGTACGCATAATTTACCCCAGCTCTGGCACTCTAGAGTTGTGAATAGTTTTCTAACTTAACTTTCGGAGGGTCTTTGGCCGATACCACACCGGTACTCTCCTGGGGTTTTCTTTATTGTTGTTTCGTAGGCCTTGTTTTGAGCACGTGAGTATTGTGTGATTTATTGACAATTTTCGGCATCATCATAACCTGTACATAATGTCGAATGAAGATTTGATGCTTGATTGATTGGAATATATATGCTTCTTCAATTATCGATTTATCTATTTCTCATCTTGATTTGGTTTTAACTTAAGTACCTCCAATTTGTTTTTTACCAAAATGTCAGTTAACTTTTATTCAAAGGCCAATATGTTATGTTCCTTACCATAAAATCATGGCAAATATGCAATTTAATTTGTTCTTCCGGTTTTAAATAAAAGAGCAACATGCTGATTACCTTAGAATATCAGTATAGTACTGATGAAGTCTTTTCTTCTGGCAGAGACAAGAAAGAGATACTAGGAGGCAGGATATGAATCTCAAACCGTGTTTTCAAGGAAGTAGTAAACATATTGTGGACCAAGAACGTAATCCGAGAGGATGAAGAGTAGTTCGAGTGTGGTGTATGAACATGGTGGTTCTAGAGGCACAAAGAATTCTGTAGATAGATTTCCATTTGGTAGAAATGGTGTCGGTCCAACTACCTTTTCCGGGGAGAATTTCAGAAGGTGTGGGGAAAACGATATGTCTAAATCTTCAACAGAGGGGCAAGTACCCGAAAACAAATTAAAGAAATAGGGAGTCATGCCTTCCTTTCTTGGTAAAATGGACAATAAAATTAACCACGAGAAGCATTCTGAGCCACAGACAAACAAAAACAATAAAGATGGTGATGAAGACCCTCTGTCACTTTCTCTCTCGCTTGTGTTTCCTTTCTCCAATCAAGTCTAGTTGCCATGAACAAATTGTT
This sequence comes from Quercus aquifolioides, assembly GCA_019022515.1. Classification (NCBI taxonomy): domain Eukaryota; kingdom Viridiplantae; phylum Streptophyta; class Magnoliopsida; order Fagales; family Fagaceae; genus Quercus; species Quercus aquifolioides. The sequence continues at coordinate 181,220 of JAFHAW010000255.1, forward strand.
GTCCCTTTTTCTGTGGCCTTCCAAACTCTTAGATTTTTAGTATGATGCATTGTAAATAGTTATTGGATCTTTTGAAGTATACCAGGATCATAATTATGATCCTAATGTTGCTTTACTAAAAACCAATTTTCCATCGGTTTAAAAATTCAGGAGAAGTTGTGTATGATCAATCTCTAGTTTCTTTTGTTGTTTTCCTTTTATCAGTATATCTTCAAGCTTTTATTCATATGTTGGAAGGTGAGAGTCGAGGGGAGGAGAAAATTGTCATCGATGACATTAATAAAATGATACGTAGCCATTAAACAACTCAGTTATCTCATTACGTACCACATATACACAATTCAAATAATCAACATTTTAATCCAGGAGGTATATGTCAAATCAATAAGGAAAGCAAAACATTTTTTTACAGCTAATAATTTCATTTATTGAGAAAGAAGCCTTGGAGCCCAAACCATTTAGGATGACTCAGATAAGGCCCCTTCATGTACAATTGTGCCCAACAGGCTAACAAGTGACGAGCCATATTGGCTTCCATGTGCACAAAAGAGGAGAAATCCAAAAAATTTAAAGAGGCATCAGCTAGGCCTAGATATTATTAGTCCAGTTGTGGGTACATAAGTCTCTCAAACAAGTGATTAGATTCCAGGAATGTCCCGCAAAAATGACATCAGATCCAAGGATTCTTCTCTTCAGAGATTTTACTTAGAATAGCCACAAAAAAAAGTAAGTCTCTGAGTGACCACAAAATTATTAGGTACAAGTACAACAGGTATTTAACCTGATCACTGATGAAGAAATTAAGCAGGTAGAAGAGGGTTTTGTCCACACTAGTAGCTTGATTTGACATAAGAAAAATATCTGCTCCACTGATTCAGGACTAAAAGAACAGAAATGAAGAGAGACCGACCACCTCTGCAAACTATAAACTTGCTATTCAACATCATCCTTTGTGTATTTAACAAAACCATACTTTAGTAAAGTCAATACAAAATCAAAAAATAAAAACAAAATAGAGAATGAAAATCAATAAACAAAAATCAACACTGGAATCCATAAATTCAAATCATAGGGTAAATATCCCACAAAAAAAAAAAAAAAAAAAAAAAAAAAAAAAGCCGTAAAGTTAAATTAAATATTTCTAACCAATCCTTGTTTAATTTACCACTGGAAATCACTATGTGAAACACACCCAACACGCATAAAATAACATTTAGAACATAAATACAATTAAAAAAGAAAAGAAAAGAAGAGACCGTAGATCTCTATCTCAAAACACATCATCTAAGGTTTACAGATTACAGAGAAATGACTCAAAACCACCCAAAAGGAATATGCTAAAAGCAAGGCCCTCGGATCTCATAGCTTAAAACAGATCATCTCCAATTAATGCCACTGGCTTCACCATAGGCCTTTTCACACCACCAAATAGTAAACACAAATACATGTGCGCGCGCACACAAACACATAGTCCATTTGGTGGTGCAAAAAGTGCAACCATGGATGAAAACAATGCAATTGTTCAATACTTCTTAGTTGTACATCATTGGGCAAAATGGATGGTGGGTGATATCATACTTAATGATAAACCTACAGCACCATATCCAAGGCTACTTCACAAACCTTAGAGCAACTGAAAGTACTCAAGGAGTAGCAGCTATGCAAACATACAAATTGTAACAATAACTTTTACTGCATACTTAGCAATCATAATCTGAAATTTTATATAAAACAAGTGTAAGGGAATAAAATAAAGCAAGACTGAAAGATATCCGGATAATATATAACACTTCTGGAACCAAAACTTGTAAAAGAAAATGCTTCAAGGTAAAAAATTAACTAAGCTTCAGCCCTCAGATCTCATAGCAAATAATAATAATAATAACAATAAAGAAGAAGAAGAAGAAGAAGAAGAAGATGCAGCAACAGCAGCGTATTGATGATGGTGAGTGTGGCAGTAGAGATGAAGGCTAAAAAGGAGAAAACAAAAGCACCACTCAACAGGACTATTTTTCATCATTGGGCAGATGTAAATACTGTAAAGCTCAAAGACTTCAATCATACAGAAGGCATAACTTAGACAAAGCAACATCATTTAAAAATAATAATAAAAAATCTCTCCACAATTTAAGTATGTTAGTCAAAGACAGAAGATCATCTATATACAGAGTACCAACAATCAAAACATGATACAGTAATTGTTTCAGGTAGATCCAGATATAGAGCTTCCTAGATCTAACTCCATCTAAAGAAGCAATATACCTCTCACAGCCCAGCGCATAAACCATTCAGCAAAATTATTCAGTTACATATGTGATAAATAAAAGCTATATAATATACAGTAAAAGAGGCAATTGAGACCATAACCTTACCAAAGACCCTAATCAGTGCTTTTGGATCTGAAACATCCAACCAACTACACATGCATGGGTCAAATTGAGTAATCAAGACAACTGCTTCCGTTTGGGACAAGAATTTATGCAACAAAAAATTTAAAAAGACAAAAATACACCAATTTAAAGGAGGAAAAAGGTTGGTTATGGGGAAGAAGCTGCTGCAGCCCTCAGATCGTGTATTCAAGAACAGTGAAGCTTATGGTTTATATTAAGAGCCTTCCCACATTTTGAAACAAGAAAAATAAAAACAACAATAACAACAACAACCACCATCATCATCACTACCACCACCACCACCACAACCAGTAGCCAACAGCCACCAGCAACTAGTAATCTAGAACACATGCTGGTGGGCTCACTGGATGAGCCAATGGGGGTTCAAAATGAAAATCAAAATAACTGTCACGATGCACTTTAAATTCATCATTGGGCAGATGAAAAAGTCTTCAATTCTCTTTCAATGCAATTTAGGGTTGAAGAAATCAAATAAGTGAAGAAAAAAAAAGTAGTCTAAAAATATCTAGCAAACTAGTAGGAATAGAAAAGAAATCAGGAATTACCAACTATAACCATAGCCAAGCAAGGGCCACATGCATTTTAGAAAAGGAACCAAAATGCAAAAAATTAATGTCGATCTTAAGGCAGGTGTGACCAAAATTTATATTCAATTATTTGTTTACTATTATAACATTCCACAGTTTGAAAGAAACAACAATATGCAAGCAAATATGAAAGAATTTCATTATTTAAAAGAGAGAACCTTCTGTCAGGAGTTGGTGTAAAAAGCATTCTTTACGCCACCAATGAATAAACGCCGCATCATATTTCTATTGAAAACCCAATACACTCCAACACACACAATTATAACTTAATCACAAACATGTATCAGACCTGAAGAACTAAACACTAAACAGCTCCAACGCCTATAAACCCATTCCGTCTCCTCTCCTTATACCACCGGACCTCCACCCCGCCGCTGAAGCTGCCGCACACGTCAGTCAGGAGCTGGCGCCGCCGCACTGGATCTCCACCTCGTCGTTCAAGGTTTACCCCTTTTTCTTGATTCTTCTCTGTTTCTTACTTAATGGGTCTTCATTATTTTGATTCTTTTGGCTCTATACTTGTTGTTAACATTATGGGTTTGTCTTTTTCTCATCTGGGTATTGATTTGTTATTGATTTTTCTCTTCTAAACGTTGATTTCTTATGTGGGTGTATGTTTGTTATCAATTTGTGATTGTTCTTTTTGTTTACTTCAGGGCTTGTTTTTCTACCTACGATGCTGGTTTGGCAATATGGTTCTTGATTTTGAGCGATTCTTGGTCATATATTGACTACTTGTTCTTGTTTTGACATAAATGTATTATATGAGTGTGTTACCTAGAATAGAAGGGGACAATTTTGAGTCTTTCTTTCCTATTCTGTGGCTTTTCTATTTTCTATTGTGGGTGTTTTATATAGCCCACAAAGCAAATATAAGATTGTGAGGAGAGGAGAGGAGGAGGTGAAATGGGTTTTTAGACGTTGGAGGTTGGAGCCGTTTAGTTCTTCAGGTCTGATACATGTTTGAGGATTTTGAATTTAATTGAGGTATAATTATGAGTGCTGCAGTGTATTGGGTTTTCAATAGAAATATGTGGTGGCATTTATTCGTTGGTAGCGTAAAAAAAAGGCTCTTTACGCCAACTCCTGACCGAAGGTTCTCTCTATTTAAAAAGATATATTACGACCCAACATTACATAGAATAATTCAAAGAACAAGAAATCTTACAAATTTTACAATGTGCTCAACTATATACACATATAAAAAATTATGGAGTATCAGAAACAGCTTTCAAGGCTGCATTTCCACCAATAATGCAGTGTTAAATTAAAACTACTCAGAGCCCAGTGCATTTATCATCATTCACAACAACAACAACAAAAATCCAAATCAAAACACATAATATAATATAATAAATGCATGTAAAGGAAAATAAAGAAAAGCCCTCAGATCTCATAGCTTTAAAATGATCATCCACGGTTTTTTAAGGCAATGGGCATTCATCAAAAGCCTTTACAAACCACCACCAGAGAAAAACAAAATAGTGTGCGTGTGTGCGTGTGTATATATATATATATATATATGTATGTTAAATGAAGAGTACATGGTGGTTGTGAAAGTGGTGGTGAGTAAAGGGCTGATAATGAATTAAAAACCATGCCAAACCGCTCAATTAAATTTTGATTTGTACATCATTGGGCAAAATGATGGACTATTCAACCAAACAATAATTAAAACAAAGACACAGAAGAAAGCAAGGTGAAAACTGAAGAGAGAAGCAAAAATTAGGGTTCCATGTGTGGACAGTCAAGATGGTCCCTAGAATTTATAGTGAACAATTTTACCTAAAAAGAAACCTACCTTTCTAAAAATGGGTTTTGTTTGAAGATTTAGGTGTTCCTTGGTCTCATACAAAATAAGAAAGCCCACTAAAATTGAGTTCACATGGACCTTCCTAATTTCCAAAATAGGTTGCTAAGGCCCACTCAAGTGGTTTTTTTTGCATAGAACTAAACGAAAACACACAGCCCAATCCATAATATGAGCCAAAACAAGTAACCTGTTCAACAATTTCATGGTATTTAGTACAAATTACAATCATGGAAATGAAAAAAAAAAATCACAACTTTACAACAAAACAAGGCCCAGATAAAAAATCCTATAAATCCCACAAAAAAGGGATAATTTTCCTTCGTTTTCCTAGCAACCAAACATAGATTATAAAAAAAAAACAGAGAACTTAAAAATCTCAAGAGGCAAAACGAGAGAGGAATGGGCATGGATTTAGGATATTCATCACCAAAGACAGAAGATCATCTATATCCCAAATACCAACAATCAAAACATGATACAACAATTGTTTCAGGTAGGTTCAGATATAGAGTTTTATAGGTCTAACTCCATCTAAAGAAGCAATATATCTCTCAGAGCCCAATGAATAAACCATTCAGCACATAATTAAATCTTAACATCTAATGAAAACTACAGTAATATACAATATTTTCACCTTCAGCCAAAATATTCAGTCACATATGTAAAAAATAAAAGCAATATAATATACAGTAAAAGAGGCAATTGATACCATAACTCCATAACCTTTCCAAAGGCCCTAATCAGTGCTTTTGTATCTGAAACATCCCACCAACTGCACATGCATGGGTCAAATTGAGTAATCAAGACAATTGCTTCCTTTTGGAACAAGAATTTATGCAACAAAAAAGGATACAACTTAACAGTGTCTGACATTAGACCAGGTCTAGATACAGTTGACCCTCATAAACATGTATGCTCTCTATGAAAGAGCTCAGATCTCATAGCTCTGACAAAATCAACTACGGAATGCAAATGCCAATCATCAAAAGACTCCGCACACCACCAAGGATACTCAAATACGTACCCTCATACACACACAACTACATAACGGAGAAGACAGGGTGGTGGTGCAGAAAGGCTATCGATAAATTGAAACCATGCAACTGATGAATATAGTTCAGAAGTCCATCATGGTGCAGTATAGAAATGTAGCATGCCAAAAACTAACGAAAATAAAAAGGATAGTATAGTCAAACCATCCAAATAACTAGTTTAGGAAATCAAAATTATTAAGTTGCTAATAAAGCAAAACAAACTGACAAAAATCAAGCATTAAAGGAGGGAAAAAAAAAAAAATATATATATATATAGAGAGAGAGAGAGAGAGAGAGAGAGAGAGAGAGAGAGAGAGAGAGAGAGAGAGAGAGAGATGAGTTCAAGTTACACCTGGTGTAACTTCACAAGAGTTACACCTTTTTTGGACCTTTGATTTGTATTAGATCTAAGGGTGAAAAAAACACTCATAGTCATGTATTTATTATTTCCTAGAAATTAGTAACTAAGTTATTAACTCTTCTTATTAAAAAAAAAAAAAAAAAAACAGCATTAACTCTGTTGTCCATCATCATCTTCATCTTCTCTCCCTCTCTCACATGGTCTTGTGTTCTATGTACTTCCACCCTCAACAATGGAAATTAAGGGCGAGTTCAGGAAACAAGTGAAATTATTATTATTATTATTATTATTTTTATTATTATTTTTGTTACCTTTTTTTCGTGAGCTTTGACAGATTGTTGGGGTTGGTTTGTGTGCAAGTCCCAAATCATAAAATGACAATCGTCTCCCACAGACCCAAACAAATTTTCATTCTTTGAATGCCAGGATACATCTTTGACTAACATTTCATGAGCCTGTGAGATACATTCACAAATCCCATAAACAAAGTATCAATGCAGCATGACTAACATACCAACATTAACCACTAATACGTAAAATTTGACTTAGGAAAATTACCTTATAAACATGCAATGCATCAAACACCTTATCTTGACATATTCTATAGCCTTTTCGGCTTTTGATCATTTTTTTTTTGGAGCTAAAACGATAGACGGTTTTTGATCATTTACTTGTAAATTATTTGTTGCAAGCCTTGGGTAACGGTTTTAGGTGGAGTCTACATATTTTTTTTTTATGATGTTTTCATGCTTTCTTGCGTTTATGGTTAGCGGCTATTGCTAGTTTGTGTTGAAAAGTCCGTTCATCATATATATATATATATATATATATATATATATATATATATTTCTTTTTTGAATGTATGATTTGCAGGGATGAGAGACCATTGCGTCACAACGTTTGCTGGGATGAGAGACCATTGCTTCACAACCTTTTGCCGGCAATCTTTTTATGGAGGTGGAACAACGGTGGAAGAGAAAGAGATAGAGAGAGAAACGTAGAGAGAGAGTCAAATATAACAGTTTTTTTGGGTTTAGAGATAGATATAAAATATAATAAATGAGAGATAATTAATGAGATCTTAATCAGAATATTAGCATTAATAAGGGTATTTTTTTTTACCATTGGATCTACTTAAATCCAATGGTTTAAAAAATGTGTAACTCTTTAAAATTACACACACACACATATATATATAACTTATTTAACTCAACACATTAAGATAATTCGGTAACAATACAATGAAAAGAACACATAATTCAAACATTTTGTTAATGAAAAATCCAAGGCTACCACAAATCTGCAATCAAGTAAATATGGTCTAAAAAATTAAACTCACATTGCCTAATGTAATTTAAAATTTAACCTGTACATGAAAGGATCGGGAAATGGAGAAGCATAATCATATGGTCCACTTAAAGTCTGACAAATAATATTTCCCAATTTTATAGAATACATAATGATATGAGAGCCAGAGACAAAATTCACATGAAGACTTATTAAAGAATCTTGACTAAAACTTTTGAGTTAGAAAACCCACTGAACAAAGATACACTTAACATAGAACCTTGTCAAAATGAAAACCCATTGAACAAAGATAATATGACCATGCCTAAGACTCCGATTAACCATCACCATCAAAGACCTCAATGCAAAACACAAGTTTAGATTTTTAATGCTAAATGGAGTAAATAAGAAATTTAAAAAGACAAAAATACATCAATTTTAAGGAGGAAAAAAGTTGGTTACAGGGGAAGAAGCTGCTGCAGCCCTCAGATCATGTATTCGTGAACAGTGAAGCTTATGATTTTCATTAAGAGCCTTCCCACATTTTAAAACAAAAACAAAAACAAAAACAACAACAACAACAACAACAACCACCACCACCACAACCACAACCAGCAGCCAGCAGCCAACAGCGACTAGTAGCCTAGAACACATGCTGGTGGGCTCACTGGATGCATCGATGGGGGTTCAAAATGAAAATCAAAATAACTGTCACAGTGCAATTTGAATTCATCATTGGGCAGATGAAACGGCTTCAATGCTGTTTCAATGTAATTAAGGGTTAAAGAAATCAAATAAGTGACCTCATCAATTGAAGAATACTAGGAGGAAAAAAAAAGGTAGTCTAAAATATCTAGCAAAATAGTAGAAATTGAAAAGGAATCAAAAATTACCTACTATAACCATAGCCAAGCAAGAGCCACATGCATTTTAGAAAAGGAACCAAAATGCCTAAAATTAATGTCAATCTTAAGACAGGTGTGTGACTGTGACCAAAGTTTATTGTCAAAATTCTTTGTTTACTATTATAATATGCCACAGTTTAAAAGAAACAACAATAAGCAAGCATGTATGAAATAATTTCACCATTTGAAAAAAAAAAATCTAATTGGAACGTGACTAGTAAACAAAATCACCACTTACAACCAAAAGGAATTAAAGAACAAGGGAGTAATAAAGATGTTACAAACTTATAACTTAGAATTGATTGAGTCAAATAGTGTACTTCTAACCACCATCTAGCAGTTCAAGAATTCAAACATTAGATTTCTAATAAAACAGGATAAGGGTACTACTGAGATAAATCCCCCATATCTCATAGTCATAGCTAAAGCCATATCTCATAATAATGATGATGACAACAGAGAAAACATAGTAAAGGCTGGTGAAGAAAGTGAATTGAGTTTTTAATCATTGGACATATACAGATAGAGATAAATTACTTGGGTACATGTGGGTATTTTCAAAGCACTAAATTTTGACCCAACAATATATATGGAGTATCAGAAACAGCTTTCTAGTCTGCAATTCCATCAATAAATAAAAACTGCTCAGAGCTCATAGCTTTGAATGATCATCCACGGTTGTTTTTTTTAAGGCAATGTGCATTCATCAAAAGCCTTTACAAACCACCACCATAGAAAATAAAATTTGTGTGTATATATATATATATATATGATAAAAGAAGAGTAGAAGGTGGTTGTGGTTGTGGTGGCTGTGAAAGGTGGTGTTGAGTAAAGATCTGATAATGAATTGAAAAGCCATGCCTAACCGCTCAATAAAATTTTGGTGTACATCATTGGGCAAAAAATTAAGGACTATTCTACCAAACAATAATTATAATACAGAATAGGCTTTCCCGAATAGGCTTTGTTTGAAGATTTGGGCCTTCCTTGGTCTGTTACAAAATAAGAAAGCCCACTGATTTGCGTTCGCATGGGCTGGCTCTCAACCCATCTCAAGGCAATCATTGTGGGCTGCACTAGTATTTATAATATCACTTCTAAATCAAAGGTTAAAATACTTTTTGGTTACTAAATTTTGAGGTTATAGTTAATTTTGTCATTACATTTTTATAGCAGTTAATTTGGTCCATGTTATTTTTATTTTACAGTCAATTTGGTTTCTAGATTTTGAGTTCACAATCAATTTTCAACTCACAGTCAATTTGGTCTCTATATTTTTATTATTATTATATTAGGCACATAAGTTTTAAGTGTGCCAACTGTATAAATTGTTTGTCATATATGTATTTTCAATTAATAAGTTAACGATCAGTTTGGTTGCAATTTAAAAATAACATTGACCAAAATGAATGGTCTAAATTGACTATGACTCTAAAATGTAGAGACTAAAGTAATATTTTTGCCTAGATCAAATCATCTTTAACATCATATATTCATATCTATTATAATTTAATTACAAGTCACCACTTCAACCATTGTGAAATTTGGTATGGCTTTAGACAAACTCAAAATGAAACTACAAATTTATTTATTTAGTTAGTTATTTGTGTTTTTAGTAATATTATTTCAACTCTAGTAAAAAGAACCATACTCAAATCCTCTTCCCCAATTTTTTTTTTTTTTAAAAAAAATTAAACAAAAGCATTAAATTCATTCATATCATGTAACAGATTGTTGAGGGGGAAATTGATGCCTTTGAATAAAATGTTGGAAAACCAAGCCGAAACTCGACTATGGGCTCTTGAGATGGCACCCAAAGGCTTTCAGTGTGATGACAAGCCTATCCAAGCAAGAAAAACAAAAGCTGCACTTAACAAAACAGCAACAAAAGCCCAATGAAAATACTTTACAATACTTGGTTAGTACATTAGTGGTCCTGTTCTGATAGTTCAAGGGAAATAAATTCTCCAGCGATAAGGGTGAAGTTATGCTTAAGTCCAGAAAGATAAATTGTCCAACGGTAAGGGTGAAATTACACAGTCCAACAATCAATAATTAGATAAATTTAGGAAAAGTGTTAACTCCTGGGGGTCCTTGTATGTCTCAGTCAAGAGGAATTTATTGTACTTTCAGCCATCATTACATCAATGTGAGGGAAGAGTTTGATCGTTATAAATACATCATATCCTTCGACAGTAAAATAAAAAGTAAAAATTAAAGGTTCCATAGGAAGAAGAAAATGATTAATTGGCATGGTGTGAAGGGAGAGAGAGATCCCAGCTCAGTGCAGCAAGTATTAAACTAAGATTTTGGTGAGTGTGTGTTTATAAGGCATGAACGAGGTGAATGTGGGTTGTTTTGAGTGAGTGGGATAGGATTAACACTGAGATTAAAGCTTTTTGTGAGTAGTGGGCTGTTTGTGACTAGTTAGAAGACATTTTATAAGCTGTGATTGTGTAAAGGGGGGAAAAGAATATCTGGGATTAGATGAATGTGGGCTAAAGATAATGTAAAGCAACAGAACACATTAAAAGAAGTAAAATAAGACAAAGCAAACACCTCTTTACAACGTCATCTCCCAGTATCATCCACAATAAAATTAAATATTATGGAACATGACACAAAGAACAGTATAGTAATTGTTATGCTTTAAATGTAGATAAAATGCATTAAGAAACTTATATATAAAAGTAAAACTATGCCACATATGCATGAATTATTAGCAGAACATCTGACAAGGCAAAAGAAATCTACAAAGTCGAAAAAAAAAGACTGACTGACCTTAATAGTGTCATAGTGGTTCAGACAAGCGAAACATATCCAAATAGCAAAATAAACAATTACACAAATGCCAGCACGAATACAGCAAGAAGAGATTCAAATATTGCTTAATATTTCTAAACATTATGATATGTAACTATCATGAAAGTTATGCTCTATGGGGTTGCAACTTGCAAAAAACCCTTTTTGCACTGTGTTTCTAGTCTAGATAGAGCACAACTAGGATTCCAGGCTTTAGTTATATCCTTGTTTAGAATTTTTACAATTCATTGATTATAATTCTGAGAAAACAATGAAAAACATGGGGGCTCCTTATTAACAATGAAAAACAATGAACCCACCTACTCATTCCTTCACCAACTCCCCTAGGGTAAACTAGTCAATTGCTCGATCCAGCCCCGTCGTCTTTCCGGTTTCAAGGTGATGAAAGCTTGCCTGCATTCGGGATTTTCTAATTTTTCAAGGACCTGGTACATGGTTTCATCACTAAGAGAGTCAGCCATAGAGTTCACAATTTCCGTGGCCTTTACCATTGATAAGGGATCAAAAACTTGTGCAGATTCTATGGTTTTTCGACTTTCGCTGTCCTTATCACTACCCGTTTTCCTTGACATCTCCGTCTCCACAATAGCATTAGTGGCTCTATCAAAGGACCTTGCTTTTCTCTTCTTCCCGGCTGAGGTGTCGGGGTGAGCTAGCTGCTTCCCTTTTGGGTTGCTGCATTGCCCCATATCTGGGGGGGGGGGGGGGGGGGGGGGAAGCTCGACCACATCATCTGAACTATCAGGTTCAACACTGACATGTACTCCCTGCATAGAGGATTGTTTGTAAAAATCCGGTTGCCGGGCCCATGTGGAAGAGCTGCCTTAGCAATTCATAGTGGTCCAGCCCCTTTTTATAAAAGTCCTTGCACCTAGGGTTCAACTAGAAACAGACAAGATGTGGTATACATGGGATTAGAGACACTGGTATATATGGGATTGTTTACATGAAGAATTTAAAGAATGAATGGCGCGGAAATAAATTAAATATATAACACACACCGCCACTGCTTCTGACCACGCCGTGTCACTACCTGTGACGGTGTTGGTAACAAGATCACATTCCATTCCGAATCTACCAATTAGTAGGGAAAACGCACAGTATTTTTGTTTAAGCCGATTAAATTTTTGGGTTATTTGCTTGTGGCGATAGTGTTTTCCGGTTCGTTGGATAAACACATCTGTGACAAATGGCCAATGTTTTTTCTTCATTTTCCCATTAGGAATGTTCCCTTTAGCTTTTTCTTCCAACAAAAAATCAATAAACTGCTTTTCTAATGGTGCAGGCCATAATAACTTCAAATCCTCAGCAGCGGATGGGTCTGCCATCTAATAGGACATACACACTTAAGCCCTAAATATTTGGTCATTTGAACAGAAAACTATACCAAACAAGTTGTAGAGTTATGTATAAAAGAAAGTGATGCATCCAGTGCAACACAGAGTGAAGATTAACTCAAAGCAGTTATTACAGGTATATTTTGAAGACATTCTTTTGCAGACAAGTTACATACAGCATGGGAAAAAAAAACCAAATCTAGAATCACAGTTAAAAATTAATTGCAGGGAAGCAAGTAACCAGTTTAGACCTTTATTAGCTTCAGGAAGCCCATTTCAGAAATTATACATATATGAACAGTTAGAAGGGCATGGAGGAAAAACGTGTCCAACATCAAGAGCAACAAGCAACAATGAACAGCAACCAAGAACAAATTTCAGTAACGGTAAACATACCATTTTTGAACTTCTCCTTGAGAATTCCAATTCCCAACTCGCGTACAGAGTATAGAGAGATTAACGAATGAAGAGTGCCGTTATTTTTAAAACAATAAGGTTTATCTTCAAATATTTATACATACTAACATATTTACCACGTCATGTACTGTATTTTACTATCTAAAATATTTATACATACATACATGTAGGTACAATTTAACAATATTTCCAACATAAAAAAATAGATTAAAAAAAAAAAAAAAACAACTTCACTTGTAAATTATGTATATGTCAAGAGCTTTATAACTCAAATGATTAATATCATCTTGTATTTTCATGATATCTAGATTTAGGATTTAAATTTCTTCTTCCCGTTACAACTATCAAATTATCAAGAAAAAACTAACCTATATATCAAATATTTGATTCTTCTTGATTCTAAATATTTGACCTATTATAAATGTGAAAAAAAGGAACAACACGTTATGTATTCTAAAAGTACCTACTAATTTCTCCTTATCTTACTATTCTAATTAGTTCTATCTTTTAGGAATAAGATTTGGTGAGATTTTGTTCTTTATCATCTTGAGCAATTTAGTTATTGTGAGGATTAGTTTTGGGCCATCAAAATCACTACAAAGATTTCCCTTAAATGCAATAACATAATAATCAAATTTGTTCATTATTCTCTGGAGCATTTCCAAACAAAATGCTGAAATAATCACCAATAAGCCATTAGTGGGGGAAAAAATTAACCTTAAAAAGCCAAAGAGCAAGTTTGGTATTCTTTTTCAAAAACGATCTCCCATTCAACAAAAATTGAGTATTTCTTTACCTAAATATCAATAAATTATAATTTCTACCTGTCCAATTAAGCAAAACAATGACCCCGGGTCAAATTATATCCCATATTAGATTGGTTTGATTTAAGGCACCAAAAGTTTTTTTAACGAAGAACACTTTTTTTTTTCTAATTTCGAAAGTAATTTTTAAGTTTAACTTCTTTTTTCAATGCATCCAAACAGGACTTTCAAATTTCAACGTAAGGTGATAAAGTTTTAAATTAAAAAAAAAATAGGAAGTTCAAATGCGTCAAGGTGTGAGGTAACAGGATTCATTGGTCCCAAACTTGATGGGAAGTATTTAGTGGAAGGTTTTTGAGCTCTGCTCATACTTAAGCTAGGCATTGTTATGCAAAGGGCTTGAGCAGCAACTACCATTAGTGGAGCAAGAAGAATTGTTGTATCACCGTGTTCCATGTCATGTATGTGTCCATGCTTCTTAGGAAATAGCTCTTATTTCCATCAAAATGATCCGACTTAGAAACATTAAAAGTATCCACAACTAATCTTGGGAAATTGTGAATTATGAATTTTGAATTAATTAAGTTCTACAATTCCAATTAATTTAATATTTTCTAGAGACAAGTTTTCAAGTAGTTCCATTAAATTAGCACCTGCTTATTTTCTTACTCTATATTCTGCATATCCCATTTGTTGAATACACAAACCGGAATTGCAACAGTGGCAGAGCCAGGAATTTTGAGTTTGGGAGGGGGGAGGGGGGGGAACTATTGTGTCAAGGTTAACTCAAATCACAAATAGATACCATCCTAAAAAATCCACATAATATGTGTGTATGAAAATATAAATTTTAATTTTCTTATTCTAAAGTAAGTTATATATATATACACAAAATTATCAACTTTAATACGTATATATATACATCTAGATACACGATCTTCTTTATAAAAGAAACTTATAATCTTCTTAAACTCCAATAAATATACAAACATTGTATAATTGGGTATACAACATACAAATATAAAGAACAAAAAAGAAAAAAGAAAAAAAGAATATAGTATCTTCCATCAAAGTCATGCTTGACAATAATACTTTACGAACTTCATCAATTATTATTTTTATAACAAAATTATACATAATTTCCGTTTTAAAATATAAATTGTTCCTAAAACTTCATCCATAGTTGACAAATCAAAATCATATTGTTATAACTTGAAAGCTCGAAAATGTGTTGAAAACACAAGAGCAATTTAGACCCCCAAATTAAAGTTACGGCTTGGTTGATTTTACACTAACTTAATACTAAGTGCGGAATAGTGTAAACACAAGCATATATCCAAGGCAACTACTCTAATCCATATTTAAAGCAACACAGCAATAAAAATGAAATGACCAAGAGTAGGGAAGAAGGATGCAAACACAGATAACACCGAGACGTGTTATCGAAAAGGAAACCGAAGAACTCGGCGAAAAACCTCTCCGCCGCCCTCCAAGCGGAAATCGATCCACTAGACAATCAGTTGGGATACATGGGTTAGCAAGAGACCCTCCAAGCCTAATCTACCTGATGCACC
This sequence comes from Quercus aquifolioides, assembly GCA_019022515.1. NCBI lineage: Eukaryota > Viridiplantae > Streptophyta > Magnoliopsida > Fagales > Fagaceae > Quercus > Quercus aquifolioides. The sequence goes on from JAFHAW010000255.1 coordinate 196,533, forward strand.
TAAGCCCTCTAAGCTCCTACTCCAACAAGGCTTCTCGGAACCGTGTCTTGTCTAGCTCTCCGGATCCCGCAACAAGCTCCATGTTGCATCTGCCATCCTTGGCTTCTTCCAATGCTTCCCAGCAGCACCAAAACGTCACTCAACACTCTCAAAAGATGTGGTAAATGTTTGGGCTATCAACCTCTCAATGGTATGGAAATGGAGAGGGAAGAGTTGAGGAAATACCACAAGCAAGTGTATAGAGAAATGTGGGGATGACAATCTCTAATTCCCAATGTGTTTGGCTAGGATTTTTTTCTCTGAAGCTCTCCTCAACATTTGTGGGTAATGTGGGTATATATAGGATAGGCACAGAAAGTGTGACTCAAACTAGACAGGCTGGCAGAACAGAATGTCTCGCGGGTGTCTCGCGGGAAGCCCTTACCCGTGAGATACTCGCGAGACACAGTTGTCTCCACCTGGCCTGACTTTTCGCATTCCAGCATGTGCAGGGCACATGGGTTATTTAGCGGGAAGCTTAGTCGCGACATACCCGCGAGAATTCTTCAGTCTTCAAATGCTTGGGTCTTCACACACTCTCTCTATCACACAACCCTTACAACAAATCCCACAATACATATAGGGTATAAACGATTGAAAGTAATTACAATCAAATTTGACACGGAATAAAAGCCAACAAAACATAGTTGTAAATAACAACTTTACAATCTCCCCCTTTGGCTATTCCGCAACAAAACCCTAAAACAGACTCTAGACTTAAACATGAGTTTGGGAACAAAGGTAAAACTCACTCACACCTAATCTAGATTCTAAACAGCTCTTAAAACATATGAACAAGTAACTCCTGAAACACAACAACATAAACATATCATTGTATGCAGAAAGCTTGAAATGCATATGGAGCAAATAAAATGTGATCAAGCAAAATGGAATAAAAGCAATAGACCATGGCAAGATTAAACAAGCAATCACTATACAAAAGTGATCACAATGCTCATTCACACAAGGAATGAACTTCCGGACATGCAAGATGATAAGCTCATTTGAAGAGTATCATTTGCAAATCCAACACTCAACCAATGCGAAATACACGAAGTATTTACGTCTAGGAACAATCCTACAAGGGCACAAGAGTGTTCATCACTCAACCAATGCATAGAACGTATACGCATCTAGGAACAATCCTACAAGGGTACAAGAGTGTTGTACTAAGGTAAAATGTAAAACATTGAACATCAAATACTTAAGCATACAGGCTGCATAAGCAAGGTACTGCAAACACATGGCACAAACCATAAAAGCCTACAAATGTATGTAGGAAAAAAAACCCTAAAAGCTTAAAAAGTATCATGGGTACATGCAACAATGCTACAAAGCATAGAGAATAAAACAAAGTACTGAAATTAATACTGAAGTCAAAGCATAAGTGTCAAAGCTTTAAACCTAAAACAGTAAAACAACAAACATAAACCAGTTATTAAAGACATAAGCTAATAGAAAACAGTTCTACTCCCCCTATCACTATACTCCCCCTGTCAAAATACCATCTCCCCCTTTTTGTCATGGAATAGCTAGCCATCACTTTCTTCTAGCTTCCTTTGAATCTCATCCAGCTGAGTTTCGAGAGATGTTAATTGCTTGTCAAAACGGGAGTGTTGAGAGTATAGGATATTAGCTAGTCCTGAAATCTTAGTGTTGATCTCTTGAAGTGCAACCATGATGTTGTCGAACTTTTCATCATAGGAATGGGGATTAGAACTTGAGCTTCCCGAAGTTGCATGATGTTCTTGCTTGACTGACTTCTTGGTGTGACTCATACTCGCTTGGAAAGTACGAATGTTAATTGGGCTAGGCCTCGGATGAAGGCGCTCATCTGCAGAGGGACGCACACCTTTGAGCTTCAGAATTCGAGAGATGAGGCGACTAAACGGAATGCAATTCCTTGAGGCAGTTCGGTCAACTGTTTTTATGAAAATGTGGAAGATGTGAGAGCATACATCAATTTCCACATCAGATACTAGGTCATGTAGAAATAATACTCGATCAAGATTGATGTAGCCGGTGCTTGACAATGGGTAGAGATTGTTGCACATGATTGTGGACATAAGCCTTAATTCCAGAGAAAGTGAAGCCACATTGATTGACTTTCTACTAGAAGAGAATTCCAAATCAGCTCCTAATTCTTCCCGAAGTGTGTCCTCATCCGGAACTAGTTCATCATAAACGGGTGGTATAGGAAGTATTGGCCGGTTTATGTTTAGAATTTCAGACAGGTACACGGAAGTTACCGAGAACTGCTTTCCTCTAACCCAGCACTTGATCTCTTCTCCTTCTACAAAAGCATTTGCATAGAACTCTTTCACCATGTTTTCATAGGCATCCTCAAGATCAGAGAGAAGAAAATTCCAATCTTTTGTGGCAAACCAGACAGGAATTTTAGTATCTAAGAGAGATGACTGATCAACTGCCCTTTCAACTAACAAGGGAGCATCTCGAAAAAGGTTCTTATATGACGCAAAAGCAGCATAAGACTTAAACAAGATAGGATCATAAATTCCTGTTGAAAAACGAGCTCTCTTTGGTCTAGGGGAATTGTCATCAACATCAATGATTGGCTCTTTCCCTTTGCTGCTGCCACCTTTCACAGCTAAAGTCTTGAATGGAGACATCAGCACATAAGAACACAACAAACAGACCACAAATGCACAAAACAAAACACCAAAACTTGATTAGATTCAAGTTAGTTCAAAACAAGTGAACTAGTTTAAAACAGAGCATAACCATCTCAAACTAACATGCTATGACACACAAACCAATAAAACATAAACACAATGTATGAACTTCAGTAACTATGTATGTGTGTGCATATGTGTGCATGTGTTAATGCAAGTGGGGTGTGTGTGAGATGCATGAGGTGCTCCTAGATGGTGCCTAGGTGTGTGCCTAGTGTGTGTATGGCATGACATTGAGGCATAACATGGACAAAGTGTGAAAGCCACAAAGCCATTAACACAACATGATAAACATGGGACACAAGACCTATATCAATGATTGGAACTAAGATTAGACCACATCAAGAACACAAATGTCATTTAGACATTTTGTCAAACACCTAGCATGCACATAAGCAAATATAACATGAACAATGCATGAACAAGGTGAAAACTTGCCTAAATACAGGATAAAATGCCACACGGGGCCAACACAGATGCACAATGATCAAATGGGACAAAGCCCAATCAAAAGATTTGACAAAATTTCACCCAAAATAGAAAAACATCCAAATTTTCGAAAAAAAACCCCAATTTTCAAAACCCTAACTAAAAAGCTGCATAATCCGAAAATGAACGATGAAGATGGTGTTAGACACACATACCTTATGAAGATTTTGCAGAAATTTTGCTTGAGAATGATGGGTTTTTGAAAGAAATAGATTTTGGGTTGAAAGGGGTTCGAAGGAAGTTATGCGAGGGAAATGAGAGAGTTTTGAAAAACTGTCACATCTGCTACATATAAAGAGAAAACACGCGTTTTTCGCGGGTTAGAAAGTAGCGACACAATCGCGAGACAATCGCGAGAATGGCCACTGAAGCACAAAGTTTTCGCGAGAAACTTCTACGTCGCGAACCAATTGCGAGACAGTCGCGATACCTTCTGTCTGATTTTGGAAAAATCCCAGTTTTTTGCCAATTAGCATTTCGCGAGAAGCTGTTGGTCGCGAAACAGTCATGAGACAGTCGCGAGAGTCTCTGTGTAAAAATGCAAAATTTTTATTTCCCTCATACACTTTTCGCCGGAAGCTCTAAGTCGCGAGCTTCTCGCGAAACAACTCCTGAATCAGTTTTTTGATGAAAAACACACAAAATGCATTTTGACCAAAAACATAAACACACGAAAGTACAAAATCACTTTCAAAAACATATAAAACACTCAAAAATCTTTTTGGGTTTGATCAACAAGTATTTGAGCATACGCATCACATTTGAACATATACAATCACACAAATGAGATAGGCATTGATTGAATCAAAGTCTTGTGTGTTGTGTGTGAGTATCCAATGTAGAATAGTCTTTAGACCAGAGTAAAGTTTCAATGATCAATTCAATCGAGTCATACACAACTAATACGAAGTCAAGTGGACTATCTTCATTTTAGAAATGAGTATATATGACCTCCCACACATTGAATACATAACTTAGAAGCTTTTCATTTGACTTCTACAAAAATCATAACGATTGGTCCATTTAATGTTGTGTGGACAAAAACATCTCAATTTTTGAGATTGGTGCTTGAAATTTTTGACATTTCAATTTTGATGATAAGCCTTTGGCTTTTTGAGCACCATAAAAAAAACATTAAAAAGAGTCGCTTTCCCTTTTTCCTAGTCAAATACTAGTATGTGCGACAGGCTTTTGCAGCTCAATATCTCTTTTCATTTGGAGATTTACATTTGGTGAGCTCGTTTTGCAAAAACATAAAAATAAAGTGGGAAGAGATATAGACACAAGTCTAAGCAAGTATCAAAACCAACAAGGCTATTGACCAATCATTCATGACAAGCTTGAAGATCTATTTACAACAGTCACACATAGTTTTCAAGATTTCTTCTACATAGAAATGAGTGCATACATAACAAGCCAAGATCGTAAATGCACTACGTCATTAGTACGAAGGTACTAGGCCAAACTCACATGTGACATCCACAAAACAAGTGATCAAACTTTTGAGATTTTTCAATTTTTATGGGTTTTTGAATTTTTTGAAACACACCCAAAACAGAATCAAGAAAAGTAAGATCAACAACCAACATAAACAAAAACTTGAACAAACCAAAAACAGGTAAAAGAAACACCAAAGCTGAACAAGTGTGACCAAAACAACAGATATGCAACAAAAAAACAGTGGAGGTTCACACAAGAGATAGAGTTCAAGGAATGATACCGACACCGATGGTCTTACACAAAGACTCAAACTTTGGGGCCATCGAAAGGTTTAGTGAATATGTTTGCCTTCTGGTTGTCAGTGTTGATGAACTCCAAATACACATTCTTGTCTTCCACCAAGTCTCGAATAAAATGATACCGGATCTCAATATGCTTTGATTTCGAGTGTTGGACAGGATTTTTTGACAAATTTATGGCACTTGTATTGTCACAAAACACACACATAGTGTCTTGAGTGATTCCATAATCATGAAGTAGTTTCTTCATCCACAATAATTGTGCATAACAACTTGCTACTGCAATATACTCAGCTTCTGCTGTTGATAACGAGATTGAGTTTTGCTTTTTGCTCATCCATGATACCAAGTTGTTTCCGAGATAAAAACAGCCACCGGAAGTGCTTTTTCTATCATCAATGCAGCCAGCCCAATCAGCATCAGAATATCCAGCTAAGCACTCATTTGAGTCTCTTGAGTACCAAATTCCATACTCAAATGTACCATTTATGTATCGGATAATTCGTTTGACAGCTGTTAAGTGTGATTCTTTGGGTGCTGCCTGAAATCGAGCACATACTCCTACACTGAAGGCAATGTCTGGTCTGCTAACAGTGAGATATAGTAGGCTGCCTATCATGTTTCAATAAAGTGTTGGATCCACTTCTACACCTGATGCATCCCCACTCAGCTTTAATGAAGAGCTCATTGGAGTGAAGGTATGCTTCTTGGAGTCTAGGCCAAATCTTTTAACTAGATTTTTGGCACATTTCTTTTGTGAAATGAATATCCCATCTTTCCTCTGTTTCACTTAAAGCCCTAGGAAATAGTTTAGCTCTCCCACCATACTCATCTCAAATTCCCTTTTCATTTCTTCGGAAAATTCATGAACCAGTTGATCAATCGTGGATCCAAAGACAATATCATCCACATATACTTGAGCAACGAGGAGAGACTTCTCATCTCTTTTTACAAACAATGTTCGATCAGCTTGGCCTCTCTTGAAACCATGATCCAATAAGTATGTTGTAAGACGATCATACCACACTCTCGGTGCCCGCTTTAACCCATACAGTGCTTTCTTCAACCTTAACACATGATCTGGAAAGTGAGGGTCTTGAAACCCCTTCGGTTGCTCAACAAATACCTCTTCATTTAGAAAACTATTCAAAAAGGCACTTTTTACATCCATTTGATACAATTTGAAATCCATAACACATGCTATGGACAGTAGAATTCGAATAGACTCTAATCTTGCAACCGGTGCAAATGAATCATCGAAATCTATACCTTCCACTTGAGTATATCCTTGAGCTACCAATCTGGACTTATTGCGGATAACCTCACCGTCTTCATCAGTTTTGTTCTTGAAGATCCACTTGGTGCCGATCACATGGGTATCTTTAGGCCTTGGGACCAACTCCCATACATCGTTTCTAACAAACTGATGTAGCTCTTGATGCATAGATTCTACCCAATTCTCGTCTCTAAGAGCTTCCTCCACCCTTTTTGGTTCGAATTGAGCAAGATAACAATTGTACGTCACATGATTCGCACTGTACTTTGGCCCTTTTCTCAAACGAAGTCCCTCATTAACATCACCAATGATATTACTTGATGGATGATTCAAGATTACCCTTGATGACAGTCTCTTGGAGGTAGAAGGTTCTTCATCTCGGGAGATTGGAGGTTAAACTTCTGGAGGGGTGAGAGGGCTTGAAGACCCTTGTGTGAATCTAGTCTCCCTTCTTGGTACAAGAGGTGTGGATTCTTTTTCTGGTGATTCTATCTCAGCATCATCATTTTGAGACAAGTTGTCCTCAACATCCCCCTTCTTCAAATTAGATCCTTCACCATCATCAATATTCTTTTCGGAAATGGTGTCATCAATGACCACATTTATTGATTCCATTACCGTCTTGGTGCGCTTATTGAACACCCTATATGCTCGGCTATTTAATGAATAACCTAGGAATATCCCTTCATCACTTTTAGCATCAAATTTTTTGGGATTCTCCCTATCATTGAGAATATAACATTTGCTCCCAAATATTCAGAAATACTTCACCTTCGGCTTCTTTTCTCTCCAAATTTCATACGATGTCTTCTTCGTTCCTGCTCAGAAGTAAATCTTGTTCCCAATGTGACACGAAGTGTTCACAGCTTCAGCCCAAAACTTCTGTGGAAGGTTTTTGTTGAGTAACATTACTCGAGCCATTTCTTGAATCACCCGATTCTTCCTTTCAACTACTTCATTCTGTTGTGGAGTCTTTGGGGCTGAGAATTCCTTCTTGATGCCGTGTTTATTGCAAAATTCTTCAAACTTAGCATTTTCAAACTCTTTTCCATGGTCACTTCTGATTTTGACTATGGGTACTCCCTTTTCATTCATCAATCTCTTGCACAATTTTTTCATCTTCTCACATACTTCTGATTTCTCTCTAAGAAAATCCACCCAAGAGTACCTTGAGAAGTCATCAACTACCACCATAATATAACGCTTTCCACCCATGCTTTCTGTTCTTGTTGGACCCATTAAATCCACATGCAATAATTCTAACGGGCGAGAAGTTGCAACTACATTCACTTTAGGATGGCATGATTTTGTTTGTTTTCCCAATTGACATGGACCACAAACACTCTTCTCAATTTTCCCAAACTTTGGTAGACTGACCACCGCTTCAAGCTTCGAGACTTTTGCCACTTGTTTGTAATTTGCATGTCCAAGTCGTTGATGCCACAACTCCAAGAGATTTATCCGAGCAATCCGACATGCTATGCTTGGTTTGGGGATAAACCCATAACAATTATCGGTGGTCCTAAGTCCTTTCAGAACTTGAACACCTTCTTCATTCAAGATTAGACACCCTTTCTTCGAAAATTGCACCAAGAAATCTTCATCACAAATCTGAGTGATACTTAGCAAGTTCACTTTCAGACCCTTGATATACAGTACATCAGTCAACAAGGGCAGTCCCGAAATATCCACCGTTCCCTTTCCAAGAACTTGTGAATGACTACCATCCCTAAATGTCACAAAACCATCTTCCTTCTGTTTAAGAGTTTTGAACAAGGATTTCTCTCCAGTCATATGCCTTGAACAACCGCTATCAAGATACCACAAACATGAATTAAACACTTTCAATGTCGTATGAACAAAAAGACATGCATGAGAGAGACATTTTTGACCATCAAAACAGGACTCATTTTTCTTTAATTTGTGCAAGGATGAGTGTAGTTTCCCTTTTAGACGATCAAGTTTATCACACAAGTGTCTATTTCTTCTCTCATATTCATGGACTAAGGACATTGACTCACATAAGCTGTTATGTATATCATGGACTAAGGACATTGACTCATGAGTTGGAGTTGTATTTTTATCGAATTGTCCTTTAGTTTTGTCCCTACTTAAACATAGGAATGTAGGGCATTTTTAAACCAAAATGAGGAATCCAAATTAGAGAAGCCCCTTAAATAGTAGTATAGGCAAAGTTCTCAAATCACTTTATGAGAGAGCTGGATCATTTTACTTTTTTGAAATTTTTAATAATTCGTCCTAAATTTTTTCTCCTTTCTTAAAAAAAAAAAGAAAAAAAGAAAAGATAGATAATAGATAAGAAAGAGGTATGATTCCAAATCATAAACACGAGAGTGACGAGACCAAAAAAATAAAAAATAAATAAAAAACTTTGATTTTTCTTTGATATTTGGCATCGGCAGCAAGACCATGTGTCCTGTCGTAAAATAAAAAGTGGAAAGTAAGAACAAAAAACCAAAGTAGCCTAAGAGCATTAGCATCACAGAATTCCAATTCTACTCTATTTTACCATTCTAAAAAACCACTTTATCATTATACCATCCCATTTTATAATACCTCCAGCATCCCAAACTTTTATTTTTCTATTCTACTCATTAAAATAATATATCTACACAATAAAATATATTTTTTCTTTTTTATTTTTTTTTCCAATCACCAACATCAGAGAATTCCTCCACCTTCCCTTAACCTCTATCACCGTGCCTCCACTGCCCAGTCACCACCACTGCGCCTCCACCACGCCCACCACGCCACCACTGCCCACTAAAATCCCACAAGAACAAAAACCCATATTAAAAAAAAAAAAAAAACCCACTCCGTGACCCATGCCGACCAAAACGCAAAACCCAGACCTCGCCAACTAAGCACGACATAGCAACCCACGGTCAAACACAGCAACCCACCCTCTCCGATTCAAACCTCTGTCAAACCCATCGGAGCCATCTCCAGCAACCCACCCTCTTCGATTCAAACCTTTGTCAAACCCATCGGAGCCATGTCCAACACACCCAGCCCGCCGATCCAAACCCACCATCAACTGATCCCAACTCATCACCATGCCCAGATCGAACCACGATCCCACCACCACCACGAGCCATCTCCAACACACCCAACTCACCACCAAGCCGATCCAAACCCACCATCTCCAGTGCAAGCGTTGAACGAGAAAGAGAGATGTGAGATGAGAGAAAGAGGGACTTTGCATGGAGTGGGAGACGGAGAGACAGAGTGGGAGTGCGAGGGAGAGAGGACTGAAGGAGAGATGGAATAAAAAATTAATATTCAATTTAGAATTGTGCTACAGTGCAATTCTAAAGGTAGAATTGTACTGTAGCAATATTGCAAAAAAATTTGCAATACTTGGGTTTGACATTCCCTAATGTAAAAATGAAATTACTTCAATTACAAGTTGTTTTATGAAAAAATATAATAACAAAGTTATATTCTTTAACACTACCCTTTTTCTAATTTTATTTTTTTTGTTTGGAGGTTGGTCCTGGATTGTGCTTGTTTTGAGGAATCTCATTGATTGCTTCTCTAGAGCACAGTTTAGTCCATGAGAACCTTAATTCGTGATGGTAAGGACTTTGTTCTTAACCTCTCTTGTCTCCTCTAAAATAATGGAGCTATAATTTTTGTCATGTCAGTAACAAATGAAGAACATTAACTTATCATAGTAGATTTTTCTATTAATTGATTCATTTTTATCTAAAAAGTACTAATATTTTAGATGTTGGCAATGATTTTTTATCTCAATTGACACTTTCTATTAGTCTAACATATACATGTTCAAATCCTTGTCACTCATAGTAACTAGAACAAGTATGAGACTATTTGGTTGGTTTTGGCATCCAAAATGATCAGTCCAAACTAATGGACATTACTATTTTTGGTGAAAGATAGGAGCAAAATGGCCCAAACCCAATTGTATTTGAATTGAGAACACTTATATGGTCCGTTTGGTTGGAGGATAGAAAAGAATTAGGCTATGTTTGGTAACAGTGTTTGTTTTCTATTTTCAAAAACTTGTTCTTGAAAATATAAAGAAAAAACAATTTTCTTGTATTTTTGAAATCAAAACATGTTTGATTAGTTGAAATTAAAAAAATATTTTTTTGAAGAAAAAAATAAAAAATACTAAAATATGTTATTACTGGGATATGAACTCTAATGCTAACTCATTAAATGAAACAGATTCATTAAATCAAATGCGTGTTTTCATTGAATTTTGAAAACTAGAAAGCCTTTTGCATATTTTCAGTTTTCCTTCACAAATTGAGTTTTAAAAACAGTTTTTATTTTCTGTCCATTTTTTGTTGCCAAACAATTTTTTTTTAGTTTCAAAAATAGAAAATTATTTTTGAAAACAAAAGTTAAGGAGAAAAAATAGTCACCAAACATACCTTTAGTTTTCTCTTATTTATGTTTGATTAAGAGGATGGAAAAGTTGAGAGATAGAAAATTTATTTATTTAGTTAAGAAGAAAAATAAGATGATGAAAAATGAAATTGATATAAATCAAGAATTATGTCCCTATTACATTAAACAATTTTTTTCATAGTATATGAATAATTCCTTTTCATTATTATTATATAAGAAAAAAAATGTTATCAATATATGTATACGTAAGCAGAAAAGTATTTTCAGCCTTCTTTCAAAAACAATTAGCCAAAAGAAAAAAAAAATGTTTTGCCGGAATTTAAAAATAAAATAAAATAAGTAACGGTGTACATTCTAACAAGTGGTAGCAACAACTAATAAGGACAAATAATGAGAATAAAAAATTAAGACAAACAAGTAAGTACCACATAGCATTAATAATAAATGGGATACTATGTCATTTTATACTTCCAGATTTTTTCTTCCTCGTTTTCTCTCAGATTTGGGAGGATTCGTTTTTGGGTAGGCTGAGGAGAAAACACTCGTGTCTTACCAAAATCTACCACCCTTTTTCTCTTTACCAAACAATTAATTAAAATTATCTATTTTCTCCTATTTTTTACTTTTTTTTCATCATTTCTAAAATCATTCTAAACCAAACATACCCTAAAAAAAGATATTTCAAATTATTGTAAGTTGTGGGTTCTATTTAATCCAAAGGGATAGTTTATAATTATTGAATAAAAAATTTATGTTCAATCTCTACTTTCATCAAAAATCAATTATTATCTTGGTTTAATTATAAAAAACATAATCATCAGAAGTGAACACAACTCTATAAATAAATAAATTAATTGCAAGTTGCAATTGTTTCAGCTTTAATATTTTTCTTCTAAAACAAAGAAGATTTGTTCATGCCTAATTTTCTATGCTCTTTCGTTTCATTCGTGGGTACGGATAATGATGCCTCTTATATCAAATATTCACAGCTAATAAACATATACCGAATATTCTGTGCTGAAAGCACAATTTAAGTTAGTTACGAAACAAATAGCTTCCACGTTTGATCTTACTCTCCATTTTAAATAAATATAGTGCCGCCTCAGACACCTACAATCAAATATTAAAATTTTGTTAATATATATGCGCACGGTATTGGCAAATTTGATACGTGAATTGTGACGAGAATAATAAAGAAAACCCATGTAATGAGATGTGACATGAAATGATTACCGTAGAGATACGCTGAGATATATCTGTAATCCAGAGTCTGCAACAAAAGCAAAGAATCTGTGAAAAGATTTTTTTTTTTTAAAAATCTACATTTTGCTATTCTTGGATTGGACTGGAGGAACAGGGGCTGAGAAATTTGCCATCAATGGGGTGGCGGTTTGGTGATGATAGTCAGCTTGTCAATCTCATATTAATACGGGAATAGTGTAGTTTTTGCTGGCTTGACAGGTTCATAATTTCGAAGGGCTTTCACCATAATCAAGAGTCTGGGGAGGCACCGAATGGACGTGGATGTGAAAACTTTGTCAGATTTTTTTAGCTTTGCTTATATTTGCACACCTTATATCTGCAAACCCCATCAAAGACTTCAATGCGCAATCAAATCTCTCTCTGTGTATGGGAACTGACGAATTGTGTTCTGGGAATCACGCAAAAGTGGCCTACTACAGGCACATTGTATGATGAGAATTATGATGTAGAACTTTATTTGGGTGAGGAATCCGCGTCATAGCTGCTTCAAACACGGAACATTTTTTTTTCTTTTTTTGGTTTCCATCCTAAAAGTTGTCCACAAACTAATTACTATTTATGATTAGTGAGTTTTAATGGTGTAAATAGATGGTTTATGGAGTTTTTATTTTTATTTTTAAAGTGCAGTTATTTAGATTTGAATTAGAAAACACACCCAGTTGAATTTGAAATAAGTACTTTGAGATCGAGTACTTAATCACTCGGCTAACATGAGACAATTAGACAAATACTTTGAGACCCAGTCAAACAAGCAACCATGAACAAATTTCAGTAACTTGAATTTAACAGAAACATTAATCACTTACCTTAGGTGCAGGAACTTTGTTAGAGGAGGATGATGAAGATGGTGAGGAGAACAAAGGGAGCTCCATATATAAGCCAGACGCCAGACGCGGAGTGAAGGCATTTATGGTGATTTGAGATAAAGCCTGGGTTTATAGGTGTAGCTGGCTGTGCGATTAGGGGGTTTGATTTTGGGGGAGACGACGTACTAGATCAGCAGAGAATCCCAGATACAGAATCCTTTGGATGGAAGATGTGAAAGTGAAAAGAATGAAGACGGAAGTGCCTGTAGACGGAAGTCACCAACTTTCAATAAACGCACTTCACACTCAAAATTTACCTTGTCGTCCCTTCTTTTCCTTATGTTTTGTTGAAGGAGGCTTTGACGATAAACGTGCTTTGACGATAAAGTTAAGGATAAATAATTTTGGCAACTTGCCCCCTACTCTGTAGTCCGGCCCTATTATTCTAGCATTTGTACAACTTCATAGGGTTTCGAAATAAAGACAATGGACTGCATACTCTTGTAAATCTATATATATTCCATTATAATATTTTTAAGTGTGGAGTAAAGTTTTGACACTATTTTTATAAGAAATAAAAAAAAATGGTCAAAATATGGTTGTTTGGTAAAGTGTTTTGAGCAATAGTTTTCAGTGTTTAAATAACATTACACACTTTTTCACTCAAACGTATTTCCAAAAAATATAAACAACATTACTAGAACAACATTATCAAACGGCCTCTTAATTGTTTTTTTTTCTTTTTCCATAAAAACTTTCTTTAAAAGAATTATTAACCAACATCTCATCTAACATCAAAACTTACTTTATTTATTTTACCATTTCATTTTACAACTCATCTAACATCTCAATTTTTATTTTTATATACAACTTATTAAAATAATATAAACTACATTATCAAATAATAATTAAAAAAATCATGTTTCTTTATGTTCTCTTTCATTTCTTTTTCCTCTCTTCACCTTTCTCAATTAATATAATAACAGGGTATTTATATCCCTAATGCAAGTGTACTATCATGTCAAACCTTTAATTGTCATTGTATAGTCACATCCCTACAATGGTAATTAGCTAGGTCTACAGAAGCTTTTTTTTCTTCTCGTTAATTCATTTTATAGCTTTAGGTTTGATTTTGTTGACAGAATTGAGTAGTCACATCAGAGTCCAAATCGTTTATCCCACTCTTTCTGTACACTATATACTCCACAAATAAAAACGTATCACATATTCATCTATTTTATTAAATGCTAAATTTATGCATTCTATTATTTCAATTACTTAAATATAATAGGTTATTTATTTATTTATTTTAGGAAATAGAAATAATAGAAGGCATAAATTTAGCATTTAATAACCATAAAAACTTTCTTTAAAAGAATTATTAACCAACATCTCATCTAACATCAAAACTTATTTTATTTATTTTACCATTTCATTTTACAACTCATCTAACATCTCAATTTTTATTTTTATATACAACTTATTAAAATAATATAAACTACATTATCAAATAATAATTAAAAAAATCATGTTTCTTTATGTTCTCTTTCATTTCTTTTTCCTCTCTTCACCTTTCTCAATTAATATAATAACAGGGTATTTATATCCCTAATGCAAGTGTACTATCATGTCAAACCTTTAATTGTCATTGTATAGTCACATCCCTACAATGGTAATTAGCTAGGTCTACAGAAGCTTTTTTTTCTTCTCGTTAATTCATTTTATAGCTTTAGGTTTGATTTTGTTGACAGATTTGAGTAGTCACATCAGAATCCAAATCATTTATCCCACTCTTTTTGTACACTATATACTCCACAAATAAAAACGTATCACATATTCATCTATTTTATTAAATGCTAAATTTATGCATTCTATTATTTCAATTACTTAAATATAATAGGTTATTTATTTATTTATTTTAGGAAATAGAAATAATAGAAAGCATAAATTTAGCATTTAATAAAATAGATAGACATGTAACATATTTTTATTTGTGGAGTATATAATAGAGCAGAAAAAGTTGACAAAAATTTAGACTCATCACATCATGCTCTACTCTTTAGACTCTATACTTCATAAAGTTTTGATTCAAAGTTTAATTCTTGCCTTTTGTTGACAGGATTGGGTAGTCACATATAATACTTAAAAAGTCATCTTGAATGCTATTAACTTCTTTTTCTTTTTTTTATTGAAAATGCTATTAACTTTACAAAAGTACAAATAATGAGTAGTCACATATAATACTTAAAAAGTTTGAACGTTTCACATTCACACCTACCAAGTTAACTACGTGGTCCATATATTTGTCCTTAAAATTGTTTTTTTTTTTTTTTTTTCCCACCGTCACACGTTTTGCTTTCTTTTATGTCTTGTCACTTTGCTTCACCGCATTGTCTTGAATGACTACCCAATTTTATGTGATAATTTATAGTAAGCAAAACCAAAAAAAAGAAGAAAAGAAACAGTAATTGCAGGATTGAAAGGTGTACTATGCACTACTTTTTAACGGTTGAAATTAAAAAGTTAATTTTTAATATCAACCATCCGATAAGAAAGTTAAAAAAATTAAAAAGAAATTAATAATTTTACAAAAGTACAAATAATGGGAGAGAAATTGCATGATGTAATAACTCTCCATCCATAATTGTACCCTAATTCATTCCATACACACCCAACAAGAAAATCCCACAGGATTCTCTCCACACACACACACACACACACACACACACATATATATATATATATATAAATGCCGCAGGCAATACCACAACCAAAATGGTGTCATTTTCTACGTCTTCTCATGTATTGCTGGTACATATTCACAAATTTAAGTTAATGAGATTGGTGGAGATGAGCAAGCAAGAGAATGGGCGAAAATTGGAGGAGAAAGAGTCTTGGCGATGGAGCACAAAGAACAAAGCTAGCTTGGGAGTTTTTTTTTTTTTTTTTTTTTTTTTTTGAGAATCTTCTAGCTTGGGAGTTAGAAAGGAGAAGATGAGGATTAGAAAAAAATGCAGCAAAGGAAGATAAAGTTCTCCTTTGGCTTAGGTTTTTCTGTGAGAGAGAAGATAAATGAAGAGTACTTCGGAGTTTGGAATGAGAGGATAGTATTCTCTATTTTCTGAATCTGGAAAGGATGTGAGGAAAAGAAATCAAGTTGTTAGGTGAGAGTTTGATAGAGTAAATGAAAGTAAATGAGGGTAGGTAGTAAAAAAATTCAAAAAAATAAACATTTTTTAAGCTTAAAATAAATATTTAAAAACTAAACATTGCTATTATGTTAATATGCAATGGTGAATTCAAATTAAAATCAATAATGATTTATTATATTAAATCTATTGTATGTTTCTCAAAAAAAAAAATCTATTGTAAAATATTATAAATTTAGCACTATTCTTATTTGGAACCCTCAAAATTTATATATCAGAATTTGTGAGCTCATAAATATTTAATTTAATTTTACATACTTAGAATTTGTTGAAAGTATATTATGAAAATATTCTGAATCTAACATTTTTTTTACTTAAAATGTTGTCATTTTAATATAATAATTTATCTTGTTTTAAATCTAAAATTTCAATTTTTACAATGATGGATTTAAATTTGCAACATTTTATTAGAATAATATCCACCAATTGATACATAAAATAACTATATTAATGATAAGATAATATGAAAATTATATAACACCCGTCAAAATTTTATGACAGTTACAAATTAAATTTTGTAAAAATAATGTGATTAATGGATAAATAAGAGTCCGTTTAGGAACAACTTATTTAGCTTTTTATTAAAAATGTGCAAAAGTATACTTGTGCATTAAAAAATAATTAAAAAAAGGAAAAAAAAAAAGGTTTTATAAAAACTAAAAACTAATGCTAAACATGCTTTTAAATGTGAAAATTAAACAATGCACACATGATATGTCATAATGTGTAAAAAGGGGATTTGAAAATTAAACAATTGCTAGGATATTGTACCCTGCCTTATTACCCCATCTTAACACAAATTCTTATATATATGGACATTGCACATTTGCTCATGGCATTACTATGTTTCTTTATTAATGACTATGTACCTATTCCAATTAAGAGAAATATAAAGGTCATACACATCTTCTAGCAAGCAATTATCTCCGGCGCTGCTTCTTTGAGTCAGGAGTTGAATGAACCTGCGCTTTCATTCCATAAGTCTTCAACTGAAAGTTTTCGAAGGCCTCAGACACCGCTTCCACCTGTATGTAACATTTGCATATAATTCATGGTCATTAAGAAATATCCTAACCATATTGATGACTTAGCAAAATCAATGTGTTTATTTTCCACAAACCAGTTCAGGCTTCTTAGAGTACACCCTCACTATCATATCTTGGTAAAATGCAGGCAGCAAGTGGCTGATGCAATCATCTTGGATTGAGAACATCTCATTGCTGTCATAATCCTGACAAAAGACAAGCTGTTAATTCTCACAATGTGTAACTAACATTATGTCCGCTAAAAAAAACTGTTCATGAATTATTAGTTAAACCAATTCAGCTTCAAGAAGGATTAAAATTTAAAAGCAGTGCCTTTAATTAAGTTGGGATTCATTATCAGTACATCAAGCAGGTGGCATTTAGCAGAATTACTGTTGATTTCTAAAGCATAAAGTGTAAGTCTTAGTTAACCTGCATTGTAAGCACTTTTTGTACAAGGTTTACCGCCTTCTACCTTGGAAATATAGTTGACCATGTAGTTAACATGATACCGATTTATTCAATTAACGGTTTTTAGGTTGTAATTTAATTCATCAAGGATTTTGCAAACAACATCACTAAATTCACAATGTACCCAGGTTTAAGTAAAGAATTTTCTAAGCATAAATAGTCCTATTCCGGATATTTAATCTTCTGCTAAAGTTGAAGGCTACCCTCTATATCAATGAGTTTGAATTCAACATATGCTAACCTGCAGCATTATGATTGAAATATTCCATAAAAATTGAAAATAACATCTGTTAGTCCTTAGTGAAGCTTACAGAGATCAATGATAAGCAAAAACATTAAAATAAATAAATAAATAATTCCTGGTAGAGAAGTGATCTCAGTACCTTGAAGAATTTGATGCTGGATGAGGAGAAACATGCATGAGGAAAAAGATTATTTGTCAAATTAGATTAGAAGTAGAAAATTCATCAAACAGTATGCAAAGATGAACATTGCCTTCATCATAATCATTGTTTTTACCTTTGAAGAGGGTTGTTTCTTCCTCGTGTCAAATCAATCTTAACATTGGTCACAACAATATCTTCTTCTTCTAGCGTCACACCACCCGTTTTCTGGTTGAAAAATTACACTTTAGGAAACTGTTTGTCCACTTTTGAGAAACAAAGACCATGGTAAAATCATATATCTTTTTTGGACCTGGGAGCAAATGATATCTTGGGGAGTGATCTTTTTGAAGTGCTCCATCTTGTCCTTTGGGACAGAGAACTCATTGCAGAACTGGGAAACATATCAACTCGATAATATTATATTGCCTTTACAGTTGATATTATCCAAGATTTACTCTGGTAGAAGTTAAAGATTTTGAGACATGAAGAATTTCAAACATTACTACCTCTTCCCCATCTTGCAATTGTAATAAGATACCTGATATAGCTCCCTTCTTCGAATGCGTTGGATAATGTCTCTTGCTTCCTTGAGAGCTTGTGCGTCAGAAATTTCAATGCTTTTTAAGATTGAGTCATCTAACTGCACTTTCAGAGAGACTATGTCAGTGCTGTAAAGTAAAACCTAGAAGTTTCATGATAACGTGTAAAGTTCAAACCTTCCAAAATGCTGCCGGTTGATGAATTGAGGATGCAATGTCAAGATGAACATTTGCTTTTAACAGAGCATCAACAACCATGAGTTCTATTGCCTGACAAAAGATCAGTGTCAAATTCAATGCATTAAGTGCTCAAATACAGATTAAAGACATCTATGCTGGAACTACTATTTTGCAGTTCCACATTAACAAATGTAGTTGGGATTTTGCACCTTCACTTTAGCATGTGTATAGACTGTTCGATGCAAATCAGCTCTAGTGGCAAATAACTTGTGGATTGTCAGATCTGACAAAGAAATCAAATACTGCATGAAGAATATAACAACCTCTAATCTAAAAGTGATGAAAGAATTTTCAACAAATACTAACAATCCTTAGCACGGTAACATATCTCGTCACCCATAACTCGCATAGATTCCATCAACCTGCAAATTTAATTGAAAACGTGGTTCTCTTAAATGCCGTTGCTTGACAAAAAAATAGGGTAATAACCTAAAGTATGTGCACAATTTAAAGTAAGCCAAGTTCAAACTGCTGCACATTTGCAAATGTCAAAAATTTTTATTTAACTTGAACAGAGTTCACCAATACATACCTCTCAAAATGAAAATTGCAGCCAAGACCACAAGCCCGAGAGTCCCGAACTACATAGTCAAACCTGCAGAAGAATGACAATTATTAATTTTGTAATTTCAGAAAGAATCCAAAATGAAAAAGTAGGAAAAGAAAAAATGAATTCAACTTACTTGTCAACATCTATTCCATTTCGACCATTTGCAACAATATCATACAAGAACTTCTTTTCCTTCATATTCTACATTCAAGAGAAATTGTTAGAAGGAGAAATGACAATAGAAGATGCTATGAAAGTTGAATATAAAGAGACAAGCATAACAAAACAAGTTCTGAAAGATATTATGAGATAAAGAAAATGCAAAAAAAAAAAAAAAAAAAAAACTTGGGCGACAATAACTTACTTCTGTTGAACCATGTTCAGAGCTTGCAATGATCATTTGCTGCCAGGAGGACATACATATATTAAACCCCCAACAATTTCAAGTCTGTAATTGCTAGATTTTACTACTCTAACTGTATCCCCCATTCTTCATGTATATAGAAGTAGCCAACTTAAAGTCTCAGGAGTCAAAATAATCTCAATAATTAAAAGATGCGAACAAGAAAGGACATTGATGGTAAGAAAAATGGTAATACGCAACGACACAGTCTCAGCAGAAAGAAATTCAACCAAAACAAAGCAAGTGGAAAAAGTAGCAACTCCAACTGTTTCATTTACCAACGTGTTGATGACAACTCAGAAGATTGAAATTTGTGCTTCATGAATCATGATGGGATTTCAATAGCTGTAATAGTGATATTCTGGGAATAATGATTGTTAACAAGAAAGGAAACACACATCTATGCATAACATTTAACCTTCACTTTCGTAAGGGATTCAGGATCAATGTCAATATTGTGCTCATCAACAATGTGGTCTACCATCTTCACAGACATATCCTCATGAGACCTGACAATGTTCAAGTAATAACCACAAAAAAAGGATTAAATTCTCGAATGAAAAGGTAATTAACAGTTAAAGTTAAAATAAAAATAAAGGAGTAATAAATTACACAAGCCTTTGTCACAGAAAAGAAAATATTATTTGACTCTTATCTAACAACAATTTAGCAAGATTGAAAAAATTGGTAAAGAGCATATGCTACTCTACAGACAGTGCATAGAAGGTCTACTATCTTTAATTCTTACATAAACTCATCCTTTAAGAGTGTAAATAGTGAAAAAATGTAAAAGGGATACAAGGTGGTACTTGTCGTAAGGTTAGGTAGCAAACCCAATTGTAAATCACAATAAAAAGAAAATCAAACTACAAGCCTCTTTGACAATCTTAATTCACTGATAGATCTTTGATAAGCTCTATAATGAATTATTAGAATTCTTATTCAATAATATAAATTAGTAACTGCATCAGCAAATTGAATAAGTGAACTAGTAGTACAACTGACTTGTGAAGTTATGGCACTAAAATCATTGTGATTTATAATCTTTGGTAGAACTATGCTGATATGACATTCAAAAGACATCAAGTGCATCTCAAAGAAACTGACAAGAGTAGAAATGGTGCAAGGAATGGGATGGACTGTTTGTGTATGATTTAGAAACAATGAAAGGGCTGAGTTGCTTAGAACACATTGATAGGTGGATTAGTACCTCTACAAGAACACATAGTTCCAAATAGCACACAAAGGCTAACAATTCATTCAATTACCAAAAATTATTTACAAAGAGCTTACATTCTGCTACTTATACTAATTGTTTGGCATTGGTAGCTTCTAGATGGTTGACAAGTGTCTAAATTCTGTTGGCAAATGCTTAAGAAATCATCTAACTAACTAACTAATTAGTTACAAGAGGATTAGGATATAGGCATATAGCTACTTAAAATGCCCTGCATCAAGAAATGAGCGCACGGGACAAACCTATTCTTCTTGAATAATTCTTATTTCATGAATTAAATTATTTTTATAATTAATTTCATGTATGACACAACATGTATAATTGATTAAGTCAATATTATGGAAGAAAAAAATATTATTATGTCTCTGTAGTATGTTGGTCTAAAGATGGTGATTCCAACTTCTCCACCTTCAGATGTTAATCAAATGACTATGTATTGTAAATAGAAAGGTTATAGTGGTGACAACACAATCTTCTCTACTCAAAATTTGACGTTATTTTTTTCTTTAGGATGAATGTAAAAGTCACCATGTGAAGCCTTTAAAAACCCGAGGAAGAAACTCGTGCTCAAACATGTGGCTGAATGGCCCATGGCCAACATCATGCAGTAGTCCTAGAAAGACAATCAAGAGAAGAATACATAAGGTTTATAAAAAAAAAAGTAAAAAAACCTAGAGAAGAATACACAGGTTAAATCAAGTGATAAAAACAAAGAACTTGTTATGACAGGTAAAAATTAGTCACCAGCAAGTTTTACTAATTGAATATCTGAACGCTCAATACCAAGCTCTAAGCCCTGCAAGGATGAGGTTTGGATAAAGATAATAATCTCAGTAATAGAATCCAAATTGAAATTACAGCATAAGGACATGTTCTCACTTGATAAGTTTTAATAGTATCAATAGCTTTGCCAGCCAACCAATAAACCCCTAGTGAATGTTCAAACCGAGAATGCACTGCCCCTGGGTAGACCATGTGCGATAAACCTGTGATACAAGGAAATTTTTAATTAGTAACTAGTTTAAGCCCAATGGTATCCTGTGAAGATAATATAAAAAATGCATTGCACTCAGCATACTTCTTTTTGCCTGACAAGTGCATTTGATTTAACATGCTGAGAGTGAATTCGATAAGACTTAGTTTTTTAAATAAACTGCACAACAAAAATTATGATGAAAATAGACAAAATGCTAAACACTTAAGATATACATCCAATAATGTGAAGTACCCCTCAGGGTTCACAATGCACCTCATTCAAGGAAATACCCTATAACAATGATTTAACTACAATCTGAACCATGAAAAAAGAATTATAGGAAATCAAACCTACGATTATGACAAAAAAAAAAAAATCATAATAATTAATATTTTAAATTTGTCTTTCAATTGCTACAATAACAAAATCAGAAATCTTTAATCAGTGGCATAGATTGGTTCATTGATTAATTGCTGCGTGAAAGCCACAATAGATACTGTAGAAAATGACAACAAATATAAGAATTTAAATTCAAAAAAATTAACTGACATTAAACTCCAATCAAAATGATACTTTAAATTAAATTTCTTCAAGGACTCAGTAAAAGAGGCTATTATATTATGAGAGTGAAATATACAAATAACAAATAATAAATATTATATTTATATAGATGTACACTTAATTATTTATAAATCTAATTTTCCTGATAGTTAATTCAGGTCAATCTTAATTGTTCCAAAAAAAAAAAATTCAGGTAAAGGTTGACTCACCAAGCTGCTTCAGCTCACGAAGCCTGCAATAGTAAAATTGTCAAAGAATCGTAATAATAGTTAGTAATTCACTAAATAAGGAAAAAAAAACCGTTACATTCAACAAACTTGCCTCTGAAACTCCTCAGTATCTATGAACTTCAGAGAGACCTGCTAGAAAACATGAGAAAGGTAACTCAACCATAATGTAATGCAAATTAAAAAGAAAAAAGTTTTAAAAATCAGTGCTTAAATTCTTAAACAGAATATTTATCCAATTTCAGGGAGGAAACCAATAATAGATACTTTCCTAAATAAAGACGCCTCATCAAACCATTAGGTTGATGATCTCAAATCTACATCCTTACCTATTTTATTTACTTACTTCTCATATACATTGGTATGATTTAAAAACCTGAATTTCTAATGATTTTGTTTTATATATTTCAAATCAGCATTTTTGTGCAAGGGTTATAGTTTTGTTGAGCAGAATCATCATGATTACAGAATCAAATTAGCAATAAACTATTCACTCATTTTACCTATTGAACATTCAATAGTTTTACTCTGTTCTGAATAAGATTGACTTTAATTTCTTTTCTTATATATTCAAATTTTCAAAATAAAAATTTACATGTTCAAATTATTAATCTAACAGTTGCTCAAAATCTCATGGAAAATTTTCATTCATGAAAGTCAAATTCCAAATCCTGAAATATTTCTCAATTTCACATCACATTCTAATTAAATCAAGTCAGATCAGAACAATTCAAGTGAGTAAATTGCAATTCTGAAGCTCCAAAAGTTATGAATGCAAATTTCATATCAGTGACGGAGCCACACTTGGACCCCCCCTAAATTTTTTTTAAAAAATATTATTATTATTATTATATATATATATGTGTACTAATTTTAGCAATTTTGTTCTATAAAATTACATTTTATTTCCCTTTAACAATATCATTGATTCTTTTAAGAGTAATGTTATACTCACAAACTTTTTTATAACATTTTTATAAACTGTTATGGTAGCAAATTCTTATTGGTTCTCATACGGGCACACCACTCACATCATTTTTTTCCTTACCAGTAATCACTTATCACATCAGTAATTTATAAAAAACTTGTAGCTCTAGCATTTTCCTCATTTTAATGACCATAAAAAAAACAATTTATAGATCTAAAATCTAAAACAAAATATACAAGCCTAAAAAAAATAACTCAACAAAAAAAATTATATGTAAAACTAAAAATTAACTAATTTTATCCAAAATAAATAACCTTGCCTTTTAAAAAATTCTAAACAAAAATAATTTTGTTCTTACCCACACAAAAAAAAAAAATATATATATATATATATATATAGCTAAGTAGCAGAATCAGAGTTTGAAACCGCCGCACACAACCAACAGTAAAACCGCCCCCTAATTCAAAGTTCTAGCTCCGTCCCTGTTTCATATAACTAAATCTGTGTTCCGCAAATAAGCCAAGTTAAAACAGAAAACACAAACACATTTGAGGATTTGAGAAGCAAAATATTGCATAAAATTACCAAAAACACAATTTCGTAGCTCTTAAATTTAGTTAAGCAAAAATTATTGAAGAATTACACATTTCTCTAGGCTATGAACGAAGTCAAAGCAGAAAGCACAAACAAAAACAAGAACTATGCATTTCTCTAAAGCAGAAAACACGAAAGCAAAAACAACAAAAACAATTTACGAGTCAAAATTTCATCTAGTTTCACTTCAATCGGCTCCATCGCTACACTAAAGCTCCATATGATACGAATCCGAAAACTAATTCAACATTTCTCAGAGCTGTAAACCAATTCAAAGCGAGAAAACAAAGACAAAAACGCAGAAACCAAAGGCAAAAGCAATGATTCAAGAAGAAGAAGAAGAAGAAGAAGCACATACCGGCTCGAGATAGATGTTGCCGTGAACGTTGTCGTGGACTTGCTTCAACAAACGCCGGTCCGTCGAATCTTCAAAGTTGGTAGAAAGTCCCATTGTTCGCTCAGTACAACTCTGTGAAACTTCAGAGAAAGAAAGTAACGAAGAAAATGGAGCTCTGTTTGCTAAAGGAAAAAACGAAACTCGAGGATGCTAGGGTTTTGAACTCGAACACAGACACAGAGAGAGAGAGCAATGCTACACAAAATGAGAAAGGTGACTGAAAGGGAAGCGTGTGGGTGTGTGTTTATATATACAGAGAGAACAGGAATTTTGCAGTGGTGGTGGTGGTGAAGTAATGCCGCCAAATGGTACCCTCTGTTTGTCTACTTGAGGGCCTAGCGCGTGTCATGCACTATTCAATCGGGTTGGTCAAAATAATTTCTAAAGTTTACTTATTAAGCACTTTTGAGTTTATAAATTTTCACTTGAGCGCCATTGGTCCACAACAAAAGTAATAACTTTTACTCAATTTGATCGTACGTAAGTTGTAACTGGCAGAATAAAAAAAATGGTGGATTTATATAACCATGTGAGGCAATAACTTCACAACTCACGACTCCTTACATGAATTAGTTGTGGTAAAGTTGTTGATTCTATTATGGTTGAAGCATTGTTGATCTCAATAAATAGGCGCAATTAATTCTAAAAAAAGACTGTTAAAATTTTTGTTGTTTTTTACTTTTTTTTTCATAAATGAAATTCTAAAAATATGTTTTAAACCAATACCTTTAACACATCTGTTAACATTTCTCTATAAGTATGAAATTGTTTAACACGGTTTTAAACACCTTTAAAGCCAACTGAAATTATGACTTTACAATTTCAGGTTTTTTTTTTTTTTTTTTAATGTATGTAAACTGTGCAAAACAGTTTGTGTTTGATAAACACTACTACTGCTGTGAATTCTAATTAGCTCAACTGGTAAAAGTCTATGATGGTTGTATAAGAGATCTGGGATTCAATCCCCACCTACACCAAAAACTGATTGGTGTCTTGGTCTGATGATAAAGAGCAATTATCAGAAACGGACGCCATAAGTTGAAACTCTCTTTAAAAAAAAAAAAAAAAAAACACTACTACTGCTAGTAATACAACAACCACTGCGCATAACTATTTTATTATGAAACAAAAACAAATGTGTCAAAGATGCATACTGTTTGATGCTTTGTAATGTTTATTGGAGTATAATCACTCTTGCTATTGTAGGCCCTGCCAGCCCAATTGCCAATTTGCCATTGAACAAAATTGGGTTAAGCGAGGTCCAATTACTAAATTTAGAAATGTTTACTGTGGGGGCTCGATTTGTGAGGGATCCCCAACAATACATTTCTTAGAGAGTGGGACAAGGGCTAGGCGCTAACCGGCATCCCGCGAGTCCTCCTGAGTCCCTTTCTCTTCCAGGGGACTTAGCCCTTTTCTTCTTGACTTGGGGTTGCTCCTCGACTCCCGTCCGAGGAGGCCCCCTCTCAAGAGGGGCACCTTTGCATTATATATCTCCTTCAGTCGATCCTAACCTTCCAACTGTCGATCATCCAGACCACTGCTTAAGGACCTGTCCCATCAGCCACGTTCCCAACCTTACTGTGGGTCGCCGCACCCAAGGTTGTGCTGTTCAGGAGTCTTATCCGCGTTAATGTGGCCAGGGGAGTCAGATAAACGCATTAAGTGTGGATGTGACCACCTATTCTGGGTTTGTCCCCCACCTGGAATTAGACTAGGTATGCCGAGGAAGGGGGTGTCCTCGGCATGGGTCCAATGAGGCTGAAATCCCTAGACAACAGTCTGGGCCAATCGCCCTTCCGCGGCATGGGCCTTGGGCCAGCCTAAAGGCGGGCCGAGGCCTTCAGGCCCACGGGCCCCACAATAGCCCCTCAAAATCCTACTGCACGTTCCCTCGGACGGGGAGGAGGGTTTTGATATCCCCGGCCCTCATATTCCGTAAGGCCTTTCGCTAGCTAATTCTCCCCCAAATAGTTAGTTTGACACTTCAATTCCCCGACAAGTACTTAGTTTCCCCGTAGGCTTGAGTCCAAGGACCATGTAAGACCTTGGTACAATGCTACCTTCAGTAGGAGCGGTTAGCTCCCCGTAGGCTTGGGTCCGAGGACCATGCAAGACCTAGGTACAATGCTACCTTCAGTAGAAGTGGTTAGCTCCCCGTAGGCTTGGGTCCGAGGACCATGCAAGACCTAGGTACAATGCTACCTTCAGTAGAAGTGGTTAGCTCCCCGTAGGCTTGGGTCCGAGGACCATGCAAGACCTAGGTTCTGTCTAACACTCTTTTAGTAGGAGTTTGTCCTCGGACCGGTAGCTGGGAGCCGTTCCTCCTTGGGCTGGACTATGATTTCACACGTGACGTTGACCTCGCCTAGAGCTCGTGTCCCCCATCTTTTTCGTTTTACGAGGCGTCTCTTGGCCATTCGTGCCCCGCGCTTGACGTTTCAATGCGCGAGACGCGTGTTCATTAATGTCCTCGTGAATTGACACGAATCCGGCGGTTTACAATCCCTTTGGAATTGGGTAAGAATTAATTATGTTAACAGTCCTCCCTTCGAATTCTGTGCGGCTCAACTCCCACCGGTTTTCGCCCTCTATATAAGGCGTTCTGGGGGAAACGCTTCTCCTCATTCCATGGACCCCCCACCACAACCAGCGATACATCCTTTCACCTCCCTGAGCCCCTTTAACAGCACCGCCAAGATTGTGACCAAAGTTGGGAGATATGGCGTCAAGGACCACCGTGGCCGCAGACCCCACTGGGCTTCCGGCGCGGCAGAGTCTGGGTGTGACCCTGGCGGTGCTGTATGCGGTGGCCAGGAGGGATGTCGCTGAAGTACCTAACGTCTCTCCCCGGAGCGCACTTCTGCCGGAGGAGACACGCGAACTTATGTCATGGCTGGTGCCCGGGTGTTGCCGTCTCCAACGGCCAACGCTCGTTAGGATTGGAGAGAATCGAGGAAACATCACGGGGGAGGGCGTCCCGGTGCCCCTGCATCTGCTCCTCGCTTTGTTCAAGCTTCCGCTTTGAAGCGAGCCAGCCTCAGCCCCCTCCCGCCCTCTTATTGTCAAGTTCTCCCATTCTCTTGATGCCAATAAGAGCACGGGTTGACACTTCCCCCTCCTTTAGCTAGTTCTAGAATCGGTCCGCCTGGGCCTCTGATTGTAGGATTAGCTTGTAGAAAAGCTTGTAAAACAAGCCTGCCTGAGCCTCTAATTGTATTCTGTAATTTTCTTTTCGTGAAATAATATCAAGCTCTTTTTTTTTTGCTGATGAATCTTCTATTTTGCTGCGACTGTCTTCTTCTTCTTCTTTTTTTTTTTCTTTTGCGAAGAGACCGCTCAGAATGATCGCCGATTGCGCCGGCCAGCGCACTAACCCTTCCCACAGACGGCGCCAATTGTAGGGGCTCGATTTGTGAGGGATCCCCAACAATACATTTCTTAGAGAGTGGGACGAAGGGCTAGGCGCTAACCGGCATCCCGCGAGTCCTCCTGAGTCCCTTTCTCTTCGAGGGGACTTAGCCTTTTTCTTCTTGACTTGGGGTTGCTCCTCGGCTCCCGTCCGAGGAGGCCCCCTCTCAAGAGGGGCACCTTTGCATTATATATCTCCTTCGGTCAATCCTAACCTTCCAACTGTCGATCATCCAGACCACTGCTTAAGGACCTGTCCCATCAGCCACGTTCCCAACCTTACGGTGGGTCGCAGCACCCAAGGTTGTGCTGTTCAGGAGTCTTATCCACGTTAATGTGGCCAGGGGAGTCAGATAAACGCATTAAGTGTGGATGTGACCACCTATTCTGGGTTTGTCCCCCACCTGGAATTAGACTAGGTATGCCGAGGAAGGGGGTGTCCTCGGCATGGGTCCAAAGAGGCTGAAATCCCTAGACAACAGTCCGGGCCAATCGCCCTTCCGCGGCATGGGCCTTGGGCCAGCCTAAAGGCGGGCCGAGGCCTTCAGGCCCACGGGCCCCACATTTACAATCAGGTTTATGCTTAACAGTTGAGACAGTGAGCTAATTATTTAATATAATTGAAAAAAAAATTATAATAAAACACCAGAACTTTTTAGTTTATACTTTATACTAGGTTTTCAATGCAAACACAATAAATAGAAAATTAAATAAAGTTTGATCATTTATCTTTGAAAACGACAAGGGCACTAAAAAGTAGAGGCATTAGCCATAGTTTGACGTGACCAATCCCCCAGTGTTGTAGGAAGTACACTGCGGCTTTTTGTTATTTTTTCCTCGATGTGGAGCATAGCCCATGCCAATGAATGATTCGTGATGTAAGGCTGTCACATAGTTTAGAATTTACACCAAATTTCTATCATGTAGTAATTACCCAATTTGTTTTAGTCTTAATCAACACTATTAACATTACTCAATCAAAATATATATATATTAACATTACACATTTACACTCACACAATGTTTAGAACTATTGGGATAAATCAAACATACAATCAGGTCAAACGAACTTGTAGGAGAAATCTGCCATTCTTCGTAACTTTCTTACACCCAAAATAAATTAATTAATTAAAAACAACACCCCAAAGTCCCTTAATTCAAAGCATACACCGATTCATAGAAAAACCATAATTTGAAGAAATAATTTACTAATTCCTTTGTAAATTCACTAATCCCTTTTATAATTTGCTTGTTGGCCTTATAAGGGAAAATTGCAAATTCTCAATGGAATTTTCCAAATTTTGATAGCATCGGATAAAGATATGGAATAGAGAAAATTTGAGCCTTAATTCTCTTTATAAAGAAAAGCATGAAATACATGCAGAACATTATCCTATTTGCCTCATATGAATGACTTGCCATTACTTTTAATACATGTGTGCCTACTCTTCTGGCACAAGTAAGCTCTTTTGTTGTAGGACTTTCTTTTATTTTCCTTTTTGATGGGAGAAAATTGGGCAAGGGAGGACTTCTTATACTTTCTTTTGCTTTGAAAAGTGAAAGGAAACATTTGTTTTTGAAGGAACCTACTTCATTTCTTTTGAAGTTTTGGTATGCGATAGTAAAGCTATTATTTAAAAAAAAAAAAAAGTATCCGGTATGCATGGAGAGATATCATAAATACAATGTAACATATGAACAAATTATGCATTAAGGGTTTGTTTGGTTGGAGAGATGAAAATGGTGGGAGAATAGAAAAAATATAGTTTTACATCATGTGTGTTTGGTTTGAGGGACGGAAAATATTGTTTGTACAAATTTACTATTATAACCCTATTACATAGTGTATAAAAAGTTATTGGGTAAAATTAGTCAAAAACAAATATTAAAAAATAATGTATTAACTAAATTATTTATTATTATGAAAAAGAAACTAGGTTAGTTAGGAAAAAAATATTTTAGATAATGAAATATTTAAAAGAACATAAAAAAAGTGTTGATGTGTGGCCAAATATTAATGTAAAAGTAGAAAAAAAAGTAGAAGAAGAAATAAATAAAGAAAAGAAACAACGTGATCGAGAACGGTGGGGAGGAAGAAGGGGCAAAATGGTAAACACCATCAATCCCTTTCCTCTATCTTATTTTCCCTCCATTTTGGGAGGATTGAGTTTTGATGGGATCGATGAGAAAATAGTCGGTTCCTACCATTTTTCTCTCTCCACTCCCCTCTCAATCAAACACATTTTCCATCTATTTTCTCTCCTATTTTTCACTCATCCTTTTTCATCCCCTACAAAATCATTTCAACCAAATATACCCTAAATGCCATAAGAAGTGGGTTCTAATTAGCTCAATTAGTAAAGTCTCTTATTGTTGAATAAGAAATCTAGAGTTTGAACCTCACCTATACCAAAAACTAATCGGTGTCTTGGCATAATGTTAAAGAACAATCATTATAGAGCAGATGTCATAGGTTAAAATTTTATTGTATTGATAGAAAAAAAAATGTTTGTAGTGCGATTTTGTGTTAAAACCACATTCCCTCTTGTGTGTGTGTGTGTGTTTTTTTTTTTCTAAAAATAAAAGCAAAATGCCATAAGAAAGATTGATTTTTCCTAACTTCACCATCTTCAATTTCATCTAGTTTTTTATGGGTATCAATTCCAAGCAAGTGATCTAGGCTAATGGTAATTGTATTATACATTTATACTCCTTTGTTTGGTGGGCTTATAAGAGAAAATTGAAAATTTGGAGTAAAAATTCCACATTTAAATTCTATGTAGATAGAATTTTACAAATTTTGGTAACACTGGATAAATATATGAAGGTGAGAAGATTTGAACTTTAGTTTTCTTTATAAAGAAGAGTGTGAAATACACCCATAACATTTCCCTTTCTACCTCATATGAACGACTTGCCTTTAGTTTTAATACAGTACCTATTCTTCCTCAACAAGCAACTTCTTTTGCTATAGGCCACTTCTTTTGCTTTGAAAAGTGAAAGGAAGTTTAAGGAACCTACTTCATTTCATTAGAAGCTTTGGCATGCCATGGTAAAGCTATCATAAAAAATTATCATGTATGCATGGAGATATATCATACATGTAATGTTACATATGAATAAATTATACATTAAGGCTGGGTTTGGATCCCTGTTTTCGTATCCATGTTTGCATTTGCGTTTTTGTTTTTGTTTTTTTTTTTCACGTGTTTTAAGAGGTTTGCGGCTACTGTTCATGAACAGTAGCTGCAAAGGTTGACTTTTCCACGGTGAACAGTGCACTCATGCACTGTTCACGAACCCACAAATTTCACTTTTCAACAATTTTTTCATTAAAAATGGGTCCCACGGCACTATTCACACATTTAAAAATTATTTTGTTACAGTGTTTTTAGTTTTCAGTTTTCAGTTTCAACAAAGTAAGTTCTATCCAAACGGACCTTTTATAAAAGGTTTCACTTCTCCCTTTAATATTAGGCAATGTTAGGTTTTCTAAGAGGAAGAGGAAAGGACACATACTGCTTGTCACGACAATTGGGATATGATTCCATCAAAATTCCACAATAACCTCTTATTATACACAATAATAAAGGAAACTCGGTTCTAGAATCATCTTTATGAGATAGGTGTATGTTTTTACTTTTTTGAAATTTTTAATATTTAGCCCTAATTTTTTTTTTACAAATTAAGTATTTTTTATAAATTAAGTAGATAATAAGAAAGAAAGAGATATGATTTGAATCATAAACATGAGGCACCAAAAAGGAAACTTTGGGAACGTTTGGTAGACTATAACGGTAATTGCATAGAAATAAGATTAGGTATTACAAAGAATACAAGATGTTGTAGTGTAATACTTAGGTTGGGTTTGGATCCACGTTTGCGGATCCACGTTTGCATTTTTGTTTTTTTTTTTTTTTTTTTTCTCGCGTTTTAAGAGGTTTGCGGCTACTGTTCATGAACAGTAGCTGCAAAGGTTGACTTTTTCACCATGAACAGTGCACCCGTGCATTGTTCACGGACCCACAAATTTCACTTTTCAGCAATTTTTTATTAAAAATGGGTCCCACGGCACTATTCACACATTTAAAAATTATTTTGTTACAGTGTTTTCAGTTTTCAGTTTCAGCAAAATAAGTTCTATCCAAATAGACCCTTAATACTATTCATTTGCTTGGTGACAACACAATAATAGAACCTCGAAGACAATAAAATGAAAACATTTTAAATCAAACTTAAGATATATTTTAGGAAATATTTTACTCATATAATTAAATATCCTAATTTTTTTATAAAAAAAATTGAAAGAGAGATTAGTTAGTTTTTTATGATTTTTTATTTTCATAATTGTTAAGTGCATATGGAAAGTTTGTTTATTTAGAAATATATTAATTTTAGTAATTAATACACTTACTAAGGAATAGCTATTACAACCCCTTTAAAAATAAATAGTTATTATTCCTCATTTTAAAGAATAGCTATTCATAAAGAATGACTATTTCCTTTAATAAAAACATAACCAAACTACTGAATAACTAAACTATAGGAATAACTATTATATTACAGTGCCTATTACAGTTTATCAAATATACCCTTTGTTTTTGCTTATTATACACGACTGGCCTCATCACATGCGCTTTATGTGTGCAATGAGGCTTTTTTTTTAGTAGTCCTATTTTGTAAAAAAAAAAAAAAACTTGTGTTTTTATTTTATATATATATATATATAATATTTTTATTTTGAGAATTTAATTTATAAGTAGATAAAGCAATTTAAAAATCAACAGGAGAGTGGCCTTATTTTTTAGGCTATGTTAGGCTTTAGAGTTGTATTTTTACCGGATTGTCCTTTAGTTTTGTCTTTACATAAACATAGGATTGTAGAAGCATTGTTGAACAAAAAATGATGATCCCAAACAGATGAAACCCCTTAAATAATAGTATAGATAATATTTTATCTATACTATTTTTTAGTGGTCCTATTTTGTAGCAAAAAAAAAAAAAAAAAACTATGTTTTTATTTTATATATATATAATTTTTATTTTAAGAATTTAATTTATAAGTGGATAAACAAATTTGAAAATCTGCAGGAGAATGACCCTATTTTTTAGGTAATGTTTTAGTACGAGTTGGAGTTGTATTTTTATCGGATTGTCCTTTAGTTTTGTCTCTACTTAAACATAGGAATGTAAGGCATTTTTAAACCAAAATAAGGAATCCAAATTAGAGAAGTCCCTTAAATAGTAGTATAGGCAAAGTTCTCGAATCACTTTATGAGAGAGCTGGATCATTTTACTTTTTTGAAATTTTTAATAATTCGTCCTAAATTTGTTCTCCTTTCTTAAAAAAAGAAAAAGAAAAAAAGAAAAGATAGATAATAGATAAGAAAGAGGTATGATTCCAAATCATAAACACAAGAGTGACGAGACCAAAAAAATAAAAAATAAATAAAAAAACTTTGATTTTTCTTTGATATTTGGCATCGGCAGCAAGACCATGTGTCCTGTCATAAAATAAAAAGTGGAAAGTAAGAACAAAAAAACCAAAGTAGCCTAAGAGCATTAGCATCACAGAATTCCAATTCTACTCTATTTTACCATTCCAAAAAACAACTTTATCATTATAACATCCCATTTTATAATACCTCCAGCATCCCAAACTTTTATTTTTCTATTCTACTCATTAAAATAATATATCTACACAATAAAATATATTTTTTCTTTTTTATTTTTTTTTCCAATCACCAGCATCAGAGAATTCCTCCACCTTCCTTTAACCTCTATCACCGTGCCTCCACTGCCCAGTCACCACCACCGCGCCTCCGCCACGCCCACCACGCCACCATTACCCACTGCCCACTAAAATCCCACAAGAACAAAAACCCATATTAAAAAAAAAAACCCACTCCGTGACCCATGCCGACCAAAACGCAGAACCCAAACCTCGCCAACTAAGCACGACATAGCAACCCACGGTCAAACATAGCAACCCACCCTCTCCAATTCAAACCTCTGTCAAACCCATCAGAGCCATCTCCAGCAACCCACCCTCTCCGATTCAAACCTTTGTCAAACCCATCGGAGCCATCTCCAACACACCCAGCCCGCCGATCCAAACCCACCATCAACCGATCCCAACCCATCACCATGCCGAGATCGAACCACGAACCCACCACCACCACGAGCCATCTCCAACACACCCAACTCACCACCAAGCCAATCCAAACCCACCATCTCCAGTGCAAGCGTTGAACGAGAAAGAGAGATGTGAGATGAGAGAAAGAGGGACTTTGCATGGAGTGGGAGACGGAGAGACAGAGTGGGAGTGCGAGGGAGAAAGGACTGAAGGAGAGATGGAATAAAAAATTAATATTCAATTTAGAATTGTGCTACAGTGCAATTCTAAAGGTAGAATTGTACTGTAGTAGTATTGCAAAAAAATTTGCAATACTTGGGTTTGACATTCCCTGATACAGAGTGTTTTGAGGCTTAAAATGCTAAATTTCTCTTACATATGGCATTAGCATTCTCCAATGCTAATGCTCTAAGCAGGCATATCTTTTATTCTTTTATCGTGAAAAGTAGTCGGTTGCTTTGTTGATGCTTAGCTTAGTTGGTAATCTCATGAAGGTCAACCATGACTTGCCTCACAAAGATGTTTTCTTTCTTTCTTTTTTCTTTTTTTTTGGGGGGTGGGGGGGTCAATTAAAATATTAGAATATCTTCTCAATTGTTATTCAATAAATTAAGTTACACTATAGTTTTCAGAATTGTTTTTACATAATATATTATATTGTGATATTAGTAGTAGGTTAATGTATATATATATATATATATATATTTATAATTCAATTGTTAAAATCAATGGGGTGGGGGATCAAACCATGATTCTTTTCATAAAGAAGATCAGACAATGTCACAAAGTTATGCGACTCTTAAATATGTAAAAATGATATTACTTCAATTACAAGTTGTTTTATGAAAAAATATAATAACAAAGTTATATTCTTTAACACTACCCTTTTTCTAATTTTATTTTTTTTGTTTGGAGGTTGGTCCTGGATTGTGCTTGTTTTGAGGAATCTCATTGATTGCTTCTCTAGAGCACGGTTTAGTCAATGAGAACCTTAATTCGTGATGGTAAGGACTTTGTTCTTAACCTCTCTTGTCTCCTCTAAAATAATGGAGCTATAATTTTTGTCATGTCAGTAACAAATGAAGAACATTAACTTATCATAGTAGATTTTTCTATTAATTGATTTATTTTTATCTAAAAAGTACTAATATTTTAGATGTTGGCAATGATTTTGTATCTCAATTGACACTTTCTATTAGTCTAACATATACATGTTCAAATCCTTGTCACTCATAGTAACTAGAACAAGTATGAGACTATTTGGTTGGTTTTGGCATCCAAAATGATCAGTCCAAACTAATGGACATTACTATTTTTGGTGAAAGATAGGAGCAAAATGGCCCAAACCCAATTGTATTTGAATTGAGAACACTTATATGGTCCGTTTGGTTGGAGGATAGAAAAGAATTAGGCTATGTTTGGTAACAGTTTTTGTTTTCTATTTTCAAAAACTTGTTCTTGAAAATATAAAGAAAAAACAATTTTCTTGTATTTTTGAAATCAAAAACATGTTTGATTAGTTGAAATTAAAAAAATATTTTTTTGAAGAAAAAAATAAAAAATACTAAAATATGTTATTACTGGGATATGAACTCTAATGCTAACTCATTAAATGAAACAGATTCATTAAATCAAATGCGTGTTTTCATTGAATTTTGAAAACTAGAAAGCCTTTTGCATGTTTTCAGTTTTCCTTCACAAATTGAGTTTTAAAAACAGTTTTTATTTTCTGTCCATTTTTTGTTGCCAAACAATTTTTTTTTAGTTTCAAAAATAGAAAATTATTTTTGAAAACAAAAGTTAAGGAGAAAAAATAGTCACCAAACATACCTTTAGTTTTCTCTTATTTATGTTTGATTAAGAGGATGGAAAAGTTGAGAGATAGAAAATTTATTTATTTAGTTAAGAAGAAAAATAAGATGATGAAAAATGAAATTGATATAAATCAAGAATTATGTCCCTATTACATTAAACAATTTTTTCATAGTATATGAATAATTCCTTTTCATTATTATTATATAAGGAAAAAAATGTTATCAATATATGTATACGTAAGCAGAAAAGTATTTTCAGCCTTCTTTCAAAAACAATTAGCAACTAAAAAGAACCAAAAAAGAAAAAAAAAATGTTTTGCCGGAATTTAAAAATAAAATAAAATAAGTAACGGTGTACATTCTAACAAGTGGTAGCAACAACTAATAAGGACAAATAATGAGAATAAAAAATTAAGACAAACAAGTAAGTACCACATAGCATTAATAATAAATGGGATACTATGTCATTTTATACTTCCAGATTTTTTCTTCCTCGTTTTCTCTCAGATTTGGGAGGATTCGTTTTTGGGTAGGCTGAGGAGAAAACACTCGTGTCTTACCAAAATCTACCACCCTTTTTCTCTTTACCAAACAATTAATTAAAATTATCTATTTTCTCCTATTTTTTACTTTTTTTTCATCATTTCTAAAATCATTCTAAACCAAACATACCCTAAAAAAAGATATTTCAAATTATTGTAAGTTGTGGGTTCTATTTAATCCAAAGAGATAGTTTATAATTATTGAATAAAAAATTTATGTTCAATCTCTACTTTCACCAAAAATCAATTATTATCTTGGTGTAATTATAAAAAACATAATCATCAGAAGTGAACACAACTCTATAAATAAATAAATTGATTGCAAGTTGTAATTGTTTCAGCTTTAATATTTTTCTTCTAAAACAAAGAAGATTTGTTCATGTCTAATTTTCTATGCTCTTTCGTTTCATGCGTGGGTACGGGTAATGATGCCTCTTATATCAAATATTCACAGCTAATAAACATGTACCGAATATTCTGTGCTGAAAGCACAATTTAAGTTAGTTACGAAACAAATAGCTTCCACGTTTGATCTTACTCTCCATTTTAAATAAATATAGTGCCGCCTCAGACACCTACAATCAAATATTAAAATTTTGTTAATATATATGCGCACGGTATTGGCAAATTTGATACGTGAATTGTGACGAGAATAATAAAGAAAACCCATGTAATGAGATGTGACATGAAATGATTACCGTAGAGATACGCTGAGATATATCTGTAATCCAGAGTCTGCAACAAAAGCAAAGAATCTGTGAAAAGATTTTTTTTTAAAAAAACCTTCATTTTGCTATTCTTGGATTGGACTGGAGGAACAGGGGCTGAGAAATTTGCCATCAATGGGGTGGCGGTTTGGTGATGATAGTCAGCTTGTCAATCTCATATTAATACGGGAATAGTGTAGTTTTTGCTGGCTTGAGTCCGACAGGTTCATAATTTCGAAGGGTTTTTATCTTGGAAGCACGGGTGCATTTCGAGACTCGGGTGCGGGTGCGGTGCGGGACTCGGAAATTTTTGAAAAAGGTGGGTGCGGGTGCGACAGGACTCGGCAATTAAAAAATTATTAAAAATATATTTATTTATATTTTTAATATATTGCTAAGCACACTTTTTCACATTATATAAACATATACCAAATTTTAGAGCAATGGTAGATAATAATTAAAACAAGATGTTCATAAATTAAATACAACTCACAAGATTAAAACTAAAACATTCCACAAGATTAATCCCACCATCATTTCCAAAATACACACAAAATGAGTATCTAAACAATCATCAGCACACCTATCATTATTTACTAACAAGTGCAACAAGTCACTGCTAAAATTTCATAATAAGTAGAATAACAAACTAAGATTCACAAATACACACACAAACAAGCACACAAACACAACAGAGAGGGACGAAATCGGGTTAAAAAACAAGCACACAAACACAAGTTACACAACAAACACAGCACAGAGAAGAGAGAAATAGAGACTAAAAGGGAAGCAAAGAGAAGAGAGAACAAACCTGAAGGAGAGAACTCGGCAGAGAGGGAAAGGCCGGAGGTGGAGCCGCGGAGAGCACAGAGAGAAAGAGAGATGAGGGATGGAGAGAAAGGGTGGGTTTTGGACAAATGAGAGTGCATGAGTATCTGAGGTATTTTTAGGTTTAGTTCAAACGGTGCGTTTCGCACTGTTTTTTTTTTTTTTAATTTCGGCCGGAACCGGAAATTTCGGGTTCGGCCGATACGGCCCGATTCGCGCCGCGTCGGCGCTACCACGTGGCTCGACGCGGCACGGACTCGCGGTAAGCTGCGTCCCGCGTCCGGTCGAGTCCGACTCCGGTGCGGCTCCTCTGGAGCCGCGTCGATGCTTCACAGGTTTTCATCATCATCAAGAGTCTGGGGAGGCACCGCATGGATGTGGATGTGAAAACTTTGTCAGATTTTTTTAGCTTTGCTTATATTTGCACACCTTATATCTGCAAACCCCATCAAAGACTTCAATGCGCAATCAAATCTCTCTCTGTGTATGGGAACTGACGAATTGTGTTCTGGGAATCACGCAAAAGTGGCCTACTACAGGCACATTGTATGATGAGAATTATGATGTAGAACTTTATTTGGGTGAGGAATCCGCGTCATAGCTGCTTCAAACACGGAACATTTTTTTTTCTTTTTTTGGTTTCCATCCTAAAAGTTGTCCACAAACTAATTACTATTTATGATTAGTGAGTTTTAATGGTGTAAATAGATGGTTTATGGAGTTTTTATTTTTATTTTTAAAGTGCAGTTATTTAGATTTGAATTAGAAAACACACCCAGTTGAATTTGAAATAAGTATTTTAACCACTCGGCTAACATGAGACAATTAGACAAATACTTTGAGACCCAGTCAAACACGAAACATTGTCTACAATATTTTTGTACTTGTGTTTTCGATGTGTCTTTTTTAAAATAAAAATAAAAATTATGAGAAACTCAAAAATCTTTTATTTATTTATTTTAGTTTCAATCTAAACTCTAATTTAGTTATTTTTTATATATTTATGCTTTTAAATTTTATTCTTGATTTGTATTCTAATTTCTAGACATTATTTTTAGTCATTAATCATGAATTTAATTTATTTTATCCAATATTGCTCTTAAATAAATGCTTAACAATATTTCAAAATATAAATAAAAATAGACCAATGCTACAAATACAAACTATTTTACAATAAATATTTTAGCAACTAAAATTTATTCTCAAAAATTAAATCAAATAAATCCAAAATACCTTAACAATTTCTTTATGAATAGATCTCCAATAATTTAATAGGAACAAAATCCAAACCTCATGTACATAATGCCAATTGGCCAATAAATATAAAACTATTAGAAGACCATCCAATCCCAAAATCACTAAACTTCTTTTCTTGCTCACAACACAACATCAAACTCCCAAAACTTGGTATTCTTCACAGTCTGAAACTGGAGGGGAAAAAAATGAGGGGTGAGTTGACAACTTAATAAGTAACCAAAATCCTAATAAGTTCTATTAAGCAATAGATCTGTAAAGTATAAAATGTAATATATGTTTTCAAAGTTATAATATTCAATGTGTTTTCAAAATACCGAAGAAGTTTCGTAGTCTCAAAATAATAAGTTGCACATAAATCACATACTTTAATCTTACAACTATATCATAGATGGTTTATAAGAGAGTCAGTTTTTCATGTATCAAAAACTATAACTTACAATAGGTTCCAAAAAATATATAAGCAGTTTAAGTGAGTCAAAATAGTTAAATACTCAAACATTTCCAAAATCATATATGTAGTTTTAAGGACTCAAAATGGTTCAAATACTCAAACATTTCCAAAATCATATATGTAGTTTTAAAAATTCAAAATGGTTCAGATACTCAAACATTTCCAAAATCACATATATAGTTTTAAGGATTTAAAATAGTTCAAATATTCAAACATAATTCATATTCTTAACAATCTTTTGACTATGGTCACGCCATATCCCCGTGACTGAGCATCAGAGTACTAATGAATAACCCCATTGACTGGGTATCAGAGTACTAATGAATAACCTCCATTGGTTTGGGTATCAGAGTACCAATGAATAACTCCCATTGGTT
This sequence comes from Quercus aquifolioides, assembly GCA_019022515.1. NCBI lineage: Eukaryota > Viridiplantae > Streptophyta > Magnoliopsida > Fagales > Fagaceae > Quercus > Quercus aquifolioides. The sequence continues at coordinate 236,505 of JAFHAW010000255.1, forward strand.
TGGGTATCACCGTATCAGAATCAATTCATAGTCAGATTGTCCATAATCATATATATCAAATCATAGTTTCTAACAAAAATATATCTTATTCAAATACATACATATATATATATATATATATATATAATCATATATTCAATATTCAAATATATTTGTGATATTTCTATATTCTTTACTTAAAATTAATATAGCAAAAAAACAATTAAATAAAATAAATCTTATATTCAATACTCATATATATTTGTGAAAAATCTCTATTCTTTACTTTGAATCAGTATAGCTAAAAACAATTAAATAAAATACATAATATATTCAGTAATCATATATATTTGTGATAATTCTTTACTTGAAATCAGTAATACAATGGAAATAAAATTATAACAACTGTAAACAATTTTCAGTAGTTAAAATTACACAAAATAAAACTAATTAGGATAAGGTTATTTACCTCCAAAAGCCATTCCAAAAAGAACTTTTCCTTAACAATTCTTCTAAAATCTTTAGATATTATCTAGAACAATTTTCAAATATTTTTACTCAATAATCAAATTATTTAAAAATGACTTATAATGGTACCGGCCAGATAGAGAGACCATAATTCCTCCTAATCATAATATTTTTCTATATATATATATATATATATTTTTTCTTCTGCCACAACTAAAATAAAAATTAACACTAATAGGGAAAAAAAAAAGGATGAAAACAGAAAAGAAATTAAATCAAAGCTTTTCTTCTTCATTTTCTTATTCTTAAATAAGTATATTAGATCAGAAGAAAATAAAAAACTTGATTTTTAACAGTGGTTGTAACCACTACTAAAATTTTAAAAAAATGCTACTAAAAGTCATATAGGTCTATACCAGCTGTTTTCTAAACCACTGCTACAACTTGAATAACCGCTGTTAAGTTGTCGTTGCTATAGGTCACTATAGGTTATAGCAACAGTTTTAGGAATCGCTGGTATAGAAAACATCTATAGCAACAGTTCTATAAACTGCTGTTAGAGAATTAAAAACCGCTAGTACACACAACTTTACCTTTTGGAATTAATTATTTATACCAATGGTTATGTAATTGCAACTATAGATTTTTTAGTAGCAGTTCATAGAACCACTGCTAGAGAATTAAAAACTGCTAGTACACACAACTTTACCTTTTGGAATTAATTATTTATACCAACGGTTATGTAACTGCTGCTATAGATTTTTTAGTAGCAGTTCATAGAACCACTGCTAGAGAATTAAAAACCGCTAGTACACACAACTTTACTTTTTGGAATTAATTATTTATACCAACGGTTATGTAACTGCTACTATAGATTTTTTAGTAGCAGTTCATAGAACCGCTGCTAGAGAATTAAAAACCGTTAATACACACGACATTTCCTTTCGGAATTAATTATTTGTACCAACGGTTATGTGGCCGCTCCTATAGATTATTTAGCAGCAATTCATAGAATTGCTGCTAGAGAATTAAAAAAACTGCTAGTACACAGGGCCCTTCTTTTTGAAATTAATTATTTATACCAGTGGTTATGTAATTGCTGCTATAGATTCTTTAGCAGCAGTTCTGTAAACCGCTACTAAACAAAATTAAAAATGTTTGTATACCCTTCCCTTATATCTAGCATGAATTATTTTTAATAGCAATTTTGTGAATTGCTACTAGATATTCTTTAACAATAGTTTTATAGAACATTGCTATAAAATAAAATAAATAAATAAAAAATGCTAGTTCTCCCATTCGTACACTTTGTTATAAATTAGTTATTGCATCAAAAAACAACCGCTACTGTAGGTTCCATACAGAAGCAGTTATAAAAACTGTTACTGAAGGTATAAACTTTATTGAATATTACAAAAATATTTTTTTAATTAAATTTTTCCCTAAAAATTAGTAATATAACATGTTTGGAATGTTATTAAAATCCACAATTCCAAAAATCAAAGTAACAAAATAATTGCAAATAGTTAATATTTTTTTTGAGAATCAGCAAATAGTTAATAATATTGATCCAAATGAAGAAATAAAACTTTACAATTCGAAGTTTGGAATCACAAATATCTTAATAAAAGTATAAACAATATTTTTGGGTACTTAAGATAAGACAATGATAAAATAATTGTAGACAACCTACAATAAAAACTAAGACTATAAATATTCCCTTTGAAGTATGCCAAAAGTCACTCCAGCATGAAACTTGGTCTCCCTTTATATTCCAATGTATTGTCTTAGTTTCCTGGAATACAATAAACCATATATTTGCATTAGTGAAAACTATATATATATAGGCAAATCTGCGAGAATATATCAAATGGCTATTGGAAAAAAAAAATGATGACAAATACATATCTTCTCATGTGCATTATTTTTATTGTATTACCTCTAAACCAAGAGTCAACAAGCTTAGCATAATCTTGGCGATTTACTATATTTGGAGCCTCAGCCACTATTTGTGTTGCAGTTTTTGACTTATCAAAGTGCTCTGCTTTCAAAGCATGCTTCCAATTCCTCCATTGATCACCCAATCTCTTTAATTTATGACGCTTGATTATCTCTCTTGCAATCTCATCTTGGGGGATGTAAAACTTTGATTGAAACACAAATACATATATAAAAAAATAAAATAAAAACCATAACCACTACGTAGAAGCATTCTTTCTATTAAAAAAAAATCTATGTAGAAGCATTGAAATTCTGGAAAGAAGCCTAATATATGTTACTAAAATTTTAATACCTCAATTATATTCCAACAATTTCCTTTGTAGTCATTTGGCATTGTACGCCAACTAACAACATTAATAGGACATAAGTGAGGGTTTGTTGCAACAATCTTTATAAATTGATTAAACCTACATCTTTCATGTTTAGTAGGCTAGAAATAATGGCCAAAAGACAACTTAAATTTGTTTATGCACAAAAAAAATGTAGTCAACACCACAATCATACTTTTAATTAATTGTTACATGCTACCAGGACTAAAAACATAAGTAATCATATTCATAGGTTGCTGTAATCATATTCATAAGACATTTTGGGTTTTTGTTTTTACAAAAAAATTTAGTAATTAATCCTGAAAAAAGATTGATTTTCACTAATATTTGATTAAATTAGTATATATTCATGAAATTTAAGAATCACATGCACATATTCAAAGCCAAAACTAAGCCTCAGTTCAATCATTACTCATTTTATTAAAAAAAAAAAATGCTGAATCTCAATAGATCCAAAAAAAAAAAAAAAACCTAATCAAATAAATAATTAAAATTATTTTATTCTATTTATATGCTATATAATATATTTATTTATTTAATAAAAAAATGCATAATAGTTTAAAAATCTTGATGTTTACCTGGGGAGTAATGGTTAAAAACCATACATTCAATCACTCTTCAGTCTCCACTCTCTTAGATTTGGAGGAAATAGCAACTTCTCTGAGAAAATTGTAAAAAAATATTGGAGATTCAGAAAATTGATGAAATGGGAGACAAAGAGAGGGAGGTTAAAAACTCACCTGTGAGTTGTTGTTACGACTCCTTCTACAAAAGTTTTTTTTTTTTTTTTTTTTTTCTTTCTTGAGGAGAATAAAAACTCTTTTAATTTTTGCTAAGCAATTATTGGCAGCTACAAGTTTTATTTTTTAATATGGCGGGTAACTACAATTTTGATATAAAGATAAAGAAGGCCAATATTAGAAACCAATATAAGATAAGGACTCTTAAAAAGTTAAAAATAATAATACGTAAAAACCAAGATGAGATAAGGATTCAGTGGGTTAATAAAAAATAAAATAAAAAGGAAGTAAAAAAATACATTTATTTGGGAGAAAAAAAAGGGACATGAATTTCACTTTCCAACACATGTTTATTTGGGAGGGAAAAAAAAAAAACTTCCAACACACGTTCATTTGGGAGGGGGGAAAAAACATGTAAAAGAAACTTCCAGCACACACTTCACTTTCCAACACACGTTTAAAAAAAAAAAAAAAAAATACAAAAAAAAAACCTTCCAGCACATAAAAGAAACTTCACTTCACTTCACTTTCCAACACACGTTTATTTGAAAAAAAAATAATAATAAATAAATAAAATAAAACTTCCAGCACACACTTCCAACACACGTTCATTTGGGAGGAAAAAAAAATCTTCCAGCACCTACGTTTATTTGGGAGGGAAAAAAATAAAAAAGAAATTGAAAATCTTTCAATTGGCAGGGTTAGAACCCACCTTCTCAAGGTAAGTGTCCAAAATGACAACCAATGGACTAAGCACTAGTATTTTGACAGAGTGGGAAATCTATTAATTTTAACTATAATTTAAAGAATTTGAAAAATTAAAATAGTTTGTGACACCTACTAATTAATAAAAATATAAAATACATAAGCATATATATAAATTTTTTATTATGAATAATATATTTAGCATTAATCATTATGTTTTATAGTTGAAAGAAACTTAGCCATTCTCGATATAACCAATATGAATTAATATTTTAATTTTAATTTTTTTATATATGTTTTTTTATTCTATATTTTTATAATATAAAATTATTTTATTTCTTTATATTTTTAATCAAGATTGGTTATTTGTACAGAATGTGGCAATTCGTGTTTGCGGATCGGGTTCGTGTCTTGTTGAGCTATGAGTATTAGGTTATATGGGTTGACTCGAACCCAACCTGTTTAGTAAACGTGTCAGGAATCCTCAACCTGAACACAACTTGTTTATTAAACAGATCAACCCGACCCGACACATTTAACTCATTTAATTAACAAGTCATGTAAAAGTCAATGCAAATGAGCTGTTTTTAATAATCTTTTTGATTAACAGGTCATACCTAACCTATATGGTTTTTATCAATTCTCATATATATAAAATTAAAATAAAATTACAACCATAAATATAGTAATAAACATATAAAAATTACCATAAATTAAGCAATAATATCAAAATAATTAATAACTTTAAAAGCTAAATGGAATGAGCTCGCCCTGTATTGGGAGTAGATGCTGAATTTTCGTGGCAATTGCCATGATATACTACTGCAAAAATATTTACTTTGACCAAAAAAAAAATTCATGATTTACTACTCTTCCAAACTAGAGAGTCTTGAGGCCTTCTAGCATTCAAAGAGATAGACTTGAAAACTAAAGCTTGAAAGGGGTAGAAAAAAGAATCAATGAGAAATTATTTCCATGTTGGTAGAGTGGAGGTTGAATTAATACTCTTCTTTTATAAACTCTCATCGGTTTGTCTGAGGAAGACTACTTATACTTGAGGGTGATCACAATAATCTATCTCCAGACTTAATCTTCAAGTACAGGATGATAATATTCAAGTGTTTATTACAATAATCTATCTCTAGACTTAATTTTTTTTTTCCATCCCTTAATATAATATATCTTTTCCCATTTAGAGGTCAATTGTTGCCATCTCAGCCGTCCACTTGTAGGGTGAATGGTTCTTCAAGTGGGATACTTGTCCCATCTTCCATTTTCCCTCCTTTTGAGAGTAAGATGTGAAGGTAATAGGTTGTCAAAACACTGTTCAAGAGAGTCATTTAACAATATGTAAAGTTGTGATTTATAACTATTTTGTGTTGGCTTTAATTCCGTGCCAAATTTGATTGAAATTTTGTTCAATCTTATGTATCTTGTATTTTATGTGGGATTTCTTAGTATGGGTTGTGTGTGAGAGAGAGTGTGAAGACTTAAGATATCATTGAAGATTAAAGGAGTTTTCCCAGGTAGCTCGTGAGAAGACTTCACGTGAAGTGAAGCCATGTGCTCAGCACATGACTGGAATGCGAAGAGTGATGACAGATGGTGACAACTGGTTTTTGCGAGTATTTTGCGGGTAAGGCCTTCTTGCGAGATACCCGCAAAACATTCTGTTTTGCCATTTTGTCATATCTGATACACCATTTCTCTACCCACACTATTTATACTCACATTACTCACATATTGAGAGGAGTGTTTTTTCAGAGAGAAAACCCTAACCATAACCCTTGAGAGTTAGAGATTGTCATACCCACAATCCTCTACACAATCCATTGTGGTTTTCCTTAACTTCTACCTCTCCATATCCAAATCCTTGAGAGATTGATAGCCCAAATACTTACCACACCCATTTCGAGAGTAAAGTGAGGTTTTGGAGCTGCTCGGAAGTATTGGAAGAAGCCATTTGTTTGGTGGATGCAATCGAGCTGAATTGCGTGATTCGAAAAGCTAAAAAAGACAATGCTTCGTCAAGTCAGTTAATAGTAGGAGCTTGGAGGGCTCAAGTACATGGGGTAAACTAGGCTTGGAAGGTCTTTTGTTATTTGGGTACTCCAACTCATTCTCTAGTGGATCGATTTACAGCTTGGAGGATGGCGGAGAGGTTTTTCGTCGAGTTCTTCGGTTTCCTCTTCGATAACACATCGATGTGTTATCTTATGTTTGCATTCTTCTTCCCTACTCTTTTAGCTTTCATTTTAATGATTGATATATGATGAATATGACTTAGTGTAGTTTATTGTAATTTGGGAGTCTAAATAGCGCTTGCGTTTTCACACAAATTCGACCTTTCACCATAAATGTGGCATGATAAGTTGGTGCAGTGCATTTAATGTGAATGAGATGTTTACTTTCTAAGTAAGCTTCCTCCAACCTTCACTTAGGGAAATTATTGTTCCTCAGCCAGATAGTATCCTAGGTGTAGCCTGATAGCCGTCATTTGCCTGTTTACATTTTTGAGCCTGTCCTCTTCCTCGACACAGGCTTTTTGTTCAAACCTTCCTCTGGTTGGTCTTATTAGAATTCTAGATGATGGTTTGTTTTCAGACACGTCTTCTCTGGGCTAATTCCCTTGACCTCTAGGCCAAAATGCTTGGTTTGAGCCCATTCCCTTTCCTTAATACATAATTGGTCCCCTTTGGGCTCAACCTAGGCCCAATCCTCTTTGATTTTTCCTTCCCCCCCCCCCCCCAACACCCACATTAGTAATTTCATTTGCTTCTCAATAATGCACTTAAAGTTTTGGTTTATAATTTGAAGACTTCATTAGTTATTGAAAGGGAGAAAATACGCGCTAGGATGCCTATTGTGATTGTACGGGCTGACTATAGACGCGAACATAAGAACAGACGAGCCCGTTATTTACACGAGGCCTTAAGTGGACGGACCTTAGGTGGACGAACTTGATACGGACGGAACGAAGAAAGATGGGCTGGTCGGCCATGGGCCTGTTGGACCCCTTAGTGGAAATACTTTGGCCCATTCTCGTAAGGCCCTAAACAGAGTCCTTGCGCTACTTGGACTCTAGAAATCTCATGTATTTGATAAAGATCTTCCCTATAAGGAGAAGATATGTCCACCACGTTTCGGACTCTAAAAAAGAAGATTTCTACAAGGAAAAGACTTGGATGCCAAGTCTAAGAGGAAAAACTTTCGACTACTATAAAAGCCCCAATACTCTCACCAATAAAGGTACGCATTATTTACCCTCTCTAGCACTCTAGAGTTGTGAGAATACTTTCTGACTTAACATTCGGAGGGTATTTGGCCGGCACCACATCGGTGCCCTTTGATAGGTTTTCTTCTTTGTATTGTGTAGGTTTACGGTCGAGCGCGAAGACATCGTGTGACTCACTGGTGAATTTCTCAGCTTCATCAGTTATTTTGGAAGTTTTTTGGCCCTAGCCTTTAGACCAATGTCGATGTTAGTAGTTAGGTGTCTCCTAACTAAATTTGTTATATTATAAAAATAAAAAGCCTAGATCTCACCATGTTGCACTTGGCCTTAGTATGGTCAAAACCCATGGCAACAACTCAACAATAAGGACAACGGATTTTGAACAATGGAATTTGCCCACCTCCATATAGTTACGTTATTATTTTTTTTTAATGAGTAATTTTAATCAAAATAACAAACTATCATATAATTAGATTTTTATATTGGTTGTAGGGGCTCGTTTTGTCGTAGATCCCCCAACAATACATTTCTTTAGAGAGTGGGACGAAGGGTTTGGCGCTAACAGGCTTGCCACCGGTTCCCCAGAGGCTCCCTCCTTCGAGGGGACTTAGCCCTGTTCTTCTTGGCTTGGGGTTGCTCCTCGGACGGCCGAGGAGCCCCCCATTCTGAAGGGCACCTTGCATTATATATCTCCTTCGGTCGATCCTAGCCTTCCAACTGTCGATCATCCAGACCACTGCTTAAGGACCTGTCCCATCAGCCACGCTCCCCACCTTACTGTGGGTCGCGGCACCCAAGGTTGCGCCGTTCAGGAGTCCTCTCAGCATTAACACTGCCAGGGGAGTTAGGTAGATGCATTAAGTGTGGATGTGACCACCTATACTGGGTTTGTCCCCCACCTGGGATTAGGATAGGTATGCCGAGGAAGGGGGCGTCCTCGGCGTGGGCCCAGAGGGCTAAAAGCCCCTAGACAACTGCCTGGGACAACCATCACTCCTCGGCATGGGCCTTGGGCCAGCCTAAAGGTGGGCCGAGACTTCCAGGCCCACGGGCCCCACAATAGCCCCTCAAAATCCTGCTGCACGTTCCCTTGAACGGGGAGGAGGGTTTTGATATCCACGGCCCTCATACCCCAGAAGGCCTTCCGCTGGTTGGTTCTTCCCCAAATAGTCGGCTTGGTGCTTCAATTCTTCGGTAAGTAGTTAGTCTCCTATGGAAGATTCTGTTGTTGCCTTCAAGAAAGTGGCAAGCTCCCCGTAGGCTTGGGTCCGAGGACCATGCAAGGCCTAGGTACAGTTGCTGCCTTCAAGATATAGTGGCTAGCTCCCCGTAGGCTTGGGTCCGAGGACCATGCAAGGCCTAGGTACAGTTGCTGCCTTCAAGATATAGTGGCTAGCTCCCCGTAGGCTTGGGTCCGAGGACCATGCAAGGCCTAGGTACAGTTGCTGCCTTCAAGATATGGTGGCTAGCTCCCCGTAGGCTAGGGTCCGAGGACCATGCAAGGCCTAGGTACAGTTGCTGCCTTCAAGATATAGTGGCTAGCTCCCCATAGGCTTAGGTCCGAGGACCATGCAAGGCCTAGGTACAGTTGCTGCCTTCAAGATATGGTGGCTAGCTCCCCGTAGGCTAGGGTCCGAGGACCATGCAAGGCCTAGGTACAGTTGCTGCCTTCAAGATATAGTGGCTAGCTCCCCGTAGGCTTGGGTCCGAGGACCATGCAAGGCCTAGGTACAGTTGCTGCCTTCAAGATATAGTGGCTAGCTCCCCGTAGGCTTGGGTCCGAGGACCATGCAAGACCTAGGTACAGTTGCTGCCTTCAAGATATAGTGGCCAGCTCCCCGTAGGCTTGGGTCCGAGGACCATGCAAGACCTAGGTACAGTTGCTGCCTTCAAGATATAGCGGCTAGCTCCCCGTAGGCTTGGGTCCGAGGACCATGCAAGACCTAGGTACAGTTGCTGCCTTCAAGATATAGTGGCTAGCTCCCCGTAGGCTTGGGTCCGAGGACCATGCAAGACCTAGGTACAGTTGCTGCCTTCAAGATATAGTGGCTAGCTCCCCGTAGGCTTGGGTCCGAGGACCATGCAAGACCTAGGTACAGTTGCTGCCTTCAAGAGAAGTGGTCAGCTAAGCAGCTAGTTTCCCCATAGGTTTGAGTCTTTGGACCATGCAATACCTTGGTTCTGTCTAGTGCTTAGCTCTTCTGAAGCAGTCAGTTTCCCCATAGGACTGAGTCCGAGGACCATGTAGTTCCTTGGTTCTGTCTAACGCTCTTTAGTAGGAGCTCGTCCTCGGATCCGAAAGTTTTTCTTTTGGTGTAACGATGTCCCCGGATCGTTTGCTGGGAGCTATTCTTCCTCAGGTCGGATTGTGGCCTCACACGTGACGTTGACCTCGCCTCCAGTTCGTGTTCCCCATCTTTTAGTTTTCGAGGCGTCGCTTGGCCTTTCGTGCCCCGCGCTTGACGTTTCGGTGAGCGAGACGCGTTTTCATTAATGCCCTCGTGAATTAACACGAATCCGGCGGTTGGCAATCCCCTTGGAATTGGGTGAGAATTAATTCCGTTTGACAATCCTCCCTTCGAATTCTGCGCGGCTCAACTCCCACCGGTTTTCGCCCTCTATATAAGGCGTTCTGGGGGGAATGTTTCTCCTCATTCCATGAACCTTCCACCACAACCCGAAATACGTCCTTCCGCCCCTCTGAGCCCCTTTAACACCACCGCCAGGATTGTGACCAAAGTTGGGAGATATGGGGTTAAGGGCCGCTGTGGCCGCAGCCCCCACTGGGCTTCCGGCGCGGCAGGGTCCGGGCGTAACACTGGCAGTGCCGTATGCGGTGGCCAGGTGGGACGTTGTTGAAGTACCTAACGTCTCTCCCCGGAGCGCACCTCCGGTGGAGGAGACACGCGAACTCATGTCATGGCTGGCGCTCGAGTGTTGCCGTCTCCAACGGCCAGCGCTTGGGAGGATTGGAGAGCATCAAGGAAACATCACGGGGGAGGACATTCCGGTGCCCCTGCATCTGCTCCTCGCTTTGTTCAAGCTTCCGCCTTGAAGCGAGCCAGCCTCAGCCCCCTTCCCCGCTTTTATTGTCAAGTTCTCCCATTCTCTTGATGCCAATAAAAGCACGGGTTGACACTTCCCCCTCCCTCTAGCTAGTTGTAGAATCGGACCGCCTGAGCCTCCGATTGTAGGATTAGCTTGTAATAAAGCTTGTAAAACAAGCCTGCCTGAGCCTCTGATTGTATCTTGTAATCTTCTTTTTCATGAACTAATAAAAAACTTCTCTTTTTATTTGCTGTTGAGTCTTCTTTTTACTGCGATTCTTCTTTTTTTTTTTTTACTTTCTGCGAAGTGACCGCTTGGAACGATCGCCGGTTGCACCGGCCAGCGCACTAACCCTCCCCACAGACGGCGCCAATTGTAGGGGCTCGTTTTGTCGTAGATCCCCCAACAATACATTTCTTTAGAGAGTGGGACGAAGGGTTTGGCGCTAACAGGCTTGCCACCGGTTCCCCAGAGGCTCCCTCCTTCGAGGGGACTTAGCCCTGTTCTTCTTGGCTTGGGGTTGCTCCTCGGACGGCCGAGGAGCCCCCCATTCTGAAGGGCACATTGCATTATATATCTCCTTCGGTCGATCCTAGCCTTCCAACTGTCGATCATCCAGACCACTGCTTAAGGACCTGTCCCATCAGCCACGCTCCCCACCTTACTGTGGGTCGCGGCACCCAAGGTTGCGCCGTTCAGGAGTCCTCTCAGCATTAACACTGCCAGGGGAGTTAGGTAGATGCATTAAGTGTGGATGTGACCACCTATACTGGGTTTGTCCCCCACCTGGGATTAGGATAGGTATGCCGAGGAAGGGGGCGTCCTCGGCGTGGGCCCAGAGGGCTAAAAGCCCCTAGACAACTGCCTGGGACAACCATCACTCCTCGGCATGGGCCTTGGGCCAGCCTAAAGGTGGGCCGAGACTTCCAGGCCCACGGGCCCCACATTGGTCATTATAAATTATTTTATTTTTATAAGATTTTGGACTAATTGTTCCCGAAGTTATGACAGAAATATGGTACAATTCAGTTTTAAGGCTGAAAAAATTGAGAATGTTGATAACATAATCAATTTTTTTTCATACTCCATATTTTATAGTCTTGAGAACTAAAATTATTTGTTCTTATCTACGTTATCTATTATAAATAGAAGAAATTATCTATTTCCATAAAAAAAATAAAATAAAAATTATTTGTTTCACCAAAAAAAATTAATTTCTTACATGACCCACGTAATAGCCTGAAGATTAGTTTGCTCTTCAATCGTTAGCAATCTTCATTTTGAAATAGATGTCTATCAAAAACTAATATTTGAGTGATAATGATGTAGACATTTATTGTGATAATGAGCCATATGATATTGAAAATCCACCTAATAATGCGAATGACAACCTAAATTGGGCTCGAAATGATGTAGATGGAACCATAGTCGATACACCACTTCCACTTGATGAAGAGAATTTTATGGATGATTCTGAGTCTAAAGAAGATTACTAGTCACAAGAGGGAACGTGTTTCATTGTTTTAGTGATTCTTGGTGATTAATGCTTTCAAGGGAGAATATTGTTTCATTGTAGCTTGCCTAATTAGTTTATCATTGCTTGAGTACTAGTCTATATTGTTTTTATTGTAATGTGTCTAGTGACTATTTTGGATTTGAAACAATAATATTGGTTGCAATATTTACTTTTTTAGTGTGAGTTTTTAAATTGTGGATTTAAAACAATATTTTCTCAGCTACTAGGGCTAACCTTTTGCCAAGGTGTATGAGCCATTTTATTTTCAAAATTTTTATTAGAGTAATACATAAATAGCATTATACCTAGTCCAATAGCTTGGAATTTATGCTCTTCTCATTTCTTTAGTGCTAGCTGAGTTCCCGCACGATGGGCGGGGAAACTTATTATTAGTTTTTCTCAATATTTCAATAATTTTAGCCAAGAATCTTGCAACTTAACTGGTTGTCACATTTCTAACAGGGACGTCCAAAGTTTAAATCCCCCACCCCAACAATCGATGTATAAAAAAAATTATTTCAATAATTTTTCCTGTAAAAAAATTGTAATATTTAGTTATTTTATATACAAAATTGAAAGATAGTAAGAATATTGTAGTGATTTGATTATACTATACATATGTGTGTGTTTTCAAAATTGAAAATTGCATAATATAGTAGCTAATATAAACAAACATGTTTCATGCCTACTAAAGAAAATGCAAATATCATTTGATTTTTTTTTTTTTTTTTTACATTCTTGATTGTGTGTAACTAAATTTATTTTTTTCCTTTTTGTTGGACATTGTTTCAGTTGTTGCAAAACTAACTTAATTTGAGCAAGATTACCATATTTCAAACCAATTGTTTCTCACATATAAAAAAATTCAATTGTTTCTAGTATAAATCTTAGAAAAATGATATTAAAATTTCATTATGCTTAAAATAAATAATAGAACAAAATAAACATATTTATTCTATTAGTAATCTTTCTAATCACATAGAATAAATACTAAAATGTTAGTTCCCCCCCCCCCCCCCCCCTCACACACACACACACACACACACACACACACACACACACACACACACATATATATATATTACATGTCACTAAAATGAGTTAGGAAATTATGGTCTTCTCAATAGGTGTTTGACACCACACTAAGATTGCTGAGGATAAACATCTTCACAATTTAAACTAGTAGATAACAGTAGTACAATGGTTTGGGGGGTATTTTTATCATTTAGGGATTTTAGGGATTTTTTTTTTTTTTTTTTTTGTCCATTGTAATCATTCCTAATGTATTTTGTAAATTTGGAGGTCTAGGGGTATATTGTTCATTTTGAAAATTTTAAAAATAGTTCTCTAGTTATGGACATTCTAGAGATATTTTGGTCATTTTATAATTCTAGGCGTATTTGTGTCATTCTGAGTATTTTAGGTGTATGATGATCTCATTAGGGTATTAGTTTTCTACATTGGAGTATAAAAAATATAAAAATAAAAAAAGACTAAACTTTGTAGTTTTGTATTTAGAAAACACCTATAGAAGCACAAAAAATAAAGTATATTGCAGCAGTTGGGAAACCATTGCAAAAAAATAAAAAATAAAATTGTAGTTTTGTATTTAGAAATCACCTATAGAAGCACAAAAAATAAAGTATATTGTAGCAGTTGGGAAACCGCTGTAGAAAAAAAAGTATATTATAGCGGTTACAAAAAAACCACTGCTACAAAGAGACTTATAGCAGCATTTGAAAATCTGCTACAATAAACCCATTATAGTAGTGAGATCAAACAAAAGAATTTTATTTTCTACAAAAAAGACCACTGTTTTAACTCATATTTTTTGTAGTGAGATCAAACAAAAGAATTTTATTTTCTAAAAATAAAAAGAAAAAGTGGGTAGGCTGGGGAAAATGTCAGTAAAATACATTTATCACTATCAAAGTTCTACTGTTTTAATGAGGTCCTAGTGTTGTTAACTGCAATAATGCTAAACCTTATGTCACTGCAGTTGATTTTGACCCTTCTTCAGTGTATGTCAGTCTCCTTCATATCTTTATCTGGTGTTACCAAAATTTGAAAATTTCCATCTACTCAAAATTTAAACTTGGAATTTTCACTCTGAATTCGGACTAAAATTCCATTGAAAACTTGCAATTTTCCCTTTTAAGGCCACCAAGCAAATTATACAAGGGATTAGTGAATTTACAAAGGAATTAGTAAATTATTTCTTCAAATTATGGCTTTTCCATGAATCAATTTATGTTTTGAATTAAGGGACTCTGGGTTTTTTTTTTTTTTTTTTTTTTTTTTTATGAAATAATTTATTTTGGGGGTAAAAAAGTTATGAAGATTGGGAGATTTCTCCTACAAGTTCGTGTGACCTGATTGCATGTTTGATTTATCCCAATAGTTCTAAACATTGTGTAATCACTACATGATAGAAATTTGGTGTAAATTCTAATTCTAAACTATGTGACAACCTTACATCACGAGTCATTCATTGACACGGGCTATGGTCCACGAGGGAAAATAACCAAAAACCGCAGTGTATATCCTACAACATTGGGGATTGGTCATTGGTCACGTCAAATTATGGCTAAAGCTTCAACTTTTTAGTGCTCTTGTCGTTTTCGCAGATCAATGATCAAACTTTATATAATTTTCTATTTATTGTGTTTGCTTTGACAACCTAGTATGAAGTATAAACTAAAAGTTCTGGTGTTTTATTATAATTTTTTTTCAATTATATTAAATAATTAGCTTAGTATCTGAACTGTTGAGTATAAGAGCATTCTCATAAGGTGTGTCAAATGTCAAATATTTGATATTTGGCACACCAAACACTATTGTTCAAGTTTCATCAGGTGTTCTAAATGTTCTAAAATTATAAAACATGCTACAGTACCGTCTCAAATATGAGACGATACGGACACAGATACCAAACTGAAATATTAATTTTTTATTTAACTTTTTCTCTCTTCTCTCAATATTTAATTCAACGTTTTCTCTCTCCTCTCACTGATTTGTCTCTCTCCAACCCATGTTCTCTCTCTTTCTTCTTCAAATCACTCTCCCTCACCCTAAAATCAACGGTACGGCGGCCTCACCGATCAAGCCGCCCTCACCGATCAAACCGCCACCCTCACTGATCAAGCCGCCGCCATCGCTTCTCGTTTGAAGACTCCATCACCGTCGATCTGAAGACGCCATCATTGCCGGTCTAAAGCCGCCATTGCCACCTTGGTCTGAAGCTGCCATGCTGCCTTGATCTGAACCCATCTCCGCTACGGCTTGAAGTTGCAGCACCGCTCGTCTGATGCGCATCTCAGCCACAGCGCGAAGCCGATCTTAGCCACTACCACCAATCTAAAACTACCACCGCCGACAAAGAAAGCCACCATTGCCGGATCTCTCTACCTTTCTTACTTGTTTTTTTTTTTGTTTTTAATCAGATTTGTGGTGGTTGTCGCTGTGGATTTGTTGTGGGTATTTGATTGGAATTTATTTGGTTTGTTTTGAGTTGTGTTTTGGGTCGTGGAGGATGCGGTGGTTGTTGGTTAGTGGCTACTGGTTGTGGCGGTGGTTGTTGGTCGTTGGGTGGTGGCCACTGTCACTGTTTGTGTTTGGTATATTGGCAGAGTTTTGTGTTACAAATATATTATTTTAATGCGTTGTGTATATTATTTTAATGTTTAGAAGGAAAGAATAGAACATTTGATAAATGGTGAATTGTAAAATGATGTGGTAAAATAATAAAGTAGGTTTTTGGTGTGTCAAAATGACATTTTTTATGAGAGAGCTGATGAGAATGCCCTAAACCTGATTGTAAACATTTCTAAATTTAGTAATTGGACTTGGACCTCGCTTAACCCAATTTTGTTCAGTGGCAAATTGGCAATTGGACTGGCAAGGCCTAAAATAGCAAGAGTGATTATACTCCAATAGACGTTACAAAGCAGCAAACAGTTTGCATCTTTGACACTGTTTCATAATAAAATTGGATATTATATTACTAGTAGTGTTTATTATATAATTTATTACACATCTCTATATATTAAGAGGATTCAGAAAGTTAATTATAACTTTATAATTGAGCTTTTTTTTTTTTTTTTTTTTTTTTTACTGGTAATTTTTGTTGTTGAGCTTTTTTTTTTTTTTTTGGTTTATATATTTTGTTTTAAATTTTAGATTTATAAATTTTTTTATGATCACTAAAATGAGAAAAATATTAGAGTTACAAAATTTTTATAAATTACTGAAATGATAAGTAGTTACTGGTAAGTAAAAAAATAATGTGAGTGGTGTACTCATATGCAAACCAATAATAATTTGCTACCAAAATAGTTTATAAAAATGTTATAAAAAAATTTGTGATTATAGAATTATTTTTAAAAGAATCAATAATATTGTTAATATTAAACAAAAGACTGAACAAAGAGTTTATTTATTTTTTAAACTTAACTATACAGATTACAATACTTTACAAGCACCATTGTTATTACACCAATGCACACACGGCACTTTTTTATATGTATCTTTGTTGTTACTTTTTTTGAAGCATTCTTTCCGGTAGGGATGAAGTTGCTGTGCTGTTCCTTTACTTTCTGTTATTTATTCTGATGCTTTATTATATGCAGTGAGTTTCAATCAAATATAAAGTCAGGGTCAGAGCTAGAAATGGATGAACATAAGAGACATTGTAGTCCATCGTGGCTGGACGAGAAGTATCAGACATCCAAGAAGAGGCATTGCAACAGTAATCAGTCACTTTTAGGAGGTGAAGTCACTTGTTCCGATAAGAAAATTCTTGAGGATATGCAGTCTGTTCTTGTTGATAAAACCATGGGATCTATTTTTGGCTCTTCTAGAGAGGTAAGGTGAAGTTGAAACTACTCAGTTATGAATCTTATAGTCTGGTTTATGCTGATTCAGTAATCTATTATTTATTCTCACTATTGTTTTTCATGGGTAGGTTGCGGATGGAGCAGGTACTCATTCAAGTTTTGTGCCACTTGAAGATCGTTTAGATCTAAATCGTTGGCTTCCATCTGAAGTATGCGGCATATATAGAAAGAAAGGAATTTCGAAATTGTATCCTTGGCAGGTAACTATAAACTCTTGGTTTGCTGTGGTGGTTGATTGGATTATGGCATGTGAGGAGATGTGGTTGGGGTTCTAGACCTTGGTATTTTATTACCATGCTTGCAATCACATTATATATTATTACCGCCCTTGCAATCATGTTCATGTGCTTTAGTTTTTAAGATGTTGTAAGTTTAAAGCTATGTGGCATGGATACTTCTATATGGGACCTGCATCCTTATGAGTAGTGGGGACAATCACTTCTTGGATACTCATCAATGTGTGTGATTATTTGATAGGCATATACAATTACCAAATTTAAAATGTAAAATTTGGACGATGCTTCTTGGATACTTTTGACACTTGTTACATACACCTTCAATGTTATGATATGGCCATTTTGAGGACTTGGAGAAAACAGTTTCAGATCTCAAAATTTTATTTTTCAAGACTCTTCTGGATTAGGTTGTAGTGTTAGGCCGTCATTCTTTCACTTCAGTTCATGATTTATTTTCAGTTCATGGGTTTTTGGACTGTTGTACTTTGTCCTTGATGTATACTCCCTGTATACTCAGGTGATACTTTTCTTATTTTTATAATATATTTTTATTACTTACAAAAAAAATGTTATGATATGGCCATTATCAATTTTAAAGTATATAGGGACTGTGATTGTGTGTGAAGACATCAAAGAGATTAATGACATATGTTTACATATGTGATTGACTTATGAGTGCCTGTGTGGTTAAATTACCGAGTTGCATCTATGTTTGATTTAGAATGGAACAAAAAATGGAACTTATATTTATTATTGGTAGTATCCTTGATTTATCTGGTAGCCTACTTTTCAATGATGACTGGATGTGTATCTATATCATATCATATCAATATGAGGTATCTCTATCCTTTGCCTCCTAGGTTTGAAGCATGATACACATACTATTTTTTTTATAATTTTTTTTATATTATTCTTCAGGTTGACTGCCTTCAGGTGGATGGCGTCTTACAGAGAAAAAACTTAGTATATTGTGCATCTACAAGGTAGTTTCCTGTGGATTTAGAATTCATCTTAAGTTTTCAGTTATACTATCCTCTCTTAATTCTTTACTTTTTATTATTATTTGTAGTTAATACTTTTTTTTTAATCCCTCTAGTATTTCAAACCCATGCGATTAAACCAATAGGAATTAACTTTTTGTATGATCTACTGTAGTTAGATATGAAGAAGACAAATAATATTTGTGATGCTCTGGTTGCTATATTCTTGGTTAGGCTTGTTAGAATAATGGTTAAATGATTAAATTTTCTTAATATCTTAAGCTTTTGGGATAAGTGTGTAGTTAATCTTGTCATTGATGCAAGTGGTTCTGAGTTTGAACCACGTATGTGCTCTACCTCTCATTCAAAAAGTTAAAAGTCCCATTTGTTGGGCCTTGCTTATGATAGCACAACTGTAGCGTGGTTAGAAACAATATCCTCTATGGAAGCCTAAATTTAATGCAAAGCCCAAGAATAAGTGTTCATGGTAGTTAAATTGGTTTTATTTGGTTATTAAGGAGCAAGTGTATTTTAGTAACTCTACAATTGTTGGTTATGAGCCATAGTTGTGGGACTTGAGTTATATCTATTAATAAGTAAGTCTTATTTAGTTTATGAGTATTTTATGTGTAGGCTTTGGTTTACTAATCAAAGGAGTCCTAGTTCTATTAGGAAAAGTTAAGATTTAGGTTTGAATAAATGTATTATTGTACTCAAATAAGGATGAATTGATGTTGATTAATAAAATATTGAGTGTTTTGAGTATTGAGGCATATTGTCCTTAATTTCCCCCCCTTCTTTTCTCTCATATATTTCCCGTCTCTTTGATATTCTGTCACTATTCATGGGTATTATTCACGTGTATTGTTCACAAACTGTGGGCAGATTCTATTTCTGTTTCTTCTTACCTCTTTGCAACCCTAAAATTTTCTCTTCCCTAAAAAACTCTAGTCATTCTTGAACCCTAACCCTTCTTTCTAAAGGTTCTAAATCATGAATTTGTAAATCCTCCTAACCCTAAGCCTACCACAAGCACACCTAGGCAAATCCCCAATTTATCCTATGTCAACTTATTGAGAGGGCATCTTGGCCCACATGTGGGGTGAGTGTTAGAATAATGATTAAATAATTAAATTCAATATTTCTTAGTAGCTTAAACTTTTGGAACAATTGGTAGTGTTCTAGGCCACTGAGCATTTTAAGGCTTCTGGCTTCTAGATTTTATTCATTAACACATACTTCATATTTTCTAATGTATATGGTTTGATATTTGAGAAAGTATATTATTTTTCTTTCTAGTGTAATCACAATTTGTTTCTAAATAATATATACATGTGACTTCTGAATTGCTTGTGTTATTAATTGGCAGTTCTATTTATATCCATATCTACCCCAAATTTATGCGCTCATTGCAAGTTTTGCTCTTTCTTTTTTTTCTTTTTTTTTGGGTTTTTTTTTTGGGGGGGGGGGGGGGGGGAGTGTTATTGAGAATCTTTGTGTTGCTTCACATTGCTTCCTCTGCTGCAGTGCTGGTAAAAGTTTTGTTGCTGAAATTTTGATGTTGCGGCGTGTCATATCAACTGAAAAAATTGCACTACTTGTACTTCCTTATGTATCAATTTGTGCAGAAAAGGTGCTTTACTGGATTTTTTTTTTTTGAATTGATGCAAGCATAAATTGATTACAGTTTCCTTAATTCGAATTATGTATATATATTTCTAGTTTGTGTACTAATTGGTGCAGGCTGAACATCTGGAGGTCCTTCTTGAACCACTTGGTAAGCATGTTCGTAGCTATTATGGAAACCAAGGTGGTGGAACACTTCCTAAAGATACTGCTGTAGCTGTCTGCACAATAGAGAAGGCAAACCCTCTAATAAACAGATTACATGAAGAGGGTCGTTTGTCAGAAATTGGAATAATCGTGATAGATGAACTACACATGGTATTTTAGTCAAAGGCAGTGGGGATATTTTGTAGATATCTTGCCTTTTTTACTTTATTTTCTCTTTGAAAGGCATTCTCCATTTAGTTTTTCTTCTTGGCTTTAGGCTTGTGCTCTCTGATCGAGTTACATAGTAGGTTCTCATCCTTATGTTCATCAACAGGTTGGTGATCGGAATAGGGGTTATCTTTTGGAACTTATGTTGACAAAGCTTCGTTATGTAGCTAATGAAGGCAATTCAGAATCAAGTAGTGGAGAAAGTTCAGGTATGAGCAGTGGTAAGGCTGACCCTGCTCATGGTCTGCAAATTGTTGGGATGAGTGCAACCATGCCAAATGTGAAAGCTGTTGCTGATTGGCTTCAAGTGAGTCGAACTAATTTTCATTACACATATTCTAGTATTTCACGTTAATTTTAATGTAAAGATCTACTTGTGGCCAATGAGCTCTAGCTCAAATGGCAACTCTTTCGCTTGTAAGAACAGAGAATGGGGATGAAGGGTGAAGTTGAAAAACCAAGACCCTCTAGGTGTCTGTAACTTCTTGAACTAAAGAAGAAAGGGGAAAGATCTGCAATTGTCACACATTTTTACATAAGAAGGGAATCAATGCTTGAAAAATGCCCCAAATACCACCTAACCATGGTTCTGTGGATGAATCATTAGCCTAATACGTATCTGGAATACAGAGGAATAGAGCTAAAAATGGGCGCAAAATTGATTCGTAGAAGCTTGCCTAATATATTTCTAATTTCATCAAATATCTTAGTCCTTTTCTAGGAGGACCATTATGAGTCTTGGAATGATACATCTAAAAAATCTAGTTGATGGGTTCTACATGAGAGTTTAGTCCTCTTTCTTAAAAGTAGTGCATGTAACTCCCTTTGTAGATTTAGGAGTGATTGGCAATCAGCTGACATCATAGAAGCTCACCATAGGGTATTTGTGCTTTATACTTGAGTAGAACTTATACCTCTGAGGTTGTGGATGTTTTTGATTTTGACTTTTTTGAAATAAATGCTTGTTTCATCTAGAAGGAATTTTTGGACACTGATGTCTCAATTTTTGGATGTCACTATCATTATTTTTCAATGTTATGATGATAGTGCTTTATGTGGATAATTTGGAAGGAACAGAATAAGAGAGCTTTTGAAGATATAGAACAAAGCACGTGTGAGTTGAAGTTCATTTTCCTGCAAGTACTGTTTGAATGGATGACTGTTCTGCCATGGCATTCTTTTTCTTCTTTTTTAGACTTTACTGATTTTGTCCTGCTGTACACAGCTTGTTTATGGACAGGCACGTTTTCTTTTGATTTAATAAAGTTTTTTTTTATTGCTTTAAAAAAAAAATTCAATGTTATGGAAAGACCCTGTACTTGAAAGATTTTCTTTTTGGGTTTTTCATTATTTGTTGTCTTAGGGTTGGTAAATCATAGGTGAAAGGAACACAATGCACCAGGTAGCTTTGATCGTAACAATGTGCTTCAAGTTTATATGATGCATCTATGGTGCATTTATTTTTGTTGTAAATGATTTTATGCCTTATATTTAAATAAATTCTCTTTTTTATGTAAAGGCAATTGAATTAGTGGTATCTACTTTTTACACCTTGCCTTGAGGGAGGATATTAAGTCTTGGATTGCTGTAGCCTTCTTTTGTGGTTGATAAATTTATAGATTATTTTTTCCTGAATCTGCATGTAGGCTGCATTATACGAGACAGATTTTCGACCAGTTCCATTAGAAGAATATATTAAAGTTGGTAACACTATTTATAGCAAAAAAATGGATATTGTTCGAACAATCTCAAAAGCATCTGACCTTGGTGGTAAAGATCCAGATCATATTGTTGAGCTATGTAATGAGGTAGGGATTTCTTGTGTGGTAAAGCTGTTTTGGGGCATTATTCCAGAAGTTGAAAATTTATGTACCAAGGAACATATTTCAGGTTGTTCAAGAGGGTCATTCAGTGTTAATATTTTGCTCTAGTCGAAATGGATGTGAATCAACCGCAAGGCATGTTTCAAAGTTCCTCAAAAGATTTTCTATTAATGTTCGTAATGATAAAAGTGAGTTCTTGGATATTACTTCAGCTATTGATGCCTTGCGAAGGAGTCCAGCAGGACTGGATCCTACATTGGAAGAAACTCTCCCTTCTGGTGTTGCCTATCACCACGCTGGCCTCACGGTATTTATTTATTTTGTTGGGGCTGTATCTTTCATAATTTTTATGGTATATACTTGATTTCTTTGTCTTTTGATTGTCTTAAAATAATTTTTAATGGGGATTCCTTGGTCATTGACAGTTGTGGGATTTCCTTACTTTTAAAGGTTTGGATGTTTATTTATCTTTTCTGTAGGTTGAGGAGAGAGAGATTGTTGAAACCTGCTACCGCAGAGGCCTTTTACGTGTCTTAACTGCTACATCTACCTTAGCTGCTGGGGTTAATTTACCAGCTAGGAGGGTCATTTTTCGACAACCCAGGATTGGTCGTGATTTTATTGATGGAACAAGGTACAAACAGATGGCTGGTCGGGCTGGTCGGACTGGGATAGATACAAAGGGGGAAAGTGTATGTCTGATTTTTTAGTTCCTGTTTTATGTTTCATTTTAGTCCAGGCACCTCTTATTTTTTATTGTTATCTGGGATGATTGCTGGTTGCTTATATTATTTTTGACTGTCTTTTTAAATGTCAAATTGATTGATGCTTGTTATTGTTTTATTACCTTTATTTCTTTTATCATATTTGACTTAACTTTTTTGGTGTATTTCAGTGAGGACATAATTCACTGCTTTTATATTAAGATGCTGATTTTTTCCCCTAATGATTTTACCTTACTAGGTACTAATATGCAAACGGGAAGAAATGAAAAGTATGATGAGTCTTCTTAATGAAAGCTGTCCACCATTGCATTCTTGTCTATCTGTAGATATGAATGGAATGACTCATGCCATTTTAGAAGTTGTGGCTAGCGGGATTGTTCAAACTGCTAATGATATTCATCAATATGTTAAGTGTACTCTTCTGAATTCCACCAAGCCATATCAAGATGTGGTGAAATCAGCTCGGGAATCTCTTCGGTGGTTGTGCCACAAAAAATTTCTTGAATGGAATGATGATACTAAGTTATATAGTACCACACCACTTGGACGAGCAGCTTTTGGCAGTTCTCTTTGCCCAGAAGAATCACTTGTAAAAATTTGCATCTTCTATTTTCATTATTTTCCTTTTTATTTAATTTCCTTACTGTTGATTTACTCTTTGTGCAATAAGTAATGTTGATTTCTGGGAAAAAATTTGTTGTTGAAATTGATTCAATGCTTATGTTTGGTTCCCTAGATTGTGCTGGATGATCTTTCAAGGGCAAGAGAAGGATTTGTGCTTGCATCTGATTTGCATTTAGTTTACCTGGTAACACCAGTAAACGTTGACATTAAGCCAGATTGGAAACTGTACTATGATCGTTTTATGCAATTATCTGCTCTTGACCAGGTAATTATGCTTCTTGTTATAGTGGCTTCTCTGATTCCAAAAGGAAATTCATTATCAATCACTCTTTCTTGGTTTATATTATTGACCCTCCATTTTCTATTGAACACTAGGCTTATGTAATTTTGTCACGGGAGGCTTTTTTGGAGTTCCATTTGTTGTGCTATGATAAAGGGATGATTTCCTGTATCACTGGAGGCAAGCCTCAAGTTTACTAAGAACTTGTTTTGTGCTTCCATCTTTGGGATTATCTAAAGTTTACCTCATGCGCCAAGTGTACCTCCAAATTGTTTTTTTAAATGCCATGCGGAGTTTTAAAAGTATTGATCTCTTTAAATGGATGTCTTGCAGTAACAAATATTTCTTTTGGGTTAGTTACACACACAACCAATGGGTCTTGAACCTAGAACCTCACTATCCACCTAGAACTTATAAGGGAAGGAGATGTCAATTGAGCTAGAGCTCATTGGCTTGTCACAGTAACAAATTGTTTGTATTTTTAAGAGCAATTAAATTTAGAGATTTACCTAATGGTAGAATCAATATAAATTATGCTTTCTTTCTTCATAAATCCATGATTGTGTATTGGATTTCCTTAGTAGATGATTCCATCTTCTCAGAATCATGCTAATAACTTATTCTTTTTTTTTTTTTGAATTTAAAATTTTTAAAATTTAATGTGGTTTATTTCCCAGCCTGTAATTTTCATCTTTACATCTGATTTTATAATAAAAATTATTTATTTTCTCTTCCCAATTGCATGAAATGCAGTCAGTGGGCAATCGAGTTGGAGTTGTTGAGCCGTTTCTGATAAGAATGGTACGTGGTGTACCTTTGCGCACTTCAAAGCAGTCAATAGACAATATGAAAGTGCTGTGTGGCAAAAGTGAAAACCGACTTGGGATCACAAACAGCAATATGCTTTCGGATGATCAATCACTTCGAGTGTGTAAACGTTTCTATGTTGCACTCATCTTATCAAGATTAGTGCAGGTATTGCATGCACTAATAGATTTCCTATTTTTCCTTAATTTTTGAATGTCAGCAAACCAAATACTATATATTGCATGCTGCTATATGGATTGCATGTTTGAGGTGACTGTGACTTGGGATAACATTCAATTTAATCTTCTGGTCTATTTTCCTTGATTTTCACTTGGACTGCATATTTATTAGTTTGGTTACTTTGATAGGATTCTGAGTCGTCTTTATATGGGATGGCTTTGTTGATGTGTATTTGTTTTTTGGTTTTCTTGTTTTGCTAAATACATTTTCTTAAACCTGGGATGAAGGAAGTTCCTGTGGCTGAGGTTTGTGAAGCTTTTCAAGTGGCTCGAGGCACGGTTCAAGCCTTACAAGAGAATGCTGGAAGGTTTGCATCAATGGTTACTTTATTTTGTGAGAGGCTTGGATGGCATGATCTGGAAGGCTTGTTTGCCAAGTTCCAAAATCGTGTTTCATTTGGAGTGAGAGAAGAAATTGTAGAGCTTACTACAATTCCATATGTTAAGGTACTTCTATTAGCAAACTACCTTTCTGTTACTGTCTTGAGGAGAACCTCACTAGTGGTTTCAAGTTTCTATAATAATTTGGGATTGGTTGTTTTTATTATTTGAGTTTTAGTGTTTTAGAACATTTTATAAATAGTTAAGGATTGGTTGTTTCTATTATTTGACTTTTAGGGTTCTCGAGCAAGAGCACTCTACAAAGCTGGCATGCGTACACCTCTAGCAATTGCAGAAGCATCTGTTCCTGAAATTACCAAAGCTCTTTTTGAATCTTCTTCATGGGCTACAGAAGGTGATACTTACGAGATTTTTGGTCTCTGATATTGGTTCATAGTTATAATTACATTTCAAGTCATGCATGAAAATATCTTTGTTTTGTCATGGATTTTCAAACCAAAGAATAGTATGGACCATATGTTGTATTTGTTTTGTGGCCATTAATGAGATTTCTTGACATGACTATTATAGCATGTTGTTCTTGTCAAATTTCTTTGGGAAGTTTCATCTATCTAATATTTTGCTTTCTATTGGTCTTCTCTCTCCCTTCTCTCTCTCTCCCCCCCCCCCCCCCGGCCCCCTATTTTGATAGGTAAAATGGTACAAACTAAAGCTCCTTTCTATTGGTCTCTCCAAAATTGGGTTTTTTATTTAATAATTGGGGGTGGGGAGGAGAATTTGAATAAAGATGTTGCTATAGCAGAGTACATGTATTGTTAAAATGATGCTAAACAATGATGCTCTTGATTGGTGTCTTACTATCTGTCAAGCTTTGCACTATCTGTTAATAACATTTTTGACATCCTTTATGCGGTTTATATTAATAGGAGCAAGAGAGAAACAATCGGTGTTTTGAAGATTCTAAAAAGACTATAGCTGATTTAGAACTTTTCTTCTTTAAATCTCTATCGGATTGGATGTCTATCATAGGAGTCATTCTATTTTTTTGGTCTATGATTTGATGGATGCTTGTAATTTATGTATTTGATTATTTTGGTCCCCCGCTGTATACTTCCTGTATACTTGGGTGACTCATTATTATGTCTTTGAATAAAATTTTCTTTACTTATCAAAAAAAAAAAAATTAATAGCAGTTTGGGTAGGATGGGTTAAGTATTGTTGTTTACTTAACAGTTGATAATCTAAGGGAGAATAAGATCATCATTGTTGACTGGTCTTGTATGTGCAAAGTTGTTGGGGAGTCGATTAAGCATCTCTTTTTGCATTGTGATGTTGCTAGCAAGCAGTGATTGTTAGTATTTGCTTTGTTTGGAATTTCTTGGGTAATGCCTAATTTGATGGAGCTTTTCATGTGTTGGAGGCGTTCTTAAGAGACATCAAAGTTTGAATGTGTGGAATGCTCTTCCTCTATGCTTGATATTGTGCATTTGGAGGGAGCATGATTGCAAGATGTTGATGGAATGGAGATCTCATAGTCATATGTGCAGTTGAAACTTTTATTTTTGAGATCTTTGTTTGATTGGTAGAGGGCAATCAGGTTGATAAGTTATCAATTGTCTCAAAAGCCTAAGTTATTAGGAAATGGTGATTTTGATCATTTAATCTAACACCTTCCCTTCATTTGTGGGCCTAAGCTGCCCTTATAAGTGGGGCCAACATGTGGAATTTTTTTTAAATGGGAGGTAAGGTGGATACAAGGTTTGAAGCTGGAATCTCTTGCTCTGATACCATAATAAATTATTGATTGTCCTAAAAGCTTAAGCTATTAGGAAATTGTAAATTTAATCATTTAATCTAACACAGGGTTTAGCTTCTTCCTCTTTGTTGGATTTTTAAGATCATTGTAGCTTTAGATCATAGATTTTTCTTGCAATTATCTTGTATATTTCTTGTGTACTAGGGCCTTGCCTTTTTGTTCTTTTTATAAAATTTCTAATCTATTAAAAAATTATTTATGTTACTAATCTGTTAGTATGAGGAAGGAGAGTTCTAAAGATGACATTAAAATATTTGTGATGCTTGGATTATTAATGGTGGTAGATTTTATATTTATAGCACTGTATGCTGTTATCCTTCATTTTCTTCTTCCATTTAAGGTTGTTTTCATGTAATTCATCTTCATTTGAAAATTTAATGCATTTATGGTTTTATAGATCTTTTAATCCTGACAAGTTGACTAATATGAGTGTTAGCAGGTTCAGCACAAAGACGTGTACAACTTGGAGTGGCCAAGAAGATAAAGAATGGTGCACGCAAAATTGTTCTGGATAAAGCTGAAGAAGCAAGGGTTGCTGCCTGCTCAGCTTTCAAATCACTTGGATTTAATGTGCAACACATTTCTCAACCCATATTGGCAACTGCCATGAGCAATCACGTTACGCAAGGAGCTGCAACTACATCTTCTGGAAATGAAACTAATTGTAGCTTTGTTGATGTAGAGCACATGGAGTATGTTTCTGCTAAGCCATCCACAGAAGAAAATGAGAATTCTGATAAAGTTTCTTCAGAAAGTGAAGGTGAGAAGTTAATGAGAACATCAGATATTGGCTTAGTGGCTTCAGCAGAAGTAAACTCAATGGCTGCAGTGCACTGTAACTTTGGTGCTGAAAATTCTGGGGTACCAGTTGAAAATTCTGACAAAAGCGTAGCGCCACAAGCTACTGACTCTGGTTGTGGAAATCAGTCCTGCATTCCTCAGAGCAATTCTACTCGACCAAGCTTAATGGAGCAGAATAGCACTGCTCATACTTATAAGGTACCTGTGCTCATGTTTTGTTGTTTCAATCTATTGGTTTTTTTTCTTCTAATCTTGTGGTAACTGGGGATAAAATATTTTGTTACATTCTAATAGTTGATACATCATATTATTGTCTAAATCATTTATGTACATAATGCGTAGTGTCATTTTTTAGAGTAGTCTTGCATTGACTTGTGTTTTCCTGAACTCATTTAAATTTTTTTTTACAACATAATCAGCCTGAGATCATCTTAATGTCCTCATGATGATAGACAATTATTGAACTAGTTGAAGCCTAGTTGCACTTTCTTTCTCACAAAGCCTTTGTTACATAATACATAGAGTGTGTCATTTTTTCCCTGTCTTGGTGAAAAGAAAAAAAATAGTCTGTCATTTTTTGAAAGTTGTTGTATGTCCTTGCAGTGTGATGATTCCATAGATGGCTCACAAGAAGGAATGACTGATCGTGCAAGTAGACTTCACCTACCTAACCCAAAGAGAAAGATTGTTTCTCCTTTGAGGAAGAATAAGATTAAAAATCTTGTTAGGAGAACAATCAAGAGATGGAGTTTATTGGAGGAAGACACTTTAAGGGCTGGTGTGCAGAAGTATGTGTTTGTTCTGATTAAAAAAACAAAAATAACCACATCAGTAGAATATATTTTTGAAAATTACAGGATTTTTTATTTATAAATAAACTCTAAATTCCTTTCGAAAGTATGTTGATCCTCACATTTTCTTTTTGTCATGTTTCCTGCTGAAGGTTTGGTAAAGGAAATTGGAAGCTCATCTTAAATTCCCACCGTGATATTTTTGAAGAAAGAACAGAGGTAATTTGTTGCTGTACTCATTTGCAATGTCTTACTTTACTTTCTAAGTATTTATACCCAAAATATAAGTCAGTATTATTATCTCAGGTTGATCTGAAGGATAAGTGGAGAAACATGACACAGAATCTAGGAAGCATGGACATGGACCTAGGTACGAGTACGGACATGGGTACGACACAGTAACATGAACAATTTCTAAAAAATTATAACATGAAATGGCCAGTACAACACCGGTTTGGCACTCTAAATGAAATGTCTGTACTTCCTAGCACGGTATTGACCCCACAAAACAGAATGCAATTTTTTTTGTATTTTCTGAAGAGATAAAAATTTGCAGTAGTTTGTTAGTTCACCCCATAACCTTTCCGCCTTATACATCAACATGTGTTATATAACATAAGGTATACATACCTTCTTGAGTCCTAACAGTGCTAGTTCTTGTAGTTTTCTTGACTGAGTTATACTCTCATGTTCCTATGTTCATATTTCAGCTTGGTTATACTACACCAGTGATGGGGGTTAACGTAATTATGTAGTGAGCTTATTTTGGATCATGTTTTCACATGTATATATTTTATTCCCATGAATGAAATGTGTGTATTTTGATATTTCTGTACCTTGGCTAACTTAAATTGATGGAATGGCCTAAAATTCAAGAATGGATAGGTTTTTAAGTGATTTTGCTGTTAGGGGCTTACCTGCACAGTGTATTTGTTATCGTTGTTGTATGGTGTACCACTGCTAAACATTCAAATTGTAGCCATCTGTTTCACATTGTTTGAACTTTGAAGTGCGACTGTGCGAGTATGCCCTATAACTTAGTGGAAATGGCTTTAGCCTTTAGGTGCAGCTCGGAAGTGGATGTAATTATTCAGGATTCAAGGCTTTAGTTTCTTATATGTGCATGCCCTTTTTGGTTTAGGCTGGCACTGCGGAGGTAGCTTTTATGTAATGCTTTTTAAAATATATATATATATATATATATATATTTTAAGTACATTTTTAGCACACTTCAATAAAAAAAGTCTTTAGCAAAAAGTTAAATAAGTTATTCTTAAACAGTTCAAAATTTGGTGACAGACCTGTTCACAATCAAAGATGTGCCTTTTCTATGGAGCATAAGGCTGGTAATGCCATGGTAAGGTAGTCGTCAAGTATCTAATCAAACTAGAAACTTACCTTTTAAACCCTATAATTTAGGGTTTAATAAATTAAAATTTATAATTTTAAAAGTAACACATTAATTCTGGAGATTTTAAAGGGCTACAAATTAAATTTTATAATTTTAAACGTAATAAATAAAGCCTTGAGATTTCAAAAAGTAACAAATTAAACGTTAACTCATTTTAAGAGAAACAACATGGTATTTGTGATTTAATGTAGGTTAAGGATTTACTAGCGAATGAAATATTTCTTAATGACTCTCAAAGTCTTATCTTTTTTATTTTATTTTATAATATGATCATGCCTTGTTATAACCTCAAGTCCTTTTATGTTGATATAGAATTATTAATATTCCCCATCTTTGATAGCCTATTCAGCATTTAGTTTCTTGGTTGAATGGGGTTTCTTTATAATTTTCTTTTTATTTTGTGGATTCTAATTGTCATTTGTATTTTTGTTCTTTGATGTGGGTTCATTCTTGTTTCGCAGAGAGTTTTAGAACTCCCTCCTATCTCACTAAATTGGGAAGAATGAACCAAATTGATATGAATTATAAAAAACCAAAACAAATAAATATTTTTAATATAAAATTCAAAACTAACGAGTAACTGCATAACAGATAATCATTCAAAATTAAAGTATATCTCAATATCACAAATAATCAATCATAATATGTCAAAGAAAATAAACTACAACAACTAATAAGTTTATATACCTAGGGTTTGAAGGGTATTTTGGTAAAATAACATTTAATTAAACAGATCAGACAGGTCAAACGGGTTCCATGAATTAGACACTAACTCAACCCATTTATTAAACGGGTCAGTCATGTCAACCCAAATATGACACTAACCCGTTAAGTTTCAATCTATAATTTGCTAATTTTGTGTCATGTCGTATCGGGTTCGCAAGTCGTGTCTAATTTTGCCACTCCTATATGCAGTCCCCCGTCCTAACAGGCGCACCTTACCTTGTCAATTTTGGTACCTCTCCTTTTCTCGTTTGCTAAAGCCTTATATGTCATGCACAAACATAAACAACAACATTGCATGAATGGCACTTAAGCAACTGTGTTCTTTTTTTCCATAGACGACTGACCTATTTTATTTAAACACGGCTATAGGCCCTACCCAATAAAACGTCGTTGCAAACTCTAAAAACGTAGCTTCAGAACTGCCCTATAGGTGCGTTTTATAGAACGTGGCTATAGGTTTATAATTTTAGCTACGTTTATAAAAAACATGGCTATAGGCAGCTACAAAAACGCGGCTAAAAAAAATGTGGCTATAACTAGCATTTTTTGTAGTGGAAGCAAGCCACTTTGATAGGACAATACTTTAATTTAATTCATACTTAAACAATTATATGATTCTGAGATATGATCATTGCCCTCCTTGAAATTGTATAGGGACGACGAAATCTTAAGTTTGGAACGTGGCATTGCTTGCAGTTTTGCATAATGTTACTACAATTTGCTTTTTCTTTTTGACTTTTATTTTTGGCATATCTATTAGTCTCCCTTTATATATATCTATATATATATATATAACCGAAACCTCTGAAACTCCTACAATTTTTCACGTCAGCACAATATTTAAATAAAATTATTTGTCCAAACTTAACAAGAAGTGAAACTCTATGTTTCTAACATGTCCCAATTAAACTAAAACTCATCATTATAATTAATATTTATATAAAATTATCATTTTATTTGAATAAAATTATTTTTGTTTAGCCTAAACTTAACAAGAAGTGAAACTCTATCTCTATAACAAATCCAACTCAAACTCAAACTCATCATTATCATTCTTTTTAAAATTTAAATAAAATTATCATTTTATTTAAATAAAATAATTTTTGTTTAGTCCAAACTTAACAAGGAGTGAAACTCTATCTCTATAACAAGTTTAACTAAAACTCAAACTTTTTATCATTTTTTTTAATGTAAAATTATTTTTGTTTAATTCAAACTTAACAAAGAGTGAAACTCTCTCTCTCTAATAAGTCAAACTTTAACTCAAACTCAAATATTGATAATTTATCTTCAAATTTGCGAGGTTAATCATGAACACTATAAAAACAAAGCAAACTCTAATATTTTTTTTCAAAGCCAATTAGAGGTATGAGTTCTTCTCATATTATTTTCTTCTCCTCTATTTTGTTAAAAAAAATTATTTTATGGTTTTTCATGTATTTTTTTAAAAGTAATTTTCGTACATTAACCACCAAACTCTCTCTAGCCTTTTTTACAAGATAAAAAAGCTTGCAATAATTGAAATTATTTTTTTGAATGTAATTCATCTTTCTCTTATATTTCTCTATTTTTTAGTCACATATATATATATATATATTGTTTTGTTTCAATAATTTCTAAGCAGTGAATCATCTGATTCTTTAATATATTTTGGTCTTTTAGAAGTTTTGATATACGAATTTTTGAGTTATTTTTTTGCTGTATCTAAAACTATTTGACAAATTTTTTGTAAGTCATTATAAGTTCTTGCAATAGTATTAGCAAGAAAATAAAATATATAAACTATTTGTTCATTTGACATATAGTTTTATAATACAATAAACATAGTAATTATTATTGCTAAGATAAAATCTTGAAAATCATCCATTATTTTTGTAGGGACAAGATATGTGGCCCAGACCCAAAAGGTACAGGATGTGAGTCCAATAAACCTAATACAATGAATTTGTAGAGAGTGGGTAAAAGAACTAGGCGGTTTGTGAAATAAACAACGGTTAATCAAGACTCTATAAGAGAAATCAGTGTGGAACACATGACTTAGACTTGAATTAATTGATGTCCGAAGAGATACATTATTGTCTTAAAGGCTAATATCAACTCTACAGCTACAGTAAATTCTCTCTATTTCCTTCCTTCCCTTTTCTTCCGATCCCCCTTTTTAGGGATCTTTTGCATTTATATAATCTTTTCTTTTTTCATCTTTGTCGTACACTTGTTCCTCATCTAAGCATTCACCTGAGTACCTGTTCCATCAGGTAACGTCTCTGGCTCTTTATGAGTGGTGGCCGCTGAGACGACACTGTTCAGGGGTCTTCTCCGCATAAATGCGGTCAGAAAAGTTGCTGTAGGGCTTTAAATGCGATGGTAGTAGCTTTTGCTTGAGATATTTCTCTATTCTTATCACATTTGTATGCACGAGGTTCGTCCTTATCGTTGGAACTTCTTGGAAGTTTATTCAAACTGCCCAGGTATTGGCTTGATTGACATTCTTTAAGTCCAAGGAGTATAAACTCCTCGGATGATATTCCTTTATTCTTTCCTTAGGCAATTCTCCATTCTGGGGTTTTTTCCGATCGTTTATTCCTGCTCAGATGTATCGTATCTTTAAATAGGGCCTGAGGCCCAATGTACGAATTTGGGCTTTTACCCCCACAATGTGTTGTAGTGGTAGAGGCATACCCTTCGGGGTAACAAAACCGTGTGGGATATGTGGCGGGAAGTTGTATAAGCATGCCACCCAAAGGGTCGGATGTTGCAAAAACATGCTCAAAGCCTGCCCCAAAGCGGACAATACCTTTGATGGGCACTGCCCTCAAAAGCGCCTTTTTGTGGGGAGAATTTTTCAGCCTCGCAAGCTGTTTGTCCACTTTGGGGAGCCAAGCCCGCATGGTTTTGTTTCGCAAGCGACGTGGGCAAGCAAGCGTTGCACTTGGACTTAGTCCCACATCGGCAAGGAATGCGCCCCACTCATGCTTTATATGTGCTTGGCACTTGCATGAGTGTTCCACTACTCACACGTGTGGTAGTGGTACACTCATGCAAGTGCCAAGCACATACAAAGCATGAGTGGGGCGCATTCCTTGCCGATGTGGGACTAAGTCCAAGTGCAACGCTTGCTTGACCACGTCGCTTGCGAAACAAAACTGTGTGGGCTTGGCTCCCCAAAGCGGACAAACAGCTTGCGGGGCTGAAAAATTCTCCCCACAGTTTTCAAATACAATAAAATTTGGGGTAAAGTGTTTTTTTCTTTATAAAAAAAAAAAGAGACATTGAGGGAAGCCGATTATTGAAAAAAAAAAAGTTAAGTTTTTTTTTTTTTTAATTTTTTTTATGCAAAGAAAAAAAAATAGTCTTGATAAAGGAAGAAAAAAAACTAAAGAAAGAAAAGTGAAAATGTGGAGTAGGAGTTTTTTTTTTTTTTTTTTTTTTTTTTTTTTTTGAGAAAAGAGTAATGCTGGGAGTTTTTTTTTTAGAATTTTTAACATTGTAAGTTTCTTTAAAAAAAACCTTATCCCCTCTCCTGGTGTGAGTAATGCTTGGAGTTAAACGTGGGAATTAAATATTGCCTATTTTGTAGGCAAGGTTATAGGTGAGAGTTAAAGATGTATTTTTACTATGTTATCCTCAAGCTTTATATCTACTTAAATTTAGGTTGCAAGGGTATTTTTTGGGAAAAAAAATCCGGTCTAAACAGGTGCAGCTCCGTAAATAGTAGTATAGATTAAGAATGTGATCCTATTTTGTAAGAAGTTAGTGAGTAGAAGTAGGAATTTAAATCCCCCTCAAAAAAAAAGAAAAAAAAAGTAGGAATTTAAATCAACATAAAAGTAGGAGTTCATTAGAAGTAGGAAGACATTTCAACATAGCAGTAAGAATTTATTATTTAACGTAGAAGTAAGAATTTATTATTTTTGTTAATTTACTATTTTAATCCAATTTTTAAGTTTTAGGTAGGAGTATTTTTTACAGTAAAAAATGTAATAACTTACTTTATTTTGCCAATTTACTATTTTGACCCCATTTTTAAGTCAACGTGCACTTTATGGCCTTAAACAAGCTCCACAAGCTTGGTTTGCCAAGTTCAGCTCCACCATCTTTCACTTGGGTTACACTACCAGTCCTTACGATTCTACCTTATTTCTTCGTCGCAATGATAAAGGCACCATTTTGCTTCTCCTCTATGTGGATGATATGATCATAACTGGTGATGACCTCAGTGGCATTCAAGAACTCAAGGATTTTCTTAGTCAGCAGTTTGAGATGAAAGATCTTGGACATCTCAGCTATTTCTTGGGTCTTGAGATCACTCGTTCCACAGATGGTCTTTATATTACTCAAGCCAAGTATGCATCTGACCTTTTGTCTCGAGCTGGACTCACTGACAGCAAGACTGTTGACACTCCAGTTGAACTTAATGCGCATCTGACACCCTCGGGGGGGAAACCATTGTCTAATCCCTCTCTTTACAGACGATTGGTTGGCAGCCTAGTTTATCTCACAGTTACTCGTCCAGACATTTCCTATGCTGTTCATCAGGTGAGCCAGTATCTGTCTGCTCCACGATCGACTCACTATGCTGCTGTTCTGCGCATTCTACGATACTTGAAGGGCACTCTCTTCCATGGCCTTTTCTACTCAGCTCAGTCTCCTCTTGTACTCCGTGCATTCTCTGATGCTGATTGGGCAGGAGATCCCACTGATCGCAGGTCCACTACGGGTTATTGCTTTCTTCTTGGTTCTTCTTTAATTTCTTGGCGAAGTAAGAAACAAACTTTTGTGGCCCGCTCCAGTACTGAAGTAGAATATCGTGCCCTTTTTGATACCACATCTGAGCTCTTTTGGCTACGATGGCTTCTTAAGGATTTAGGTGTGTCCACATTCTCTGCTACCTCTCTTTATTATGACAACCAGAGTGCCATTCATATTGCTCACAATAATTTCTTCCATGAACGGACTAAACACATCGAGATTGATTGTCATTTTATCCGTTATCATCTTGTCCATGGTGCTCTCAAGCTCTTCTCAGTCTCCTCCAAAGATCAACTTGCTGACATCTTCACCAAGTCACATCCTAAGGGACGCCTTCGTGATTTGGTTGACAACCTCAAGCTGGTCTCACATCCACCTTGAGTTTGAGGGGGGCTGTTAACGTGTATAATATTGTGGGCTTTAGGCCCAGTTAGGTTACTTGTATAGCACACATATTTACTTGTACTGCACACATATTTACTTGTACTGCACACATATGCCTCCTATATAAAGGCACCTATGTACATTCTTTCATCAAGAAATACAATACTAATACATTCAGTATTTCTAACAAGTAATAACTTACCACATATGATTTATTGTGAAAATATTGTAAAATGTTAAGAACATAGCACTTTTCATTAAAATTAGATGAATGAAAGAAGACTGAAAAAGAAATATTAAAGAAAGAATGAAGAAATAATATTTAAATGGGATAGAGAAAATGATAGAGAGTCTGTTAGAAAGTGTATTTAAAAAAGTAGGTAGGTAAAAGGTAAAATGAACTGTTCACTCTCCAAACAGTACAAAAATTTAAAGAGTCTGCTGGAGATGCTCTAACTGTCCAGGTCTTGGTTCGTTTGTGACTAAACTTGGTAACGAGTCCAACCACTTTTGCCTTTCTCAACAAATCACATCGAATAACCTTTATGTTAAATCATTCAGATTTTTGCCCAGCTTTATATTGGTTGTAGAGTCGAAGCTAGCTTTTAGAGTTTCAAATTGTTATCAACTTACCAATTTTTTATGGGTTTTATTAGGCCATGTAAGAGTAGCTTACTATTTATGATGATGCTGAGATCGTCAGTCGAGATGTTCGTCCAGACAAAGCCCGTCCACTGCTTGTATTAACCCTAAGGTATAGCCAAAAAGGAAGAATCACCGGTGGGGTGCTACCCACAACGCCTCCGATGATTAAGTTAGAGACAGCTTAACAAGCAGGTTAAAAGCAGAGAAAGCAAAAATGAGAATAAAGTTATGTGATTTTTTTCATACCCCCTCTGGGTCTTGTTTATGGGTATATATAGGTTATTTCAGTGTCCTTCTAGCCGTTGTCCCGTCATTATGAGAGCATTATTGCTTGAGTTCGTAACGCTTGTGCCAAGTGTTAAATTGACCGGCGCGCCTTCAACGGTATTGGTGTTTATTGCAGCTAGTCGTAACGGTCATCCTTGGTTGGGTTGCTCAGGCAGCCCACCTTCATACTGTGATGGTAATGGGATCGTCCTTATACATCGTTCTTGATGGATGGACGATCTTTCTCATCTCTTGGACCCATCAGCTGCCCCCCCATTCTAAGGTCGTCTGTAACCTTGGACGGTCTTGGGAATACAAAACGATCTTTTTTTTTCTTTTTCTTTTTTTTTTTTTGACGCTTGGGAATGTGTTTTCCGCATTAACTGCCTTGTGGCGGCGTGGCGTACTCTGTGGCCACGTGTCAAGTTCTGACCAGTGGGGAGGCATTTTTTCCGGTGAGTGTCTTTTTGGTTTCCCGCGATTTCCAAGGTAAACTTTAACTTCTACTTTTCCTAACTTCTTCATCTTTATCTCTATTTGGCTTCTTCTTGGTCTTTTTTTCTTTCTGTCTCTTCTGTGTCTTCTGCCGCTGCTGCTTTGCCTTTCCGATTTCAGATTGTCTTCCCTTTCTTTTTAAGGTGCGTATCCCTTCTTCTTTGCTTCTTTCCTTTTGCTATCTATATATTTTTGTTTACTTTCCTTTTTCAAAATGCACATGTTCCTTCTTGATGGTAGATTATACTGATTTCGAGAATATTTCCCCTTCTATTACCTTTTTCTTTGCTTGCTTAGGGGGTCTTTTAGAACTTTCCGGTGACCGGTACCCACAATCCGGTGATTTTGTGGTAGGGGGGAGTGGCTTAGATTTAGCTCTGAGAGACTTGTACCCATTGTTGCAACAGTCGCTTTCTTGGTTCAAATCCACCCGCGGGGTTCATAGGAGGGAAAGAATGGGATCCGTTGTAAGATCTACTAGTTCTGAGGGGGGTTCGTCCTCTAGCGCGGCTGCGGACGGGGCTGTGATAGACACAGCTACCTCCGTGCCTCCTTCTTCGTCAATACCCTCCACTTCCGTTGTCGTCCCTCGTTCCTTCCATGCCCTCAAGGAAAAGTGTCACTTGAGTGTTGATGTTTTCAGTAAATTTAGGGATAGGTTTCAATTCCTTGTAGAGACCAGGGTTTGTCTTCCCAGGAAGGGTGAAAGGGCTTGCTCCTTTGCCCATGGTGAGGTTTGCTTTTATGAGGCGGCCTTCTTGTGTGGCCTAAGGTTTCCCGTCCATTCGTTTATCATGGAGCTCCTAGACCACCTGGAGATTGCTCTTGGGCAACTCATGCTCAATTCTTGGAGAATCGTCGTAAGCTGTATGGTGATCTGGACGATCATAGCAGAAGGAGAGATGATAACTGTGAACGAGTTTATCCATCTTTATCGTTTGAAAGAGTCTAGGGAATTTGGGTATTACGAGCTTGTTCCTTGGGATAGGAGATCCCGTCTAATAGTTGACCTTCCTTCGTCCTTCCGTTATTGGAAGTCGAGATACTTCTTCGTGTCGGGAGACGGTTGGGAGACTCTGTCGGATGATTTTTGGGGGAATATTCCCAGATTGCTGCGACGGTGAGAGACCCCTCGTCTTGGTGCGTTCGTCTTTAATGCTTCTCTCCTTCCATCCTTACGGATGTTTTCTTTGTTCGTCCTTACAACTTTGAATGGTTTCCTTTTTGGTGCAGTGAAAGAGCGTCCTGATTTGGAGAGCCAGTTTAAAGAGAGAGTTCAAGAGGCAATTAGATACGTTACGACGATCGACGACTTCAACGAGCTCGTTGATCCACGCACTTTAGCTCGTCACTGTTTGGGACCTGACTCTTCACTCTACGTCCTTCGAGTGATTGATCGAGAAGAACGAAAACGTAAGTGATTCTGATGCCCAGGGTCGTTCTCTTTTTCCTCACTATCTAATTCTTTCTTGTTTTTTGATGCAGAGATGACGAGTAAATTTAATAAGGACATGTACGCCAAAATAAAGGCGAAGAAGAACGAACCCCTTTCGAGCATTGGTCAAAAGACTCTGAGGTTTACCGACAGGGACAGAGAGAAAGAGAAAGAAAAAGAAAAAGAGACGACGGAGAGGAGTTCGTCTACCCCTGCTCTGGACGAAGCAAGGACTGCTTCTCCAACAATTTCTCTTAAAGAGGTCCCTGCTCCCAAGAGGCAGAAGACGGGGAAGAAGGGCAAGGAGAAGGTGGGCTTTTCTGTTTGGGAAGATGCTGACACTGCGGTTGCCCGGGCAAATGATTTCTTTACTCCTGAAGAGAAAAGGGAAATTTCTCTTGTGCCTTCTCATCAATTGGTGAACCAGCATGTGCACAAGCTCGTTCAGGTATCTTTTGAGCTGTTTTAGTCAATCAAATTTTATTTATTTTTTTTTTTATTTTTTTTATTTTTTTAACTTAAGTTTTTATTCCCAGGTGCTGGGGGAGACTATGCACCTTACCTCACAATTTTTGGCGAGTGAGGAGAAGGCTGTCATGGCAGCTTCAAAGGTGGAGGCTCTGGAGGCCGAGGCTTCAGTTCTGCGAAGAGACTTGAGCGCCGCGATGGACGCTCATAATACCTATGTGGAGCAGGTCAAAGTCCTGACTGGGCAGCTCAAAGCTGAAAGGTCTCAAGTGAAGCAAAAGGACGAGCTTCTTGCTGCTGCGAATCAAAAGATGAAAGCAGCTGTGGCCAAGGCCATCCTTGCCTTCCAGACGACCGATGAATACAACACCATTCTATTTCAGTGGTATTTTAAAGGTTTTGAGTTGCTGAGGAGGTACTTAGTCAAGCACGAGCAGGGGGTCGATCTGGACAATCTAGATTTCGAAGCTGTTGATAAAGAAATTGAAGCGGACGAGGCTACTTCGAATGCTCAAGCTTCAGGCGAGGATCCCCCGGCGGCTGACGAAGGTGGAAACGACGCTCCTGCACAATGACTCATTTTTATCTAGTGTGCTTCTTTTTTTTTTTTTGTGTGCCCTGTGTGTCTTGGGCTGTCATGATGAAAACATTTCTTTTGGTCCCCGTATGTTTTGGGGTTTTTCTTTTCTTTTGAACAATCTGCATCTTCTGGCGTATATATATTTATGTTATGTTTGTGGCTTTCTTCCATATCTGTTGCGAAATTTCTTTTCTTTATACTTAGAAAAATTTGACTTGGAATTATCTCTTCGTCTCTTGAAAAATTCCCTTCGTCCCTCTGTGGACTTGGGTGATTTTAGTGGCAGATTACTCGGACGATGTGTGTCTACTTGGAAAACTCCATCATTTTCTTTTATTATTAGGGCGACGTGTGCCCTTTGAATAAATTTCATCGTCTTTTTGGATCTGGACAATGTTTTATTCTCGGTGTGGGTTTCATCGTCTTTTCGATCTGGACGATACGTATTCTTCTTTGAGGAATTTTATTCCTTTTGTGAACTGAATGATGCGAGCTTTTCCGCTGAGTTCGTCTTTTTGATCTGGACGATGTGCATCCTATCGAAGGATATCATCCTCTTTTTGATCTGGACGAATGGTCGTTTAATTTCGTTGAAGGTAATCAGAATACGATGATTTCTTTGAACGAGACGATTGAAATGTTGGACGATTACTGATGGAATCCTGAATAACTACTTATACATTTTTTTTTTTCATAAATATATAACTTGCAGAAAAAATGCTTATAAATAACTTGCTTTAATGGAAAATGTGGCACCAAAATGTGGTAATTTCTTACAGTGGGGCCACAGATTATTTCTTGTAATACCTTTTTAGGTGTTCGATGTTCCACGGACGAGGTAGCTTGTTTCCGTTCAGATCTTCTAGATGGTAGCTCCCTTGTCGTGAGTAGTGGACGACGCGGTAAGGCCCTTCCCAGGTTGGGCTCAACTTTCCTTGTGCAGGGTCCTTCGTCGCTGTAGTTACTTTCCGAAGGACGAGGTCACCGATGTTGAATCTTTTCACCTTCACTCTCTGATTATAGTATTCTGCCATCTTCCGCTGGTACTTGGCCGTTCTCTGGGAGGCTTGGTCTCTGACTTCGTCTAGACAGTCCAGGTTTAGCCTCAACTGGTCTTCATTGCTTTTTTTGTCAAAAAACTCCCTTATGGTGCTAGTAAGGCCTACTTCGACTGGGATGACTGCCTCTGTGCCATATGTTAGGTTGAAAGGAGTTTCTCCTGTTGGTGTTCTTGTCGTCGTCCTGTAAGCCCATAAGACGCCTGGTAGTTCCTCGGGCCATGCTCCCTTTGCCCCCACTAACCGGGACTTGATGATCTTGAGTAAGGTTTGGTTAGTTACTTCCGTCTGTCCGTTGGCCTGAGGATGCCTTGGTGAAGAATACTTGTTCTTGATACCTAGGCCTGAGCAAAATGATCTGAACCCTTGGCAATCGAACTGACGACCGTTGTCTGAGATAATCGTCCTCGGAATCCCGAACCTGCAAATAATATTTTCCCAAACAAAATTTTGTACCTGAGCCTCTGTGATTGTTGCAAGAGCTTCTGCCTCGACCCATTTTGTAAAATAATCAATTGCGACCAGCAGGAACTTTACTTGTCTCTTTCCTTGTGGTAGAGGGCCCATGATATCGATTCCCCATTGCGCGAATGGCCAGAGTGAGGAAATAGTCGTCATTCTTTCTCCTGGAACTCGCTGAATATTCCCATATCTTTGACAGCTGTCACATCTCTTCACAAAGTCTGATGCGTCCTGCTGTATCGTGGGCCAGAAGTAACCTACTTGCATGATCTTTCTAACGAGGAACCTTGACCCCATGTGGTCTCCACAAATTCCTCCGTGCACCTCCTCGAGGACGTACCTGGCTTCTTCTTCCTCCAGGCATCTCAAGTAGGGTTGAGAGAAACCTCTTCTATAAAGTTGATCATTTAATATGGTAAACCGGGCAGCTCGTTTATGGACTTTCTTGGCCTCTTCAATGTCTGTTGGTAATCGTCCATCCTTGAGGAAGGACAGAATTGGGCTCGTCCATCCTTGGCAGGTGTGTATAGAGAGGTTTTGCACTTCTTTGATGCTGGGGAGGTTTTGTTCTTCTAATTTCCACCTATTTGTCACGTCCGGGGCATCTGTTGAGGCGCTTCGTGCCACTTCGTCGGCCTCTACATTCTACTCTCGAGGGATCTGTATAAACTCCACACGATTAAAGTTGCCTACCAGTTGGTTCGTCAATTTGAGATATTTTCGCATCCTCGCCTCTTTTGCTTCGAAATCTCCCCTGGCTTGTCCAATGACGAGTTGCGAGTCGCTCTTGATCACAATATTGTTAGCTCCCAATGCCTGAGCTAACCTGAGTCTTGTTAACAGAGCCTCATACTCCGCTTCATTATTGGTTATGGGGAATTTCAGTTGAACCCCATATTTGAGAACATCTTCCTGGGGGGAGACAATAATGATGCCTGCACCTCCTCCTTTTTGTGTGGACGACCCATCCGTATTAATCGTCCAAATGTCCTCCCGACCTTCTTCCTGCTCGTTGATGGTGAATTCTTCTATAAAATCTACTAATATTTGAGCTTTTATTGCTGTATGCGGACGGTACTCGACATCGAACTGGCTAAGCTCAATTGCCCACTGCACCATACGTCCAGCTGCTTCGGGTTTGTTCATTGCTTTCTTGATGGGTTGGTCCGTCATCACTTTGATCGGATTGGCCTGGAAATAGGGATGAAGCTTCCTCGAGGCCACTATTAGGGCGAAGGTGATCTTTTCTATTCGTGGATAACGAGCCTCAGCTCCCTGGAATGCCTGACTGACATAATACACAGGAAGTTGTATCTTATCTTCTTGCATGACTAAAGCCGCACTTACTGCCGTTACGGACACTGCCAGGTATAAGAACAGATCTTCACCCTCTTTGGACGGACTTAATAGTGGGGGATTACTCAAGTATCGTTTCAAGTCTTGGAACGCTGCCTCACATTCCTCCGTCCAGGCAAATGCCTTCTTCAGGGTTTTGAAGAAAGGGAGGCATTTGTCCGTTGCCCTCGAGACAAACCTGTTGAGGGCTGCTACTCTGCCAGTGAGCGATTGCACTTCTTTAATCGTCCTTGGTGAAGACATTTCGAGAATGGCCTTTACTTTTTCCGGATTCGCTTCAATTCCTCTTCGCGAAACCATAAACCCAAGGAACTTCCCTAAGGAAACTCCGAAAGCGCATTTGGAGGGGTTTAACTTCATGCTGTATTGTCTGAGCGTGTTGAAGGTTTCTTTGAGGTCGTCTATGTGATCGTCCTCTTCTTTGCTTTTGACGAGCATATCGTCAACATATACCTCTACATTTCTCCCAATCTGTTTCCTGAACATTTGATTTACCAACCTCTGGTACGTGGCTCCTGCATTTTTCAAGCCAAAAGGCATGACTTTGTAGCAATAAAGCCCTTGGCTGGTGACAAAGGCAGTTTTTTCTTGATGTTCTTCGACCATATGTATCTGGTTGTATCCTGAAAATGCATCCATGAACGTGAGGAGCTTGTGTCCGGCAGTAGAATCAACTAACTGATCAATTCTGGGCAAGGGGAAGCTATCTTTTGGGCAGGCTTGGTTTAGATCGGTAAAATCAACGCACATCCTCCATTTTCCACTTGCCTTCTTGACCATGACAACATTGGCCAACCATTCCGGATA
Source organism: Quercus aquifolioides (assembly GCA_019022515.1). NCBI lineage: Eukaryota > Viridiplantae > Streptophyta > Magnoliopsida > Fagales > Fagaceae > Quercus > Quercus aquifolioides. Next base: position 279,729 of record JAFHAW010000255.1, read on the forward strand.
ATAAACTTCTCGAATGAAGTTTGCAGCAAGTAGCTTGTTTACCTCGTCCATTACTGCTTTGTTTCGTTCAGGAGCAAATACCCTCTGCTTCTGTTGGACGGGCTTCTTTTCCGGGTCTACGTTTAGGCGGTGCTGTATGATATTTGCAGGAATCCCAGGCATATCTTCGTGGCTCCAAGCGAATACATCAAGGTTGTTTTTCAAGAAACGAATGATTAATCCCTTCATCCTTGGGTTAGATCCGTCCCTACTTGAGTCGTCTTCGATGGATCTCCTTCGACTAACTCTACTGTTTCTAGCTTCTCCATGATCTCGGGTGATTTATCTTCGATCACCCACGTATGGTTTTCTTTGGATGCCAGGACAGCCTGGTAACACTCCCTTGCCAACACTTGATCCCCTCTTATTTCTCCGACCCCCTGTTCTATTGGAAATTTTACCTTCAGGCAGTATGTGGAAGTAGCAGCTTTCCAACGGTTAAGGGTAGGTCGTCCGATGATTACATTGTAAGACGAAGGTGAATCCACGACCAAAAAATTGTGTCTGTTGGTTACCTGTAGGGGATATGAACCGGCGGTGACAGTCAACGTCACAATACCCTAAGGGTACACTTTATCCCCGCTAAAGCTGACGAGGGGTGATTCAAAGGGACGAAGTCTGTTTGGGTCTACCTTTAATTGCTGGAAGGCGGACAAGTAAATGATATCCGCTGAACTCCTGTTATCTACCAAAACTCTCTGTGTATTGAAGCCTTCGATCATGATCATGATGACCAATGGATCGTCATGAAGCTGCTTTATCCCCCTGGCATCTTCCTCTGAAAAATACATATCTTGATTCGTCCGTTGCTACTTTGAGGGTGGCAAGCTATGGACACTGTTTACCTGCCTTTGGTATGATTTTCTGAGGGACCTGAACGACCCTCCTGTGGACGGTCCCCCCGCAATAGTTTTTATTTCTCCTCTTGCATTCTGTGGACGAGGTGGTTGACCTTCACTTCTCTGGAAATCTCCTTGCTGTTCTTTCTTACCGTATCTGCTGGCTTCTCCCTTTTTCACATATTTTTGAAGTTTCCCTTTCTGGATAAGTTCTTCTATCTGCTCTTTCAGGTCTCGGCAATCTTCCGTGTAATGCCCGTGATCTTTGTGAAAATGGCAATACTTTCTCTTATCGCGTACACCAGGTGGCGATTGAAGTGGCCTGGGCCACCTAAGGCTCTGTTCGTCCTTAATTTCCGCCAGAATCTGATCAACTGGCATTAAAAGTGGTGTGAACTTTGTTTGTCGTGGATTTTTATCGTCCCTCCGCCTATTCCCATCGTCGTTACGTCGATCTGCTCGATCTCTTTTTTGCCCCCTTCGGTCGTCCTCTTTTTCTTTCCTCTTTTCCTTTGACTTTTCTGTCTCGTCTATGGCTGCTAGAGCATCCTCAGCGTTCATGTATTTCTGCGCTTTCAATAGCGCTTCTGCCATCGACTTGGGAGGATTCTTCGCCAAAGAAACCACAAAGTCTCTAGATTTTAGCCCGGCTTTAAAGGTTGTGAGTTGTACCTTATCATCTGACTCGTCCACTTCTAGCATTCCTCGTGTGAAGCGCGTCACGTAGGACCTCAAAGTTTCATTTTCTCCTTGTTTGACTGTGAGCAAGTGATCGGCTATCCTCTTTGGACGTTGTCCGCCCACGAAGTAATGAATAAAGGAACTGCTTAGCTGCTCGAAGTTGTCAATGGACGACGTTGGTAGTTTGGTAAACCACTCCCGGGCTGCCCCTATTAGGGTAGTTGGGAAGGATCGGCATAGAATCTCATCAGGGGGCTGTTGGAGACCCTACGTAGTTTTGAATGTGTTCAAATGGTCTAACGGATCTTTCAATCCATCAAAAGGTTCAAGCTGTGGTAAGCGGAACTTGGAGGGTACCGGGCATTCCTGGACGGCCGCAGTGAAGGGAGAGTCAGTCTTCCTGACGATTCTATCCAATCCTTGATCTGTTTTTCCCTTAATAGCGTTTCTCAACTCGTCCATCTCTTTCCTCATCTCCTTAAGGAAACTCGAGTTCACTTCTTCTGGAGTACTGGCCCTCTTCCTATGGCTGTCTCTGTCCTCGTCTCCATTGACCTCTGTATGGTTATTTCTCTGTTGCAGTTGTTGCCTCATCTCGTGGTTCTGCTTAGTGAGTTCTTCCACTGTGGCTGCAAGTGCTTGAATTTGCAGGGCCAATGTAGCAGGGTCCGGGTTAGAACTGGATTCCATCTCGTTAGAATAAGAAAATGTTCCTAAACTGAATACTCAAGAACAATGAATATCGTTCCCACAGACGGCGCTAAACTGATGATGCTAAGATCGTCAGCAGAGATGTTCGTCCAGAAAAAGCCCGTCCACTGCTTGTATTAACCCTGAGGTACAGCCAAAAAGGAAGAATCACCGGTGGGGTGCTACCCACAACGCCTCCGATGATTAAGTTAGAGACAGCTTAACAAGCAGGTTAAAAGCAAAGAAAGCAAAAATGAGAATAAAGTTATGTGATTTTTCATACCCCCTCTGGATCTTGTTTATGGGTATATATAGGTTATTTCAGTGTCCTTCTAGCCGTTGGCTCCGTCATTATGGGAGCATTATTGCTTGAGTCCGTAACGCTTGTGCCAGGTGTTAAGTTGACCGACGCACCTTCAACGGTATTGGTGTTTATTGCAGCTAGTCGTAACGGCCGTCCTTGGTTAGGTTGCTCAGGTAGCCCCCTTCGTACTGTGATGGTAATGGGATCGTCCTTATACATCATTCTTCAAGGATGGACGATCTTACTCATTTCTTGGACCTATCAATTTATATAATAAAAAATTTACGCATCAGCATAAAACACTTCAAAGACAGTCTATAGTTCCTCAAAAAATAAAAATGAAAAGGACACCATCTATATAATAAAAAGTTGTATATAGAAGACTTCAGAGGCATTACTACAGTTCCTCAAAAACACTTCTTATTGCCCATTGTGAGCTCAAACTCATGTATTTTGAATATTTCCTATGCGTGTATTTTGTATGTTCAGCACAAACAATATCCAAAATACATGAGATTAAGCCCGCAATGGCATAGGCAATATAATAGCTAATGCCGAGTTTAGGACAATAATAATAAAGGACTGACCCGTGAATGGGCAATATCTTAAAACCACACATACAGAAACACTTAAACAACATCAGGGAAATCCTTACACATTTTCATGCAAGACAAGAAAGAGAGGGTACTATCCTTCACTGCGATAGATGCATGCTTATTTGCTTTAATATGTTCACTTCAATACAATAAAACTAAGTTTGTCATTTGTTATATAATTGCTCGCTTTTAAAATTTGAAATCATCCGTGATGCTTTTCATTTTCAGTACTATATAATATATATATATATATATATGAATAATTATATAGAAAGATACCATATTTATGCCTGCATTTTGAGGGCTAAGGCAAAAAATTTAATTGATTTTTTTATAAAAAAAATTTGCACATTGCTTATTTTAAGTAGTACTTTATATTTTTTATTAAAAAAAAAAATCCCATACTCTTACTTTTAAAAGACTTTTTTTTTTTGGGTGGGAAAATGCAAAGTTATAATCATTTTAATAAAAAATACTTATAAACTAATGTGACAATGAATGTAATTGGTGGAATCTCAAACAAATAATAAATGAGTATTTGAATAAATAATATTTGGGATCCTACAAATTTTATAAGTGAAGCTTACAAAGATATATAATGTATCATCAATCACCAAAAAAATTTAAAAAAAACATTTATTAGATTGTTGAAATATATCAATCATATGCATTTCGATACATCAATTTGTAAATGCTTATATAGTAAAATCTATAATATTTTTAGCACTTTTCAAATATCTTGTTTGACGACAATAAATTTTGCTAATTGAACAAATAACTCGAATCCTCAACCTTTCACAACTTAATAAAATAAAAATTACACTTTTCCAGCTAAAAAATTATTACTACTTTCGGTCAAGTTATTATGCTTAATGCTAAAGAACAAGTATATTTCGTTCCAGAACATGTCAATATCAACGATTGGAAAATGGAAATCACTATCTAAGGGATCAGAATATATAGTCAACTATAACAAAAACTAATATCCATATTATAGCTTTAAATTGATTTCATGTATAAGCTTAGAATGCAAGCTGAGGAGGAAAAAAAAACTAATAAAAAAAAAATTGAACAACTATTTCTGATTTTTTAGTCTTAAGAGTAATAGACTTTGAATGATTCACATTGCTATCAAATCTTGAAAGTTGAAACCTTACAAACCTGAAATTCAAGGCAGTCTTTTTCCTTCGTATGTGAACATTACCTAATTATGAAGGCTAGAATGGTGGTAGGCGTAATACCATCGCACTTGTTATTTATGAATCCCAACCATATAACTGTCTGTCAGTCCATTCACATTTAAATTCCTCTATTCATGAAAGCACTATATCATCTTTGAGAAGAAGAAGATGACAAAGTAGGGGCTATGCGAAGTTGAAGCAACAAGCTAGCAACCCAGCACAGATCGCCAGTCACGGCCTTCATCTTCATCTTCGTCTTCTGCTTCTATTTCTTCTTCTTACTTCTTTTTCTCCTTCTCTTTCTTCTTTCCATCTCCATTGCTGTGGTTTCCATTTCTCACCTTCTCTCTGTTTGTGTTTGTGTTGATTCTTTTGAATTCTTTTTTATGTTTCCAAGGCCCTTTCACGTGACTTACATTGGGTAAGAATAAAACTTTTAATTTTTGAATTAAAGATGGCAAAATGTTTCAGCCATTAGATTTTTGCAGCTGAGCCCGTGATGTGACTATTGATAGATTGATATGTGACAAGCTTTTGATGACTGTCAACCTAGCCCACTGGTGAAAACAAAAGAAAAAACAAATTGAGTAAAACAACAAAAAATAAAAATGTATAAGGCCTCCACTAGTTATTGAGGACTTGGCACACTCAGGTGCACTCATTATTATATACAATTAAGTATATAATAATTATTAAATAATTATTTTAATTAAATTACAAAGTGTCCTTCTAATTCCTATATTATTACAATATTACTATCACTAGTTTAACTAATCAACATATTAATAAATAAAGAAATATTTCTCTCAAAAAAAAAAGAAAAAAAGAAAAATTATATCTATGCTTAGGATATGATATTTCTTATTTTTGTCCCGGGAAAGTTATGATATGAAAAAATAGATTTGAAAGATAGATTTCTATATTTAATTGGGTCATTTAATTTAATTTTTCTATTTATACTAATTTAATATATTTATTTATATTCAAATAATTATTAAATTAATTATGATGTCATCACAGTTCGACCTCGGTTCAACTTAAAAATCTTGAACCTCTTCCTTTTACGGTTCAATGAACGGTTGATGTAAGGATTTTTCTTTAAAAAATAAAATTTTGCTGAATGTGGATATATGTTTTTTTTTTTTTTTTTTTTATATAGAATGTTTAGATTTTTTTTTTTTTTTTTGATATTAATAAAAAGAGTATACATGTTTAATAATATCACAATATCAAAGTTTTACGCACTTAAATTAATTAAGATAATAACATGCATATAAACCCATAAATTAATTGTGCAATTAGGTTGGGGTGTTACAGAGAGCATGCCCAAGATATTAATGCTACCCCCTCAACGATGAGACCACGGAGTCCAGTTTCAATAGTGAAGATCTTTGCCTGCCTTTCAGGTATTTTGGTAGTACGAGAGATTTCAGTGTCTTTTTTTGTCATTTTTTGGTTTCATGGTTTTTTTTTTGGTGATTTTATAGTTTTCGAGACTATCTTAGTAACATTAGATATTTTAGGGGTATTTTGGGTCTTCAAGAGGTTTCGGTGTAATTTTGGATGTTTTGAAGTTTTTAGGACATTTTGGTCGTTTGAGTGGTTTTGGCGGTATTTGGGTCATTCTAGAGATTTCGGCAGGAACTTTGTCACTTGATTAGCTTCTATTTCAAAAGCATAACCCATTTTGTAAGTACATATCCCATTTTATGTGCGTGTTACCCTAAGTATGCGTGTATAACCCAATTTATGAGCATGTTGTCCAAAATGTCCGTACTTTTTTTTTTTTTTTTTGAGGAAAAAACAATCATTCTTGAAAGAGAAGACTTTAAATTAGAAGATAGAGTCTCTTAGGCAGTATTATGGGAAACTTCGATCCAAATTACATAAGTAGTAATAGATTTAGCAAACACAGCTAAATAGTGCATCATCGAGTTATCAGATGACATGTGATAAGAAATCACTGGGAGACTAGCCACCAGCATCTTTATTTCTCTTAGAATATGCCCAAGTCGTGAATTGTCCATTTTTAGGAGAGAGAGCTTGCCCAAAACATTAATGCTACCCCCTCAACGTTGAGACCACGGAGTCCAGTTTCAATAGCGAAGAGCTTTGCCTGCCTTTGGAGTATTTTGGTAATACGAGAGATTTCAGGGTATTTTTTGTCATTTTTTGGTTTCATGGTTTTTTTGGTGATTTTGTTGGTTTCTGGACCATTTTAGTAACATTAGATATTTTAGGGGTATTTTGGTCGTTCAAGAGGTTTCGTTGTATTTTTGGATGTTTTGAAGTTTTTAGGACATTTTGGTCATTTTAGTGGTTTTGGCGGTATTTTGGTCATTCTAAAGATTTCGGCAGTAACTTTGTCACCTTATTAGTGTTGATTTCTAAAGCAAAACCCATTTTTTAAGTACATATCCCATTTTATGTGCGTGTTACCTGCGTGTATAACCCAATTTATGAGCATATTTCCCAAAATGCTCATACTTTTTTTTTTTTTGAGGAAAAAATCATCACAGAGATTTGCCACCAGCATCTTTATTTCTCTTAAAATATGCCCAAGTCGTGAATTGTCCATTTTTAGGAGAGAGAGAGAGAGCATGCCCAAAACATTAATGGTACCCCCTCAACGATGAGACCACGGAGTCCAGTCTCAATAGAAACTTTCTAATCAAACAAAAAAAACCCAACACCACACTTCAAAGAAATAAATAAAGAACAAAAGAAAAAGGGGAGGGGCTTACAATTTGCAGATATAGTGTATTAAAAGATAACTCACAAGTTTTTTTATACAATAATAAGTCAGCAATAACTGTTTGTAACAAGAGAAGGTAATAAACATAACAAACCACCAAATAGTACGGTCATTAACATACATATTCAAATATAATAACATAATTGTTCCTTTGTCCCTAGGGTAAACTAGTTCCTAGTCCGAAGAGACTCGATCCATTCCCATCGTGTCAGTTCATCCATGGCGAAGAAGGTTTGCCTCCATACTTCATTCTGTAATCTATTAAGGGCCTTGAGCTTGGCTACTGGATCACTACAGATAGAGATCACAATTGCCGTGGCTGTTGCCATTGAGGAGTCTTGAACTGGTGCAGATTCCTCCATTCTTTGAATTTCAGGGGCAAAGGAAACAGTCTTCCTCTTCTTCCCGGAAGAGGTGTTGGTTTAAACAGGCTGCTTCCCTCTTGGGTTGCTGCCTTGCTCGTCCACATCATCTGCAAAGTGTTGGGCAGAGGATGTTTATGCAAAGGATGTTTGTGCAACCTGTTGGGCAGAGGATGTTTGTGCAGCCGTGGAGAAGAGCTGTCTTAGCAACCAATAGTTGTCCAGCCCCTTGTTACGAAACTCATTGTACTTACTCTTCAACTAGAAACAGACAAAATGTGGTATACATGGGATTAGAGACACAGGATTGTTTACATGAAGAATTAAAAGAATGAACGGTGTGGAAATTTATTAAATGTATAACACTCACCTCCGTTGCACTTCTCCACACCTGAGAGTTGGTATCAGGATTCCAACCCATTCCGGTTATACCCATTAGTTCGAAAAACGCATTGTATTGTTTTTTCAGCCGTGTGAGTTTTCCTTTTATTTGTTTCTTGCTATAGTGTTTTCCAGTTTGGTTGTTAAACTCGTCGGTGACAGCTTGCCCTTGTTAGAATAATGTGGCCCAACATAATATATATAATGCCTTTATTATTAACAAATAAATATTCAATCTCTTATGAAATTATGCAATATTTTTATGATGTAAGATATTGATATATTGAAATAGGTCTACGTGATTTAGTAGACTAAGATTATGAATGCATTCATTGTAGTCCTTGACTTGACCATATCCATCATGATGTAGCCTATTCTGATAGGTACATTGTTGGACCATGATGGAAAGGAGGTGCAAGTTAAAATTGCTCTGACTATGGAAGACAATAAGGACTAGTCTTTCGATGGTCAGTGCATAATAATCTCGAAAGTCCTTCCATAATGAGATCCATGCACGTTGAGTGTTGGCTTTAATAAATCTATCGTGTCAATACCAGTAACTTGAACTCCTATTAAAGGTGTTGTCATTATAGTAGTTCTGGACATGAACACTAAAGTTTCTCTCTCTTTTATTTAAATCATATTTTTTGTGTTTACCCTCTAACCACATAAACCGCTAAATAGGTGTTAAAAATTACAGGTTTGGCACTTTTGATGGGAATGCTTTAACATATATACTATTTATATTTTGTTTGTTTGGCTGAAAAATGTTTGTTTATATAGTGTTTGGGGGTGTTTTTGAAAATGTTTTGAAAAACATATTTAAATGTTTGGTTCAATGTAAAATAAAATAAAAAATCCATCTCACAACCTATCCACCACGATGATTCGATGAACAACCAAAAAAATTCATTCACAAAACCCACTATCATCCACTTTTAGTCACAATCCAATTGATCCATTTACACAAAATGAAAAATTCTCTCTCTTAAACCAAAACCAACGGTGATGAAGAACCATATATGTGCGTTAGAAGGACTTGAATGTAAGGAGGACTAAATTTGTGTAGGGAGGATGCGACAAAGGACTAGATATGTGAGAGGCGTAGTGAGGACCAACGTGGTTGTGAGAGGTGAAGCCATGGTAGATCCGATGTGTGAGAGAGAGAGAGAGAACCAAATCAAAGAAGGGAGGACTCAAAGGCATTGGTGGTGATGATAACCAACGGAGTAGTGGTGACAATGGCTCACTTAGGCCTCTTGTGACAACGTCTCTAACATTAAAACATGCTAAGATCTAAAATCATCCTCTCACAAAGTTTGCTAGACTTGTCGCCAATGATGAGTGGAGTCAAATATGGGTGGTGTTGTCACTTGTGGGTGCTCTCTTTGGACTAGCTTGGGCGAGTGTAAGAGAGGGAGAGAAAGGGTTGAGAATAAGATTTTTGTAAAATGTTTTACACTTGTTTTATATTTTTTTTAAATACAAATTTTCAATCAACGGAATTATATTTTACAAGCAAATAAAGATGTGAAAAATGGGAAAATATTTACATCGAAACAAATAGAGCATAAGTTGATTTTGAATTCTTTCTAGTAATGGTTAGTTATACTTTTTAGGGTGACCAATTTTGTTACACATAATTTAACCAAATGAACTTTTTCGTGTAATTTGAAGCGAATAATTGTAATTCTCATTTCATAGTTCAACTTCCAACAACCAGGGTTTAAATCTCCATGTCCTACCATCTAATTATCAACAATGAAAAAATAATAATAATCCCAATATAAATGCTTCATTTAATTTTTTTTTATAAAAAAAAAATGATTATTTAAATAAAAAAGATAATAGAATAGATAAACTAATATGTGTGTTTTGTAAAAATGGACATGTAAAATAAAAAAAAGTAGATTTTTAATGTAAAAGTGGATGTGTAAAATACACTAGTTATATGGTTGCTCTTAGCATATACAAAATACGATACATATCCTGACCATCCATACAAGTGGGCCACACGATGGCCCAATTGATGAACCATTCAGATCTCATCTCCATCAAACACACCAAAACTAAATCCCTCTCAATTCCATGGCGCCAAACTCTCCCGCCAAAACCCCACTTCCCGCCAATCCCAACCCTCCCTTTATAACCCCCAATCGAAACCCACAGTCTGGCCTGTTTCCTGTGAAATGGGAAAAACGGAGGAGCGAAAGGGAAAAGAAGTGTTGTTGTGATCGGAATCGGAGAGAGAATGAGAAGCAAGAGTGGGCACGGGGGTAGGCCCAAACACAGTCTTTCCATTTCTTCTTCTCCTTCTACCACTACTACTACTAGTACTTCACTTCCTATGCTCTTCAATCACAAACACAATCAGGTTTGTTTTTTTCATTCATATTTTTTTCATTCATAATCTGCGGTATAATTATGTAGGCATGCATTATGCAAAGCCTCACTAGTTTATTTTGGGAATTTAAGAATTACCTGTTCCTGTTCTTGCTTAATGCGTGAGAATTTATCTTCAGTTCACACTAGACGAAGATAGCATCTGTGGAGAAATGCCCAATGCTCAGCTACACAATGGTGTAGCTCCTGATTTGGTTGACCACGCTCTTGCTTCCAAAACAAGAGTCCATTGCTCTACCTCTCATGACATTTCTACTGAAGATGATGATATGGGGATTGATTGCTTCAAACGGACTTGTATAATATGCAATCGAGGTGGACATGTCTCTGTTTGTACTGAATCTGGCTGCCCAGTTGCTCTCCACAAGAAGTGCGTGAGTCGGGAACTTATATCTGATGACGACTTAGAACAATTCTACTGCCTGTATTGTTTAAACAAACGAGCATTGGTACAGGAACAACAACTGAGAAAAAAGGCTGAATTGGCAAAGGAGGATTTATTGAAATTTTTGGGTATAAATGCCGTTGGTGGGGATGGGCTAAAGCAGAAAGATGGGGAAGAAAAGAGGCATCAGGATCAGTGTAATAAGGATGAACAGATGACTGAAGATGGTGCCCTTGATGCATCAAAAGGATCAAAAGGCGGTCTAAAGATACATGAGGAAGACATTTCTGAAGCACATCAGTCTAAATTTGCAGAAGATGTAGAAAACATACAAGTAGAGATGAATGCAGATGGTGCACTTGATAGATCAAAAGGAGGTCTAAAGATACATGAGGAAGACATTTCTGAAGCACATCAGTCTAAATTTGCAGAAGATGTAGAAAACATACAAGTAGAGATGAATGCAGATGGTGCACTTGATAGATCAAAAGGAGGTCTAAAGATACATGAGGAAGACATTTCTGAAGCACATCAGTGTAAATTTGCAGAAGATGTAGAAAACATACAAGTAGAGATGAATGCAGATGGTGCACTTGATAGATCAAAAGGAGGTCTAAAGATACATGAGGAAGACATTTCTGAAGCACATCAGTCTAAATTTGCAGAAGATGTAGAAAACATACAAGTAGAGATGAATGCAGATGGTGCACTTGATAGATCAAAAGGAGGTCTAAAGATACATGAGGAAGACATTTCTGAAGCACATCAGTCTAAATTTGCAGAAGATGTAGAAAACATACAAGTAGAGATGAATGCAGATGGTGCACTTGATAGATCAAAAGGAGGTCTAAAGATACATGAGGAAGACATTTCTGAAGCACATCAGTGTAAATTTGCAGAAGATGTAGAAAACATACAAGTAGAGATGAATGCAGATGGTGCACTTGATAGATCAAAAGGAGGTCTAAAGATACATGAGGAAGACATTTCTGAAGCACATCAGTCTAAATTTGCAGAAGATGTAGAAAACATACAAGTAGAGATGAATGCAAATGGTGCACTTGATAGATCAAAAGGAGGATCAAAGGACGGTTTAAAGGTATCTGAGGAAAATAAAAGCAGAAGCAAGGATGAAGAACAAATGCAGCCAAAATCATTAAAGCAGACTTCAAATGCCGATTTTGCCTCTGGAACTACGGATTCAGATATGAAGATACCCTCAGCACGAGTATGTCGAATCAAACATAGAGCCCAAAAGAAGGCTTTCCCTCAGAATGATGATTCACCAAGGAAATTATCCTCTCAGGAAAATAGCACCACAGAGAAAAAGGTCACCTCCAAGAATAAGGAACAACCTCAAGTGTCGACTAAGCAATTGTGAGTTATTCATGTCATATAAGGTTTTCCTTTTTCTAAATAAGGTTTAATCTGGAGAGTGTAGAAATTTGGAGTGAATATTATTTATAGTGTTTGGTGTGTGGCAACTATTTTTGGTTAGTTAATTTGCTTTTCTACATGCAGCACAACAATGCCTTTTCCTACCGCAAAGCGAAAGAGATTACTTTGGACAGCTGAAGAGGAAAATATGTTAAAGGTACATGTTTTTGGACTCAGTGCTACTGCTTGTCTAGAGCTATGCTCGATTATTATCTATATTTTCCCTGTTTTCTTCCCCAATAATAGAAAACATCAAGAATCCATTCTAATAAATTCATTTTGGTATCACAACACTTGTTTGGAGATATGAACAGATTAATTTTCATGGATATAGTGTGACCGGATACATGCAGAGTGTTAATATGTTTGATATTCACTAAGAGAGAGAGAGAGAGATACTAAATGTCTGGTATATTGACATCTGACTTTATCAAGCACTCTTATGTTGCAGGAAGGTGTGCATCATTTTTCAGCTTCAGCCAAAAAAAATGTCCCTTGGAGGAAAATTTTGGAACTTGGTCGTCATATATTTCATAAGAGTCGAACTCCAGAGGATCTCAAGGATAAATGGAGGACGATGTTGGCCAAAGAGCCTTAGACAATTAAGAGAAGATTGACTGAATTGCTTAGTACATCAGATGACAAAGGTAATTTTATTATTTCATAGTTTAGTTGATCATTATATTTTATTTTTTGAAACCTGCTTTGGAACGGGTGGATCTAAAGGGTGGAAGATTGTAGCTCATGTTCCATTTAAGATATGTGTTATGTTGATTGTGTAACTTACTCCTAAATTTTTTAAGCAACCTTAGTAGTGGTGTCATAATTAAAATGTTGTCAAAAGTTGCATCTCGTATGCTATAAATTTATAATGACAGAGTTCATAGGGGGCTTTGAGTGGTGATTTGATGTAAAACATTCTTCTGGAGTTGGAGTTGGTTAGTGTTCTTGTCTCTTAAGATCACATCCAACATATGGCAAAACATTGAAGATATGACCAATGTTGTGGATGAAGATTAGAGTCAAGATTTAGTAATTAAAAAAAAAAATGAAAATTAGAGTCAAGATTCTTTTAAGTTTATTGGTTTATGATGTTAATGAGTTCCAACTTAAATGGTATTTGTTCCTCTTGTCAAAAAAGGTGGAGGGTGAGGTTGTGGGTTCAAGACTCTTTGCATATAAAGAGAAGTATATTGGTGTATGACTTTATGAAATAGCCTGCCATTAAATTTAACTCAAATTTTACTTGATTCCATATTCATATACTTTTCCGTGGATGATATAGAACCACCTTTCAACAGCTCCCTTCTAAAAGGACATAAGTTATGCAAGGCTCGAGGTTGGATGCCTTTAATGAGTAATAATTAGACTAAAATACCTTTTGGTTCCTCTAAATTTTAGGTGGTTGTTTTGGTCCCTCAATTTTCAGAAGTTGCAATTAAAACCTTCAACTTTAGGATTTTTGTCAATGTGGTCCTTTAATCAAGATTCATCAACTGTAAGCTGTTAAATGTAGCAAAATGACATTTTTTTAATTTGTTCTGCCAAAAACAACTTAGTTTGGAGTATTTATTGGCACTCTACTAGGTACTAACAGATTTTAATAGAAGGTTTACATTGACAATGATTTTATTGGAGATTTAAATTGCAATTTTTCTTGCTTGAGGGGTTAAAATGACAGCAACTGAATGGACTTGGGGGAGGATACTCACTATCACTGGTGATAATTTGAGGAGGACAGGTTTCACATTCCCTATTGTAGATTGGTGCTGTATGTGTAGGTATAGTGGAGAGACTGTGGACCATTTATTGATTCGTTGCGAGAAGGCCTATCAGTTGTGGTGTTTTGTCCTTAGAGCCTTTGGGATCTCTTGGGGAAACCCTCATCCAACATTTGGAATTTGATTCTGATGTGTTTGATGTAGTGTACTTGGAAGGAGCACAGTAGTTGCACTTTTGAGGATGTGGAGAGTTCGGGCAATCAGTTGCTTGCCTCCTTTGTTGGCACTTTGTTTGATTGGGGTTTGGGGACTCACATCTAGTGAATCTCTCCTGTTGTTTGTAGAGTTGTTTCTTTCGTGTATTAGTTTCTGTTTCTTTTGTAATTTGTGGCTGCTTTATGTTTTTTGCATAAAGAAGTCCTTTTTTGAATAAAATTTTTTCTTACCTATCAAAAATAAATTAAAATGACAGTGACTGGAAGTAATACAGATTTTAACCGAAGGTTTACGTTGACAACAATTCTATTGGAGGTTTAAATTGCAACTTTTCATTCTTGAGGGATGTAAATGACAGCAACCAAAGGTAAAAGGAACCAAAAGGTGCTTTTTAGTTTTTGCTGGATAAGTTCTCAGGACCTTCTGTTAGCCTTAATGTATGACTAACATACATGGTACTATGCTTTCTTTTCTTATTCGACCACTAATATAACTATAATGTCAACTCTTCTTGTGGTGTGGATATATATATATATATATATATATTAAGGAAATCATATTGAACTGACCAGATGTAACAATTTCTGGTCATGCTTTTTTTGGGTTGTGAAAGGAATGGAACAAATGGTTACAACTTTTTGTGTTTTTTGTCAATCAGCTAGTGAAAGGGGTGACAGCAGGGTCTTTCTCCTAGTCAAGTCTAACTATACGTGTGTATAATATACCAAGAAGACCTCTTAAATGATGAAACATGTATATATATCAAATGGATTCACTATTTTTTTTTGCTTGTCAATGAAGGTTTTACTTTTTATGAGAGGAAGAAAGAAAAGCAAGGCAGGATAAATTTGTTTCTAGGGCACAGGAGCAAAGAAAACCCATGAATAAAACTTTCTGTAACTAGCATTTTGGATGGAGGAAATTGCCAAGGTTGACTGTAGATTGAAGATGAATGACCATAGAAGTTGTAATTGGTAAGTGCAAAAACATGTGGACTTACCAAAATTATGATCAAGCTGATAGCATGAGATGATATTCATAGTGCCAAAAAATAGTAAAAACAATTAATTAATCCTCAGTCAATTGCAACTTCGGGAGAATGTGAAAAGAAAAAGATGATCTTGATGTTAGGAAACTAAGGACATGCCACCAGCTTGGCAACCAAACTTTGGGCAGCTTGCTATGGCCTAAGGCCTACTCTTTCCATGGGAACGCAGCTACAGGAATATCATAATGGGAACTTCTTTCTAGTCTTTCATTATTTGACTACTAATTGCCTGTGCCTTTGTCCAATTGCAGGAGCTTGCTCAATAGATCCTGGCCTTTTGAAGTATGATAAGTATATCAGGAAGCAAACTTTTGTGTAGACATTTCGACATAGCATCAAGTGGATAGTAAATGGATTATCTTTGTACTTAATGTTCAGCTCCCAGCATTTGTGAACCACTATCTTTTGTGGGATGCCATTCACCTGTCATCTATAAGATGTAAATATTAAATTACTTTGAAGTAAATAATAGTTTCCCAGCTAAGCAAAGGTGTTTTTATCTTTTTGCCAATTTTGAGAAGTAGCTTATGCATCTTTAGACGACTTTTTACTTAGAAACGCCCAGGGATTTTCTCATAGTAGTCAAGCAGCTCTACCAAACTAAAGAAAATAGATTTTATCTTGTATATTAATATTGATATGAAGCCAAGGATTTGTTTCAATTTCAAGTAGTACATCATATCCTTATGAAGCAAGACAAATTGCAAATGATTTAGTGAAAATTCAAACATATTGATAATATTTGTCTATCACTGGACCAAGAGGGGAATACCTTCTAACCCCATCAAAGGAGAGAGGGAGAGATTTATGGCAATCAATTTAGGCATCCAGTAAATGTGTAAAACAAAGGGCTAGGTCAGATATGAATCTATGTCATACTTCATGTCCTGGGAACAACGAGCAGACTTTGCATGATGCCACAGAACCTTGCCATAGCACCCGTCACGTAAGGTAAACCTTCCGATCTATAAAATATAAATGGTGAGACAGATCAGAAAGTCACATGTTTTGCCCAGCAGTTAGAACCATGCGCAGGGCAATGCTTTTACTTCTCAGCACTTTGGTGGGTAGGAGAATTTCTCAATTTTCATGAATTTTTCCGATCATGGAGTATGAATAGTATGCAAATTTACAAGCTTGGGTCTTGGCTGACTGGTTTGTACAGATGCAGTACTTTTTTTTTTTTTTTCTAAAATTAGGTAATTCGAGCTAATCATGATTGCACGGATCTCACCATAGAAAGTAACTACCTGTTTTATTAAAGGTTTTTTTACTGTTTTTATGAAGCAACCTGTGATCTTTTCAGCCAAAGCTTCTCATTCTTTGAAAGTCATGATTCCACAAAATGAAAATGGACCTTAATGTAAGGGAATTTCATTAAGAAATTAAAAAAAATAATAATAATACAACTCATACCGCTCCCTCATTCAAGTAAATTAAATACTAATGGCTAAGGTTGACTACAGGATAAAAATATGAAAGGATTGTAATTTAAAATTCTATACTCATCATTTTTATTAAACTATCTGTCACAACACTACTCAACAACCCTTTAGTAATTTCAGGCTAGTTAGACACTTGCAGGATGTAGAAGATCAACACCAGGTTCTTTTTTATGGAAGTAAATGCCCACCATCCAACAAGGAAGACTTGCCAATCACAGTACGCTTTACAAGTATCAATATGTGATCGTTTATATATTGGTAATCATATATTTAATTAGCTTCATTCCATCAGATTATGACCTCAGTTGTAGCTGTTGATTTGTATTGCTAACGATGAGATCCATCTCAGCCCATCTAGCCATCTCAAATAATGCATGCAAAACACCTACAATGCTCTAGGAAGTAGGAACCCAAATCTACATTGGCAGATGTTACAGAAACCAAATTAGAATCTAGGATTTTTTTTTTTTTTTTTTTGTTACAACAAGTGGTGGTAGGGAATTTGAAACTAGGTCCTCCCTATGGATGAGATTGGACAATGTCACTAAACTAAAAAGGCTTTTCAAAACTAAACAAAGGTTATAACAAAGATGAAAAGGGATAACTAAACAAAGTCTAAGAAAAATAGAGAACCAATAAATCAATATGTACAGTCAGGCTAGAACCGTGGTTGAAGCCACCATCAACCATCATTGTGTCCCAGTTTTTAGTTCACTGGAATGCAGTGCTAAAAAGGACCATGGGACACTTCCTGGTTTTCCTTTTCCATTGGTTCGACCTCAACTCTCCAAATTTATTGGGAAGTCAGAAAATAGCAAATGACACTCTAAAGGGAAGCAGGTCTTTCCCCAAGAACGAAAAGGGATAGGTTCATAAAGTAGAATTTTCTTTTTCCTGGTTGTCGAATAGAAGCAGCAAAATTTATTTGGAAGATTAATTGCTTAAATGAAGAAATAAAGGGAGATAAGTGAGTTTTTCACATAGTTTTATCTAGGCCTATCAACCAATCCTGTGAACACTGAATCTAAGCTGCTAACTACTTACTTCATATCCAAGCTTAGTGGAAGAGTATTATTTCCATTCCACACAAAGAGCATCCACACATTGCTGGAAACTTCTACGATGTGCAGGTCCTTGTTTCCCAAGCAGACAACGAAGTAAAGAAAACAATAGTTAAAAACTCACTACATCAATTTTTAATACCTTGAAAAAATATAAAAGAGCAATCACTACACATAAATGTTGTCCAACAAAGTGACAAGAATTACCTTAGATTTGTAATATTTAATTTGAACCATGAAATAGATCCATTTCAAATTTTGAGTTTTTCAATATGTAAGACAATTCATCCTACTCTTACACGAATACTACACTACAACAAACATGAGCTTCTTCAACATATTTTTATCCACAGTCACTACAAAATGTTGATAAAAACCTTTAATTTCTACATTTGCACTCAACTGTTAAAAAATTCACATATATATTTTTACAGTTGACATAACTATTGAAATAAGTGGTGATAAATTCACATATATATTTCCACAGATGCCGTAACAGATGAAATAAGTGATAAATAAGCGGTGAGAAATTCATCCAACTAATTAAACAGTGCTAATTTATATCAACAGTTGGATGAATGTTGAAAAAAAGAAATTAACTATTTTTTATCAACAGGTTATAAATGTTGAAAATAAAAACACGGAGCTTTTAATTTAGAGCTATTTTACAATCACTCCCTCTCTTTCACTCTATATCTCGCTCTCTCTCTCTATCGCCCTCTCTCTCATAGGTCTTGGCTGTCAATTTTCTTCTTATTTTCTAGGCAACCGAACAGAATTCAATTGCTCCCTCTCTCTTGCTCTATATCTCGCTCTCGCTCTCTCGCTTTCGCTATCTCATAGGTCTTGGCTGTCAATTTTCTTGTTATTTTCTAGACAACCAAACAGAATTCAATTGCTCCCTCTCTCTTGCTCTATATCTCGCTCTCGCTCTCTCGCTTTCGCCCTCTCATAGGTCTTGGCGGTTGATTTTCCTATTATTTTCTAGGCAACCAAACAGATTCTCGACTCAATTTTTCTATTATTATCCCTCCGATCAGGTATTTATTCTATTTCTCTCGACTTTGCTGTTCTAAAAACTTACTTATGATCAGTTTGTTTTTTCTTAGACTCGAATTTTGTCCATACTCTGTTATTCGCTTGAAAGATTTTGAACTTTTGTGGTTTTGTTCTTGAATTTGAAATGCTATGTCAAAATTGAATTTGTGGTTTTGTGTATTGCGTGCTTTCAATGTGATTGCAGGTGCATTGGGAGTTCGGCTCAATGAATGGTCAAGGAGAGTTCAAATTTCACTATTTGTGGGATTTAAAGCTAGAACGTGTGTGAGTTCAAATTACAAGTGCTTGGTAAGTTCATTTGCCTTTTAATTTGTGTTATGTCTCTTTGCCATATTGACATGAAGTGGGTTTTGATGTTGTGATTGCATTTAAGTGGGTATTAGCTTGTTTTAGTTTTCATTTCTTGAATGTGCGTTGTATCTGTCAATATATTTAAACACTAGCATAGGTAGTTCTATAAATGGTCTTACCAGTACCAAAACCAAAGAATTTGGATTAGAAAAGAAGAACAAGGAGAAAAGCCTTAACAGTTCTCTGTTAGTTTGCCACTTAGCACCTTGTATGTAGAAATGACAAGAAAATTAAATCATTGGTTGATCACTGGGTTAAATTTGTGTATCTAGAGTTCATATTAGGACTGCGTTTGGATAGGAGGGTTTGTTGCTTAAAGTTGAGTTACGTTTTACTCTTTTTTTTTTTTTTTTTTTTTGGCCGCACTTGTTGACTGGGGGGACAAAATTTACTGTGCATGAACAGTGTGTGCACTGTTTATGTATTAAAAAATATTAAAAGTGGGTCCCATAACACTATTCACACATTTAAAAATTATTTTGCTACAGTGTTTTCAGCAACAATCAGTTTTTATCAATTTTTAGCAACAATAAGTGCTATCCAAACGGACCCTAGATAATCTTTGAATTACTTTTTTGTGCCTAGTTTCCTAGTCTCATCAAGGTACCGTATAACTAACTGTCACAAAGGGCTTGCCCCTTTTTGGCATTTTCAATTAACAAAAGTAAAATTCATGTTGTTCATTCTGGTCACTGCATAGAGGTTCCATTTGTAAAAAATGATCTAGATTCAATATATGAACTAGTTCTTCAATAAAAGGGTCAATAATGTAAGCACTAGTCTCTAAAAATCAAGGAAGTTATTTCTTGAGAATGCAATGCATTTATTGTGCAAATTTTGTTTTTTTGCTGAATGGGTTATGAAGTTGATGTCAAATGCCAAGTTCTCTGAGACATATGTGGGTTTTTTGTGTTTGGGTGAGTTTCTCAGGTCTCTGCCACCTTTGGCCAAGAAGTATGTTTTACAAATGTATAAATTGATTCTCCGATAACTGCCAAGTCAATGGAGGTGTGGGTACTTCCAGATGGGTCCTCGAAGCATAGAGTTGCGATTGATAGGTTGATTCAGTTAAGGGTATTCACTGAAACTGTTGACAGGTATGCAGCCAGCTTCTCTTTACACAACATTTCATTTGAAAATGGAAGAATTTGTTGATATATATTGGTGTCTTCCTGTTTATCTGAAACTATAAAAGAGAGATTAGAAATAAAAGAGTTAGATTGCCGAGGAGATTTAACTGTTTTAAGAACCTTTTTTCTTTTAATCTCCCCCCCCCCAAATAAGAACCAAATTTGTCCTAAAACATGGAAACAAGAAATGAGTTTATCAGGACATACTACCTCTTAGGATGGAATATTTTCTATACCATGAAAACATTTACAATAAGGCTGTGAAATATTTGAGTTTGACTTAGTTTCATTGGACATCTATGCGCTTGCCCATCATATTGCAATGCCTTATTTTGTGGGAAACTGGGGATATGAGAAAGAAAACATGTTTGGATTTCAGTTTTTTTTTGTTCCCTGATCTCTGAGATTTACTCTTGACTGCATGACATTGCTTGAAATGTCATCATACCTTCCTTTTTTTTTTCAAAGAATGAAAACATAATTTTTTCAGTTCTCCCTCATAATGTGAGTACTCCCAAAGGTTGTCCACTTTCATTTTAATTTTAATTTTTTTTGGAATTATAAGTACATTTAGATGAGTTGCATATTGTTGGAAGTTATAAAATTTGCACAATAACTCCCTCCACCTGTAGCCAAAGAAATTTCCCACAAATTTAAGAAGATTTCTACAATATCAAAAGAAATTGAAATGAAAAAGAAGACTTATGTATGTTGATTACATTACCACTAGGACTAGGAGCAGCTGCACTGTTCATGTCCCATGAACAGTGCAAGAGGCGCTGGGTTAGTAAAAAAAAAAGGGGGGGGGGCCTGAAACGCAGACGCCAATCCAAACCAACCCTATTGCGTTTGGATACCGCTTATTTTGCTGAAAACTGAAAATAATAAAAAAATATATTTTTTCCTGTTTATTACTATTCAGCACTGTTCATTGGCCTAAATACACTATTCAATGCCAATGAACAGTACATAACACGCTGGTTTAAAAAAAAGAAGAAGCCGAAAACGTGAGATAGGTCCAGATGCAGGCGCAAACATTCGAATCCAAACGGAGCTAATCCACAAAAAAGTTTTTGTGTTGATGATTGTAGTTCCTCTGAAAATAAAGTGAGTCAAGCTAAATCTATAACTACTCTTCGTAGTGGAAAAATCAATGAAAAATATATTCCTAAAAGCAATACACAAGATGAATCTTCCAAAATAAAGAGTAGTAATGAGGTCCTTGAGCCTAAATCTAATGAAATTGAAAGGTGTCCTATCCCTGCTCCCTTTCCCAAAGGTTGATTCCACCTCAAAAAAATGAATCAAAATTTTGAAATCTTTGAAGTGCTTAAGCAAGTTAAAGTGAACATCCCTCTTTTGGATGCCATAAAGCAAATTCCATCGTATGCTAAATTTTTGAAAGATTTGTGTACTGTTAAGCGTAAGCTCAATGTACATAAGAATAAAAATTTTACAATTTATGAAAACAATAAAAATTTTACAATTTACGAACTGTATCATTCCAAATTTGAAACTATATGGTTCATTCATGCTAAAAATTTTAAAATTTAAAACATCTAATGAAGGAGCTTTTTTGGTATTTGGTGTGCCAAATGCCAAATATTTGACATTTAGCACACCTAATGCTAATGCTATAGGACTATCCAAGTTGAATATACTCTAGTTTGTGCGGATGTTAGAGATACTTGTTTGGCATATAATTCACCAATGTTGGTATTGACACGTATGGTGCCACTTACCAGTTTCTCACCCCTTTTCTTTCCTAAACGTATCTAGCTTAAATAGGAAAGATGGAGTAAACATGTTATTGCCTTGCAATAGGTAATAAAACTCAATGCTTGAATATTAGAAAATATTTATTATCTTACCAAAATTATAATTTTGGACATTAAATGGCAGGGTCAAATTTTATTGTCGTTTCAAGAAAAACATTTTGAATTGGACTATGGTGAAAAAACTGGTCAGAAATGAGAGATGGACTAGGGATGCAAGGTGGTTTGAAGCTGAAAATAGGGTTTTAATACAGTGACCAGTTTTGCTATTATGATTATCGTTGTTTATATAGTTGAATAATTGAGTGGCAAAAAGATCACACTCCTCTTGAAATTCAAATAAGGGTAAGTATGTTATGGAAATATTCTTAGCTCCTTTGTCATTAAAAAATATTATATTTGTTTTAAAGATAATATCTTTATATAAGTAGAATATATTAGGAGTGATAAAGATATCTATGTTAGATAAGCACATATTTCTACGATTACACTATACGGCAGATACATTACAAGGCTTTTGTTCTTAAACTATTGATCACTGTGTGTGATAGATCTCTCCATTGAATTGGCTTTTACATGTAATTTCTTCCTTCTAATTTGATATACAATTTAAAGAATCTATGTGCAAAAAGTGCCTGAGACCATCTATCAAGTTACATATTAGATGAAAAAGACGAATAATTTCATTTTTATTGTTTGCTTTATTATTATTATTATTGTTGTTGTTGTTGTTGTTGTTGTTTGCTGATTGGAAGGATGGTAGTACTGAAGGAGTATATTCCATCTCATTCTTTATTCTGATGTCTTTGTGATCTTCTTTCAAAGCAAAGTTGGTAATATCATATTAAATTTGGTACTTTTCTGTAGAGTTTTCTAATTTGTTAGATGAAGAGTTTTTTGTGTGCTTTTGTTGTTGGAATTCTAGATTTTAAGTTTCAGTCTTGAAATTCAATCTCAAAGTAAGCAAAAATAGAAATACATGTTTGATCTGATTCTCTCTCTTATATACCTACAACTGTTTTTGTTGTCTCTTTGGGTTTTAGTTATAATATACATACATATAAGTTTAAGAAGCTGGAATAACCAACTGTAGATGGGTGGGATATTGGGATGTCATTTCAAATTCTGAGGCATTTTGATTTTTCTTCCAGTTACTTTATTGCTTTTTTCCTGGCTTTGAGAGACCTCATTCCTTCCCTTTCCTTCACTCAAATGTCATTATCTTTAGCATCTATATCTAGCACAGCAAAGTTGGATTATTTACCTCTATATTGTACATGTCTACAAGATACTATGCCCTCTGATGTAGACCTCTCTCTGTTACTGTGATGATTCCATTGAAACTTCAATATTCAATAGTGTGCAAATAATGGGCTTGAATGGAATGGCCTTTTTACCACAAATATAAGTTTGTATATAGATAATTGTACTTTTTTTTTCTAATGAATCCCATGCATTGCAAGAGAGTATAACTTATCGTCAATAAGTGGAACAAGAGTTTATATTGATTTGGACATTCCTGAGATTGCTAAATTCAAAGATCAGTAAGTGCTTTGTTTTGGATTTACATTTTTAATTTATTTACAGTCTCTACAATACTACTTAAAGCATCAATGCGAGCCGTATTGTGAAAACTGATGCATGGCACCATGTTTGGTGGGTAATAGGTCTGCAACCACAAATGGACACATCTGACTGAAATAGTAGGTTTACTCATAGGATTACACTTTCTCAAACATAGTCAGCAAGCAAAAAAATTATAAAGTTCCCACCAAACTAAATGATTGGTTTAATAATTTTTTCCTCTCATCGAGTAAAGAATATAAATGATTGATAATATATTTTTGATCACTAATTTTAGTTTTGGATTAAAATTATAGATCTATGTGTTAGCCCAAACATCATGAGAAACTTTATACTATAAGGTGTTAGTTCTGGACTCTGTGATAGATCTATGTATTGTAAACAGAGGTGACTCTCATATTTGATCCTCCCATGATACATACATATATTGCCTTTATCATGCAATTCATGTTTATGTGCAAAGCTCATGTTTCAGTTTTCTTACAATATCCCTTTATGCTTTATCTATCCAACTAAGAAATCCTATGATCTCTGAACCTTTCTTTAGTTACCTATTCTAATGTTTCCCTTTATCTTGGATTCACATAAATATAGATATTTAAAAAGCGACAAAATCACCCTTTTGAAAGGTCACAATACTATACCATGTCTATAATACTATGTCTAATATCTTTATGTAATATAACAGGCTTGTGGAAAATAACCAACCGATAGTACAAATGCCAAAGCAATTCAAACCACAAATGATAATTCAAGAAGAGATGAACATCAACAGAAGAACCATAAGTGAAATAACAAAAATTATGTGGGACTCTGATGGTGAGGTAAGAAAAAAAAAATACCTTCAACAATAACATTGTGTCCTTAACATTGCTTTATGTACTATAGACCTGCTTTTACAAAATTTAACAATAAAATTATGAATTGATTGATATTAAATTCAATTTCTAGGAAACTATCTTTACCTGTCAAGGAAAGATTATAAACATTGACATAGATAATTCTGGTTGGTACTTTTATCTCTTGCAAAGTATGTCGTAAAAAGGTAAAGTCAAGAGATAAATTTTTATGGTGCGACAATTGCAACAAAAAGACATGCTTCCCAATCCCTAGGTACACAAAATGATATTAACATTATATATGTCATTTCTTTTTTCAGGTATAGAATTCAATTAAAGGTTGAAGATAGCTCAGGAATGGCCACATTCTTTTTATTTGATTCAGAAGCAGAAAAATTACTCAACATATCAGCGAAAGACCTTTTGAACAAATGTTTAGAGGTGAGAATATGGAAGATAAAATTCGTATTTAATATTTACTAAACTTTACTCGAGTGTACAATTTGAAAAATGTTACTTTTGTTAGGAGTTGAAGAAGTCATCCTTCCTATGCAAATAGAAAATCTGAAAGGAAAACAATTTGTTTTCCAAATACAACTAAATGACTATAATCTCAAGTATGGATGGGAATTCTATACCGTCAAGAAACTTTTTGACTCTTTTGAAGAAACTGACAAAGCAATTCAGCTTGATAAAATGACAAAAATACGTATTCTTTAATTTAGCAAAATTAAAAATATGATATTTAAGATGTATATGTTGTAATACATTCCTCAACCTGTTCTATTGCCAGGCTTACATCAGTGATACTTCAAATGAATGTATCCAATTGGTCCAATAGTAACACGATCTGGTAACTCATCCAAGAATGACTTGCTATTTGATTGGCCAAAAAAACAACCAAATGATTCTGTGGTGTATGTGTCATTTGGGAGTGGTGCAACAGTGTCACACAAGCAAATGACTGAGCTATTTGTGTCATTTTTTTAATCTGAATGGGCTTCTCCAGTCTTCGCTGATGAACAGTGTAACTTTTCTCTCTATCTGCCGCAAGCTGGCAGATCTCGCACTGGGTTTGGACTTGGTCTGCTTCTTTACCCATGCTTGGCCAATAAAAGCCTGCCCTTTGAAGTCTGCGGTAAAGGTTGACCTCTCTGCAGGATCTGTAAGTCTTATCATGTACTTCTTTTAACTTTCTTTGGGCTTCCTCCTGCCCTACGCACCTGAACAAGACCCCACCTGGCATCCTGCGGTACAATTTTCCTCCTACCAGGGCGTAGTCTTTTAGCACCTTTAGTTCTGCGGCGTCTTCTTCCTTCATCAAGGCCTCCCTTATGGGGATCCACCAATCTCCTTCACACTGTTCCTCCTAGAACTTTTCCTTCAACATCTCAATAGTAGCCTTTTTCCTCTTGCTGACTTCCATCCTGGTGCTATCCCCTTCGAAAAAAATTATTTGTGAGCCAAATGCGACCAACGCATCCACGAACTGATTTTCGTTCCTTGGAGTATGCTTTTTTTCAAAGATTGAAAATTTTTTCTCCATCTTCTGGGGCAATCAATGCACCTATGACATACAAGTTAGTGGCTAGGTAGAGTAACAATGGCTTTTTGCGGATTGGGGCTTGCACAGCAGGAAGGTTCATCATGATCTGCTGTAGCCTTTTGAAGGCTACCTGCTGTACTTCTTTCCTCAAAGCTTTACCCCTTTTATCTTAACGTGGAATACCCTAGCAGGCAGTGTGGAACACCCTGGCAGGCTGGGCCACTGGCTTGGCCTCGGGGTCCACATTCAATGTATGCACTATTAGCCCAGGATCCCATCCTGACATTTTCACTGTAACCCCATGTGAAGACATCTTTGAATTCTTTCAGCAACAGTATTAATTCTGATTTTTATTTTTCTGTCAAACTTGCACTAATTGAGATGGGCCTTGGTCCTTGCGAAACAGACCCCAGGTCAACTTCCTTCATTTCTTCTTCTGCCACAACCTATACATCCTTTTCTGCCACAACTTCTTTGTTTTTCACTTCATTACTCTCTTCCTCCAAACTTTCTTGAACCACACAACACACCAAGCTTTTGTAGAAGATACATGATGTTGCTGCTTCATATTGTTACTCTAAGCACTTTGCGGCAAGCTTTCTAAATTTACTGCAGAATGGGCCTTAGCCCCCAGTATACGAGAATAAGCCTTTAGCTTTCAGCAGACGGCTTCCCATGTTTGCCGCAGAATGAGCTTTAGCCCCCAGCATGTGAGACAACTGGATGAGCTTGATATCACCTTCTCTTGGTGTCAATGCTCCATCATGTGGTTTATGCATTCTTTAGCATGGATCTGCAAGTTGCCATATTGTAGAAATTCTTCATTGCTAGAGAATTTGGGAAAAAAGTTACTTCCCAAGCATGCTTTGACTTCGTTCCACTGCAAGCACAATTGCTTCCCATGTGTTTTCTGCTACATATGATTGTGGCTATAGCTCTTCTGCAGATTCTTTCTAAAGATTTGCGATCATGTTCTGCCATACTACTCAGTCATTCCTGCTGCAATGACTTGATCCTGCTGGGTCTTTCCAGGCCTGCCGCTTATTCTTTCCCCAATGGCTTATCCTGGCCATGAGTTTTCTTATTCATGGGCTCCTGCGTCCCTTGTGTTTTTCCTTGGGCATCCTCGGCCCATTTGCTTGCCTTGGGCTTCCTTGGCCCTTTTCCTAACTTTGTGTTCCCATGAATTCTTGATGGGGCGATGATCACTTTTGTTGTAGAAGATAACCACATTGGATTTGTGATTGCACTTTGGCTTCTGAAACTTTCTGCTATGAAACATTCTACCAATGAACATTCTACCAATGAACATTCTGCATTTCTGGAATTCTGCTGCGAAATATTCTGCCGATGAACATTCAGCATCTTTGGAATTCTGCTACGAAATATCCTGCCGATGAACATTCTGCATTTCTGGGATTCTGCTGTAAAATTCTGCCACTGAACATTCTGCATTTAGCAGATTTTGCTGTAAATAATCCGCAGAGAGATCTACATTCTGGCTTCTAAAATTTTCTGCTATAAAATATTCTGCGGACGAACATTCTGCACTTTTGAAATTTAGCAGATTCTGCTGTAAACAGTTTGCCGGAGGATCTGTACTTTCTGCTACGAAATTTCTGCGGAGGGACATTTTGCACTTCTGAATTTCAGCAGATTCTGCTGTGAACAGTCTGCCGAAGGACCTGTACTTTCTGCTACAAAATTTCTGTGGAGCGACATTTTGCACTTCTAGAAAAGTCTACTGGAGGATACTTCGCGGAGGAAATAGTTATTTGCAACAGTATAGTAATGATGAAAAGTTTCCTTTAGCTACAATAGCTTCATTTTTTTTGTTTCTAGCTTTTGGTTCTTCAGGGGAAGTAGAGCTAGAATTACTGGCATAAAAAAAATGATTGAAACCTTGTGAGGGAATGAAGGGATTTTTCTATTTTAAGTGCTGGACCTGAAAGTGGAGATGGAGAGAGTTTAGAAAGCTTCTAGTGCTTCCTTAAAATAAATGAGAGCAAAAAGTGGTGGAACTTTTGGTTTTGCATGTTTGAATAAGTGGCTTGCCACATGTCTCACATGCATGACAAGGAAAACAAGTGGCATTTAAAGGATAGGAACAAGTGGCATTTTTGTTGTAGAACTCTATGGTGTTGTAGTGATATTTTTGTTACTGCATTTTGATACAATGCCATTGAACTCTACTATGGTATTGTGGTATTCTACCACAACATTCTACTGCAATATTCTGCTATAGCATTTTGCTCAAGATACTACTTTGTTTAAATGTTGCTGTGTTCTGCCACAAAATTCTGCTATGAAACTGTCCTGCTGTAACATTGCTGGATTCTGCCACAGTACTATCCTGCTGTAACGTTGCTGTATTCTGCCACAGAATTTTGCTACAGCAGTCCTGTTGTAACGTTGCTGTATTCTGCCACAGAATTCTGCTACAGTATTGTCCTACGGTAACGTTGTTGCAATGTTCTGACATAGAATTCCGCCACGCTGTTGTGATATTCTGCCATAGGATTCTGCTATGGACTGCTATGACGTTTTGGATACTTTCCTAAGAGTATAGCTTGGAAGGTTTAAGAACATCTGCATATCTTGCTTTGGTAAAGACTTGGAAACATGTTTCCGAGGGAGAAATATCTCACTCTCCCCATTTTGATCCCAACTCCCCAGCGGAGTCGCCATTTTAATGTGGGGGCCTTTTCGTTGTGCGATGGGCTGGGCTGCCTCCCACGGTAGTAGGCCCAAGTATTCTGAGTAAGGGAGTTGAGACCGGTCCAACTGCAACTCAATTTAATCTGGCTTGTGCGCAAACGTTGAGTCCAAGTTATCCTCTGTTTCTGCCGCAGAAGACTTTTCTCCAGTTTCTGCCGCAAGATTGACGTTTCTGCCACAGAAGGAACTTTTCTCCGATTTCTGCCACAGGTTTGACTTTTCTGCTATGCAACAATACTTTCTGCTATGTGATGAAGCTATCTACTGTGCGATAAAGCTTTCTATTTTGCAGTAAAGTTTCCTGCCGTAAAGCCTCCTGTTGTGCAATAGAGCTGTCTGTTGTACTTAAAGCTTTCTACTGTGCTTTAAAGCTTTCTGCCGTGTGAATGACTACTCTTCATTTTTACTGCAGAAATATTTTTCCACTTCCTTGGCCTGGCTTGTGCGCAAGCCACACTACGTTTGCTAAAGTCTGTTTATAAGCTCACAGCAGGCAGAGTCATTGTTAAGAGGTTATGGCAGACAAACATAATATAGAAAACATAAAGAAAATGCAGTCACTATTTCTACCGCAATAAACAAGATAAATAACTTAAAAGACCTCACTTTTAAAGAATAACACTTAAACGAAGGATTAGAGCGGGATTAGTAGAGTAAAAAGAATGAGTCTGCCACACCAAATATTACCGCGAGACTCTAACCAGGGAAGGGAAAACTGCTCCCTCAACGCAAGTAACTTCAAAGGCGAAATTAATTGCTTTGAGAGATCAGCCCCAAATGGTATGTGCCCGAGTATAAGTTGTATTTCCCTCCAATAGAGGACAAGGCTATTGAGGGAGAGAGGGGGTTAACCCATTTTTTTATTTTTTGAAACCTGCTTTGGAACGGGTGGATCTAAAGGGTGGAAGATTGTAGCTCATGTTCCATTTAAGATATGTGTTATGTTGATTGTGTAACTTACTCCTAAATTTTTTAAGCAACCTTAGTAGTGGTGTCATAATTAAAATGTTGTCAAAAGTTGCATCTCGTATGCTATAAATTTATAATGACAGAGTTCATAGGGGGCTTTGAGTGGTGATTTGATGTAAAACATTCTTCTGGAGTTGGAGTTGGTTAGTGTTCTTGTCTCTTAAGATCACATCCAACATATGGCAAAACATTGAAGATATGACCAATGTTGTGGATGAAGATTAGAGTCAAGATTTAGTAATTAAAAAAGAAAAGAAAATTAGAGTCAAGATTCTTTTAAGTTTATTGGTTTATGATGTTAATGAGTTCCAACTTAAATGGTATTTGTTCCTCTTGTCAAAAAAGGTGGAGGGTGAGGTTGTGGGTTCAAGACTCTTTGCATATAAAAAGAAGTATATTGGTGTATGACTTTATGAAATAGCCTGCCATTAAATTTAACTCAAATTTTACTTGATTCCATATTCATATACTTTTCCGTGGATGATATAGAACCACCTTTCAACAGCTCCCTTCTAAAAGGACATAAGTTATGCAAGGCTCGAGGTTGGATGCCTTTAATGAGTAATAATTAGACTAAAATACCTTTTGGTTCCTCTAAACTTTAGGTGGTTGTTTTGGTCCCTCAATTTTCAGAAGTTGCAATTAAAACCTTCAACTTTAGGATTTTTGTCAATGTGATCCTTTAATCAAGATTCATCAACTGTAAGCTGTTAAATGTAGCAAAACGACATTTTTTTAATTTGTTCTGCCAAAAACAACTTAGTTTGGAGTATTTATTGACACTCTACTAAGTACTAACAGATTTTAATAGAAGGTTTACATTGACAATGATTCTATTGGAGATTTAAATTGCAATTTTTCTTACTTGAGGGGTTAAAGTGACAACAACTGAATGGACTTGGGGGAGGATACTCACTATCACTGGTGATAATTTGAGGAGGACAGGTTTCACTTTCCCTATTGTAGATTGGTGCTGTGTGTGTAGGTATAGTGGAGAGACTGTGGACCATTTATTGATTCGTTGCGAGAAGGCCTATCAGTTGTGGTGTTTTGTCCTTAGAGCCTTTGGGATCTCTTGGGGAAACCCTCATCCAACATTTGGAATTTGATTCTGATGTGTTTGATGTAGTGTACTTGGAAGGAGCGCAGCAGTTGCACTTTTGAGGATGTGGAGAGTTCGGGCAATCAGCTGCTTGCCTCCTTTGTTGGCACCTTGTTTGATTGGGGTTTGGGGACTTACATCTAGTGAATCTTTCCTATTGTTTGTAGAGTTGTTTCTTTCGTGTATTATTTTCTGTTTCTTTTGTAATTTGTGGCTGCTTTATGTTTTTTGCATAAAGAAGTCCTTTTTTGAATAAATTTTTTTCTTACCAATCAAAAATAAAATAAAATGACAGTGACTGGAAGTAATACAGATTTTAACCGAAGGTTTACGTTGACAACAATTCTATTGGAGGTTTAAATTGCAACTTTTCATTCTTGAGGGATCAAATGACAGCAACCAAAGGTAAAAAGAACCAAAAGGTGCTTTTTAGTTTTTGCTGGATAAGTTCTTAGGACCTTCTGTTAGCCTTAATGTATGACTAACATACAACGTACTATGCTTTCTTTTCTTATTCGACCACTAATATAACTATAATGTCAACTCTTCTTGTGGTGTGGATATATATATATATATATATATTAAGAAAATCATATTGAACTTGACCAGATGTAACAATTTCTGGTCATGCTTTTTTTGGGTTGTGAAAGGAATGGAACAAATGGTTACAACTTTTTGTGTTTTTTGTCAATCAGCTTGAAGGGTTGACAGCAGGGTCTTTCTCCTAGTCAAGTCTAACTATACGTGTGTATAATATACCAGGAAGACCTCTTAAATGATGAAACATGTATATATATCAAATGGATTCACTATTGTTTTTTGCTTGTCAATGAAGGTTTTACTTTTTATGAGAGGAAGAAAGAAAAGCAAGGCAGGATAAATTTGTTTCTAGGGCACAGGAGCAAACAAAACCCATGAATAAAACTTTCTGTAACTAGCATTTTGGATGGAGGAAATTGCCAAGGTTGACTGTAGATTGAAGATGAATGACCATAGAAGTTGTAATTGGTAAGTGCAAAAACATGTGGACTTACCAAAATTATGATCAAGCTGATAGCATGAGATGATATTCATAGTGCACAAAAAATAGTAAAAACAATTAATTAATCCTCAATTAATTGCAACTTCGGGAGAAAGTGAAAAGAAAAAGATGATCTTGATGTTAGGAAACTAAGGACATGCCACCAGCTTGGCAACCAAACTTTGGGCAGCCTGCTATGGCCTAAGGCCTACTCTTTCCACGGGAACGCAGCTACAGGAATATCATAATGGGGACTTCTTTCTAGTCTTTCATTATTTGACTACTAATTGCCTGTGCCTTTGTCCAATTGCAGGAGCTTGCTCAATAGATTCTGGCCTTTCGAAGTATGATAAGTATATCAGGAAGCAAACTTTTGTGCAAACATTTTGACACAGCATCAGGTGGATAGTAACTGGATTATCTTTGTACTTAATGTTCAGCTCCCAGCATTTGTGAACCACTATCTTTTGTGGGATGCCATTCACCTGTCATCTATAAGATGTAAATATTAAATTACTTTGAAGTAAATAATAGTTTCCCAGCTAAGCAAAGGTGTTTTTATCTTTTTGCCAATTTTGAGAAGTAGCTTATGCATCTTTAGACGACTTTTTACTTAGAAACGCCCAGGGATTTTCTCATAGTAGTCAAGCAGCTCTACCAAACTAAAGAAAATAGATTTTATCTTGTATATTAATATTGATATGAAGCCAAGGATTTGTTTCAATTTCAAGTAGTACATCATATCCTTATGAAGCAAGACAAATTGCAAATGATTTAGTGAAAATTCAAACATATTGATAATATTTGTCTATCACTGGACCAAGAGGGGAATACCTTCTAACCCCATCAAAGGAGAGAGGGAGAGATTTCTGCCAGTCAATTTAGGCATCAAATAGAAGTGTAAAACAAAGGGCTAGGGGAGATATGAATCTATGTCATACTTCATGTCCTTAAAACAGCGAGCGGACTTTGCATGATGCCACAGAACCCGTCACGTAAGGTAAACCTTCCGATCTATAAAATATAAATGGTGAGACAGATCAGAAAGTCACATGTTTCGCCCAGCAGTTAGAACCATGCGCAGGGCAATGCTTTTACTTCTCAGCTCTTTGGTGGGTAGGAGAATTTCTCAATTTTCATGAATTTTTCCGATCATGGAGTATGAACAGTATGCAAATTTACAAGGTTGGGTCTTGGCTGACTAGTCTGTACAGATGCAATGCTTTTTTTTTTCTTTTTTTTTTCTTTTCTAAAATTAGGTAATTCGAGCTAATCATGATTGCACGGATCTCACCATAGAAAGTAACTAGCTGTTTTATTAAAGGCTTTTTACTGTTTTTATGAAGCAACCTATGATCTTTTCGGCCAAAGCTTCTCATTCTTTGAAAGTCATGATTCCACAAAATGAAAATGGACCTTAATGTAAGGGAATTTCATTAAGAAATTAAAAAAAAAATAATAATACAACTCATACCGCTCCCTCATTCAAGTAAATTAAAATGGCTAAGGTTGACTACAAGATAAAAATATGAAATGATTGTAGTTTAAAATTCTATACTCATCATTTTTATTAAACTATCTGTCACAACACTACTCAACAACCCTTCAATAATTTTAGGCTAGTTATACACTTGCAGGATTTAGAAGATCAACACCAGGTGCTTTTTGATGGAAGTAAATGCCCACCATCCAACAAGGAAGACTTGCCAATCACAGTACGCTTTACAAGTATCAATATGTGATCCATATGAACATACATATTGGGAAGAAGAATTCCTTGTTTCTCTAGCAGTTTCATTTTAGGGAGTTCTCGATATCAATCACAAACCGGTACTTCACATCTTTCTTTGTTAGCCTCTCAAGAGCTTCATTTGCATACTGAATTGGAATTACTTCTATGTTTGGGTAAATTTTGTGAGCAGCACAGAAGTCTATCATTTCTTGGGTCACCTTTGTACCACTTACTATACTACCAGAAATGGTTTTCATACCTGCAAAAAGGTCAATGCATGCAGTTCATTAAAATTGTTGTGTCCAATACCAGCCAATTTCACCTCTAGGATAGCAAGTGAGATAAGGCATATGGTTATGATAAACACGTAGACCAAGAAGGTCACACTTAGAGTTTGCACGATGAAGTAGCCAGAGAAAAGTGAGAGTGCAGGGAGGAAGCAATAGACAATGAGGAGTCCATACCAATATTAAGGTAAGCCATGCGTCGGAGAAATTTGAGTTGCCTAGAGTCTAGCTAAGGATTGTTCCTAGAGAAGAAGAAAATCTACCGCTATTAACAAGCTATAGCCAATACATATAGTACTAAAAATTAACTTTCATTCATTCACAAGCCACAACCATTCATAGAAAATATATATATTCATCCTAATTTCGGTTTGGATAAAAAATCTAAAACAAAAGCTCAATTGACATAAGTAAAATTTTCCTATAAAGAAAATACATGATTGAAGTAGAATAGTCATGCACAGCTCAGACAAAACACAAGCAGCCACCTAGCTTAAACAAACAAAATACTTCTGAGAACCCAGTAACCATTGTAAATGGATAAAGATATCAAAGTTATCTCAGTCAATAAATCTCACATAAAGTCTGTTAGGTTCTAAGGTCTTAGGATTTTATGTATTTAGAACTCTAATTTGTAATGTTGGCAAACCATGATCAAAACATTGTATTTAGTCTTGTTTAGGCTTGCTCAAAGTTGGTTTATTATTGTACAGTTGGAATCGAGTGGCTGCAGAAGTACTTGGGACTTTTGGCCTGGCTCGATCGATCGAAGAATAGACTCGATCGATCGAAAATCGCACAGGTTGATTATTCTGCAGAATTTCCAACTCAGCCCTACTTCATTAAACGTTTAGGGTTTTATGTTTTTACCCTAGGTATATAAACAAAACCTTAGCCACGTTTTTAAAGGTTGTCCGTATTGTATTGTTGCTCATATTTGCTGTTTGTGTGAATCTCTTGTGAGATCTTTGAGGAGCTTTCCTTCACATAAACTTAGGGTTGTCAATCTCTTGATGATCAACTTAGTTGCAACCATTGGAACTTAAAAGAAAAGCAAGCGGGGAGCTTGTAGCTGATTGAAGAATTCAAGAAAGAAGTAGTCCGTGGATTCGGAGCCTGCGCGTGGTCGTGTCAGGAAGTTCGTACTGGTGGGTAGCATTAGGAAGTCGAGCGGAGAGCTTGTAGTCCTTCTGTAAGAACTTCAATTCTTTCATAGTGAATTCTGTTATGCCTTGAGGATCGGTGGGTCAAATCCTCCCCAGGTTTTTACCGTGTGGTTTCTTGGGTGATCATATCTTGTGTTATTTATTTTCCGCTGCATTATTATTCTTGATATGATTGTTGAATTGCTTTAACCTAGAATTGTTTAATTTGACTAAGTAACAACTTGGCTAATTAATCTAGGCTACGCAATTTGGTTGTTTTAGGGGTTTAAATAACCTATCAAGTGGTATCAGAGCAGGTAGCTCTTTGTGTTTGAGATTTTTAATCTCTGAGCTGATCCTTGACCCCTGTTGTCATGGAGCATGGACACTCTTTGTTTGTTCCTCCTCATTTTGATGGGAACAACTATGCTTATTGGAAAGTAAGGATGAAAGCATTCCTGAAATCCATTGATGAAAGGGTTTGGAATTTCGTTGAATACGGATGGGTGAAACCCGCTACTCCTGTGAGTGAGTGGCAAACTTCTGAAAAAGAAGCAGCAAGCTTCAATAGCAAAGCTATGAATGCCATCTTTAATGCTGTTTCTATGGAGGAATTTAAGAGGATCTCTAATGTTGAGGTTGCTCATATTGCCTGGAAAATCCTCCAAAATGTGCATGAAGGCACAAAGGCAGTTAAGATTAACAAATTGCAACAATTGACTTCTAGATTTAAAAGCATTAGAATGTCTGATGATGAATCTTTTGATAAATTCTATGCTAAATTAAATGATATTGTCAATTCTGCTTTTAATTTGGGTGAAATCTATGATCAACCTAAAATTGTTAGGAAGATTCTTAGATCTTTAACTGAAGATTTTAGACCCAAAGTGACTGCCATCACTGAAAGCAAGGATGTGGACTCCATCCCTGTTGATGAGCTTGTAGGATCTCTTCAATCCTATGAGTCTGACCTACCTAAAGTGAACAAATCCAAATCAATGGCTCTTAAGTCAGTTGATGATGTTGAGGGTGGTGGATTTGATGATGAGCTCTCTGCTACAGAGATTGCCTATCTTGCCAAAAACTTTAAGAACTTTCTGAGGAATACAAATAGAAAGGCAAGAGGTACTTACACTGCTGAACCTAGAAATTTTAGGAAGAATGATCCCATTAAGGTTAACAATTTTGAAAAACCTAGAGAAAATTTTGGTCAATCTTCTAATAACTCTTTGGGTTCTCAGTGTTTTGGCTGTCAAGGGTATGGTCATGTGAAATCTGAATGTCCTACATTCTTGAGGAATAAGGGTAAAGCTATGGCTGTAACCCTTAGTGATAATGAGGTTTCTGATGATGAGTCCGGTGGTGACGAGGATGAAAACTTCATTGCTTTCACGACTACTGCTATAGTCAATGAAAGCATATCTGCTGAGGAGAACCCTTCTGATGGGGAACTCTCTGAAGATGCAGATCTTCAAGAGGCCTATAACAAACTTTGCAAAGTTGCTGCAAAGGATGCTATGAAAGTTGAACTTGGCCTAAAGAAAATTGATTCTCTTGAGCTTGAAAAGAGAAATTTGCTTGTTAAACTGTTTGATGCTAATGAGCTTTTGAATAATGTTAAATCTGAGAACATGCTTTTGCTTGATAAAGTTAGAACTTTGGAACATGATTTATCTGTTGCTAGATCTGCTAGTTCTAAACTTGATCACATGCTGAATGTTCAAAAGTCTCCTGCTGATAAAACTGGGTTAGGATATGTTGAAAGCATTTTTGATTCTGGACCACATTCCACTACTTTTGTTCCTTCCTCTTCTTCTGAACCTTCTGTGAGTGAGGTTGTGAGTGAAACTGTTAAACCACCTGTGAGTGAGATAGTTAAACCCGTAAAAGTTTCACCACCTAAGAAGATTAGGGTAGACTTAAGAGAATCTAAACCTAAGGAGCCTACCAAATCTAAGGACAAGATGCATGGTAAACCTGCTTGGGTTTGTCATTATTGTGGTAAGTCTGGACACATTCGTCCTAACTGTTACAAGCTTCAAGCTGATAAGAGAGCAACTAAACCAAAAGTGCCTGTGCCTCAAGCACATGATCCTATGGCTCTAATTGGTGAATTGGTAAAGGTGTTAAACCTTTATTCCAATCCTGGAGTTGGGAATCACTCGAATGTGAATAAGAACTCCAATACTCGTGGTGCATCTAAAAAGTTTTGGATGCAAAAGACTCGAACTAACTGAGTCTTTCTGACATGGTCCTTGTGCTTAATTGCTCTATTCTTTGGTGACCATTGTTCTTTGGTTTGTGTCTTTTTATTGTTTTTGTTCTAGGACTTGCATTGCATTACATTCATGTATTTCATTCTAGGATTTATTTGTTTTCTCTTTTAAAATTAAAAAAAAAGAAGAAAAAAAAGAAGGAGAAAGCAAAAATTATGTTAGACACTATTTTTCTTGATTTTTGAAAAACAAGGTTGGTTTATCTTTTGACACATGTCATGTTCTGTGTACCTTGTTTAACATTGATGAGCTTAAATATTACACTTGACTAGTTAAAGCTTTGTAGTGCATGTTATGTGGGAAAGATGTTTGTGGTTATTAATCACTTTGTCTTGATCTTGAAGTCACATGTTATTTGACTGTCGGACTTGATCCTTTTGAGAAAGGCATAAATAACCATCTCACCACTGTTCACTAGTCAATCATGAACACCTTAGTGCATATCATAAGATTTTGTGCTCGAGAAAGTGTAGCACATGCACAAAAAGAACATAAGGTGTAGCCTCTTTAAATGCTTAATGCTTAAAACTGGTGTGTACTATTAGGCTTGATGCCAATTCACTCAATTCAAACCGGTGTGTACTATTAGGCTTGATGCCATTTCACATAATCTAATCTGGTGTGTACTATTAGGCTTTATGCCAAATTTCACCTAAATAATGGGGCAAAAATACAAGAAACTTACATGATTGCAAGCTTTTGTTCTAGGAGATGTGGGAGTTATAGGATGTAACTCTTTAGGTGATAGTCTCTTTTAAATTCTATGTGATGAATTGTGTAGACTTTGTGTTTGATTACTATTCACATATCACCTCACATGTATCTCAAGTTTTTGCTAGTATCACACACTACACAAGTTACTCTTTGTTAAACACTGTACATGCTAGTGTGTGTGTTTTTGGTCTGACCAACCAAGTTTGAAATTATCTTGAGATTAGTGTACAACATATTTGTTGCTTGAGAATATTCAAAGGAAGAATGATTGAAACTTGTTTTTGAGAAAATTGGGGTTTAAAATTTTGGGTTTTTGAAAAAGCATTCCATCTCATACTCATGCATTTTATTTCTGTATTTTAATGCTTTGAGGAGTCGTTTTACAAAATTTGGTTTGTCTTTCAAAACTGTGATTTTTCTCAAAATTTAGTGAGCCTCTGCCCATTTCGATCGATCCAGCCTGATTTTCGATCAATCGAAAAAGTGCTTTCATTTGTCTCAAAATGACTGTGTGTTTCGATCAATCGAATCTGATTTTCGATCAATCGAAAAAGTGCTTTCATTTGTCTCAAAATGACTGTGTGTTTCGATCAATCGAATCTGATTTTCGATCGATCGAACATCGTGAAAAAGCTTTTTAAAAGGTACTTTTCTGACTTTTTCAAAGTTCCTATTTCAAAATCTTTTCAAACCTTTTTCCTCTCTCCGCGTTGGCAAGCTCAAATCAGAGATTTTTGTCGTTTTCCTCCGTTCTTTTTGCAAAATCTCTCTCTCCTCAAGTCGGTAAGACACTTGTGCCCTTCCTTTTGAATTTATTTTCATGTTTTCATGCATATATTCATGCATTTGAGGGTAATTTTCGGAATTTTAATAATTGGGATTTTCTGTTGATTCAAGCCTTATTTTATGAAATTGATCATTGGGTTTTTGTGGGGACACTTCATAAACATGATTATTACCTGTTAATTTGATCAAATTTGAGTTTGGTGAAAAATTGAAAAATCTAGGGCTTGTTCTTGATCCGAATTGGGGCTTTTGTTAAATTGGGAAGATTTTGATGAAATTGACTTGTTGTGTAGTTGTAATTAAGCATTATAATCTATGTAATGTGTTTTGTAATGCTCAATTCATCTTTTTGGTAAAAAATTTCAACAAGTGGTTTTCAATTTTTGGGATTTTTGATAAAAATTCCATGTTCAAGCCAATTTTGTCAATTCAATCTCAATTGAACTTATTTGTTTACTGCATTAGATCATGTGATCGTGAGAGGTTTTCGAGTGAGAAAAACCAAGAGATTTATGAGAAGCTGAATGTTAGGAGAAAGATTTGGGCTGAGCGTTCTGTTCACTTAGATGAACTTGATCCTGCCATTAGGGCAAACTTTGAGCGTAGGGGCTGGTTACCCTTGGTAGATGTTTCTGATCCTCCTCCACCTTCTGCCTTGATTAGAGAGTTCTATTCGAACATCTCTATCCGCATCTATGATTCCAACACTCTAGTCAAGAGTTGGATACGAGGCGTAGAGTACTCCCTTACTCCTGAGGTAGTGGCTGATGCTCTAGGGGTACCATTGGTTCGACATCCTGTCTATCCATATGATGTGTCTCCCGAGATTAGTGATGTCTTGTCTTACATCACTGGGACTACTGTCCAGTGGGGTTCTGATCCTCGGATCACCTCTGCTGAGCTCTCCGGGTTACACTATCTTTTCTTTAGGATAGCGTGTCATTCTATCTGGCCCATTTCCCATGTTCACACCATTCCTCTTGAGAGGTGTGTATTTTTGTACGCTCTGGTTACTGATGCTCCTATTAGTTTTCCCCATCTTTTTCTTCGTTCTTTGAACGATGTCTATAGGAGTTCATCTTCTGCTCATGCTCTTGTACATCCTATTTTCATTCATAGGATTCTCCTTCATCTTGATCTTGGTGGCTTCCCTTCCTCTGAGCCCGTTCATGTTATTGCTTCTATAGGTGCGTCTTTTCTTAGACAAAGGGCTGCTCATCTTCGAGCTGGTTCTAAACACCCTAGGTCTGAGCCCTCTAGTAGCGCACCTCCTCCTTCTTCTTCTGCAGGTCTTGCTGGTGAGGATGTTCCTGATCCAGTTGGTGATGATGCTGCTGCTGCTGATGTTCCTTCACCTCCTTCGGCCGACTTCGATGTTCGTCGTACTTTGGAGAATGTCATGACCGTTCAGGCGACTCATGGACAGATTTTGGTGGACTTGCTAGATGAGTTTCGTGCTCTACGAGCTGACTTGGCGCGTATTCATTCACCCTCACCACCTCCTTTTGATGGCGACCTGTGATTGCCCTTTGGCATTCCGTCACAAAAAGGGGGAGTGGTATTTTTGACTTGTAGAGGGGTTTTTGTAGTTAGGGGGAGACTTTTTGTTTTGAGGAGCTTGTGGAGTTTTTAGATTGTATCTAGGTGCTTCACTTTGTATATCATTTTTGGGGATATTCATGTTAGGGGGAGTAACATTGATTGATATACATGTTATATTCATTGATTCTTGTTACTTTATGATTCACTGCTTATTGATTTATATTTATGAGTTGATCATTCATATATGTCTTTATTTTGTGTTGTGTGAATCTTACAAGAATGTTATACCTGTTGTTTTACTCTTTTCTGTCACACATGCGTTTATGCCTTTGTTGAGTATTTCAGGAATATACAGGTTGATTCAACTAAAGCTGCTGTCTACACTTGCAACTGATGGATAGTAGTTAGGCTGAATTTGATTTTATGAGCATTACCTTTGTAAAGGGCTTTTACTTGTAAAACTTTGAGATTTTAATTATGGTTTTGTCACGGATTGCCAAAGGGGGAGTTTGTTAGGTTCTAAGGTCTTAGGATTTTATGTATTTAGAACTCTAATTTGTAATGTTGGCAAACCATGATCAAAACATTGTATTTAGTCTTGTTTAGGCTTGCTCAAAGTTGGTTTATTATTGTAAAGTTGGAATCGAGTGGCTGCAGAAGTACTTGGGACTTTTGGCCTGGCTCGATCGAAAATCGCACAGGTTGATTATTCTGCAGAATTTCCAACTCAGCCCTACTTCATTAAACGTTTAGGGTTTTATGTTTTTACCCTAGGTATATAAACAAAACCCTAGCCACGTTTTTGAAGGTTGTCCATATTGTATTGTTGCTCATATTTGCTGTTTGTGTGAATCTCTTGTGAGATCTTTGAGGAGCTTTCCTTCACATAAACTTAGGGTTGTCAATCTCTTGATGATCAACTTAGTTGCAACCATTGGAACTTAAAAGAAAAGCAAGCGGGGAGCTTGTAGCTGATTGAAGAATTCAAGAAAGAAGTAGTCCGTGGATTCGGAGCCTGCGCGTGGTCGTGTCAGGAAGTTCGTACTGGTGGGTAGCATTAGGAAGTCGAGCGGGGAGCTTGTAGTCCTTCTGTAAGAACTTCAATTCTTTCATAGTGAATTCTGTTATGCCTTGAGGATCGGTGGGTCAAATCCTCCCCAGGTTTTTACCGTGTGGTTTCCTGGGTGATCATATCTTGTGTTATTTATTTTCCGCTGCATTATTATTCTTGATATGATTGTTGAATTGCTTTAACCTAGAATTGTTTAATTTGACTAAGTAACAACTTGGCTAATTAATCTAGGCTACGCAATTTGGTTGTTTTAGGGGTCTAAATAACCTATCAAAGTCATTTCATCAAACACTTAATTTGCATTTTCAATTAATCCAACATTGAACTCTAAAAACAAAAAAAATCCAACAATTCCTTAACACAAATAAACCAACCCAATTCTCTAAATCTCATATATAACTCCCCAAAAAAAAAAAAAACAAATTCAACAACATTGCCATTCCCAAGTCCCAACTTTACCAATAAATACA
The DNA here is from genome assembly GCA_019022515.1 of Quercus aquifolioides. NCBI lineage: Eukaryota > Viridiplantae > Streptophyta > Magnoliopsida > Fagales > Fagaceae > Quercus > Quercus aquifolioides. Next base: position 321,391 of record JAFHAW010000255.1, read on the forward strand.
GACCCAGATAGACAAATCCAATCTAAACCCACACAACCCAAATACAAACATAAAAACAAAATAAAAACAAAAAAACAAAACAAAACAAAATGGAGACAAAGCCACAAACAATAACTCATAGAAATACAGAAATCCATAGACAAACCCATAGAACCCCATTGATATTTTGTGAATTCAAATTTAGTACTAAAGGAAAAGGGAGATACAGAGGTTTAAGAGAATGCGAAGAGTTGAGAGAGACATCTTAGAGTGAAACATAAATTACATGTAAGTAATCAAATTTGTTTGGTGACTAAGTGTCAGTTAGTACCAAATAGGAGGAAATTCCAAATCAACTTTCTAAACAAAGTTAGCAAACAACACCCAAATCTCCTATTAAAAAAAAAAAAAAAAAAAAAACCTAAATCAATCAATAAGCACAACTTGGATTAGTAACGGTGAATAAAAATTAAGACAACTTACACATATCTTATGCGTTGATAGTTTAGCGGAGGCCTTATACGTTTTTATTTTTTGTTGTTGTTTTACTCAATTTGATTTTTCTTTTGTATTCACCGGTGGGCTAGGTTGACAATCATCAAATGCTTGTCACATATCAATCTATCAATAGTCACATCACGGGCTCAGCTGCAAAAATCTAATGGCTGAAACATTTTGCCATCTTTAATTCAAAAATTAAAAGTTTTCTTCTTACCCAATGTAAGTCATGTGAAAGGGCCTTGGAAACATAAAAAAGAATTCAAAAGAATCAACACAAACACAAACAAAGAGAAGATGAGAAACGGAAACCACAGCAGTGGAGACGGAAAGAAGAAAGAGAAGAAGGAGAAAAAGAAGTAAGAAGAAGGAATAGAAGCAGAAGACGAAGATGAAGATGAAGATGAAGGTCGTGACTGGCGATCTGTGCTGGGTTGCTAGCTTGCTACTTCAACTTTGCACAGCCCCTACAGTCTACAAGCGATTACACCAAGAAAACTCAAAATGGAATCAATACTTGTCATGCAAACAATACATGAAGTATGTGTCAGCCAAGCAAGGAACACCATGCAAACAATAAATGAAGTATGCGGTAAATTCATCAGATGATAGATCACGTATGTTGATTAACCATCCTAAAGGATGTATTAGTATTTTAATCATCTTTGGCCTTGTATAATGGAAAATTTCACTCCCTTTTCCTCACCTTTTAACTGACTCATTCTATTGTTATCTTTTTCTTTAACTGCTAATCTATTTCTTTTCAACTAGTGAAGTGTCTCTGTTCATCATAGGCAAGGTGGTCTAGTAGGACTTATATACACGTTGTACCCAAATGGCTCACAATCTAACTTGAAGACATCGTAATTAATTAATAGGCCCAATCATCATATAAGTAACAGGCTACAAATATGAAATATTGAATAGGTTGGCCTGTACAAAGTACAAACTAATGTCTATTTGTGAAGCTCTTCATAGCTATTAGAAATATTGGTGTTGAGAAAGTGATTATTAGGACGTCCCTGCCTTGCACATATTTGCTGTTGTTAGGTTGGAAAGTCTCTTTCTTCTTCCTAACTTTTTGATTCCCTCCACTTATGATATGAACCCATTGTTTATTTGGTTTCTCTAAAACACAATCAAAGAGACATGGCCGCCAACTTCCCATTTTTCTTTGGTTGACCATTATGCCGTCTACCTTATCTTAGAACCCTTTTGTTTCAATAATTATTAAACCAAAATTATAGGCCTTAATTAGATAGATTATCAAAAGGTTAAATGAAGAATATTACTGACTTTGCTTTTACAATTTGAAGGTTTTTTTTTTCTTTAATATTCTATAATTATTATATCACCAATAATGCACATAATATTCTTCCCTGTAATAACCCGGTGCGTGTAGAACAAAAAGAAGACTGCATACACTCGAAAAAATATTCAGATACTTGAAGAGGTTTGAGTACTCTTATTTATATTAAAAAATATATATATATTGGTTAAAATGATTTAACAATAATGCACCATAATAATTTATATATAATTATGTATATAGAGTGGGTCCTCTAATAATATATAATCTCTATAGAAAAATCTGAAGCCAGAAGTAGCTTGATTTACTCACTTGTTTTTAAGGTTTTGCTGCAAATTAATATTCTTCAATAATGATTGTATTTTCTACCTTAATTATGAACCATTATATGTTTAGTATATCAAAAATAATCTTAAAAACTTATGTGTAGTCACTAGTTAGTCACAAAAAAAATACTTTAGTCATTTATTTAAGATGTTGTTCAAGTTGCACTAATCACATTTATTATTACATTTTTTTTATAAGTCTTTTATGATAAAACTAATTAATTGTAACTTTAGTATTTATTCAATAAAATAGTAATGAAATCATATTAATGACAGGCGACAAGATCACAAATATTTAAGAATATGCTAGAGTCAGATGTGTGTAAAGCGCCACCAAAGAACAATTAGTTTTTGGGTCTTGAGGGATTGGGTTAAACGTAAACCTATTTGGACCAAGCAATATACATTAAGCCTTTCGTTGATGATCTGCAAGCCCAAAACTTTGAAGAGTTTCATTCAAGATAGTTTTTTACCTCTTGCAATATACCAAAATTTCAACTCTTGTTTGGTAGAAATCATTATACTAGTTTGCCGCAAGTTGTTTATATACAATGTGAAGAGTAAAGAGTTGAGGGCTGAAGAAGAAGGATTACTGGATTCAAGCTCTCTTCCTTGTTTTTCCAAGTTTACTCATCTTTTGTACTGGCGATTATAGCTCATACCAGTATAAGAAGATAAAAGACATTTGCTTTTAAGTTTAATTCAAATAAAGTAGATAGGATTAGGATTGCATTCTTAGTCTCAAAGTTGTGTTGCATTTACCATTAAATTCAAGTCCTATAATGTAAAATAGGAGGTTGATCTTGGTTGTCATGATTCATGGTCACATATTCATTAGTATTTAATATTTACTCTTTAACTATTTATAATATCACAATTTTTTTAATTGTTAGCAAAATCTTTAAAACTCAAATTATCACGTGTTGTTAAATTTAGTAACAATGCTTTGTAGGGTTTCTCTTTAAACTAATTTAGAGAGAAATCATGTCCTTTACATAATCACTTTTCAAAAACACTTACATTAGATTATCTATTATATACTCTATTTTATTTAAATAATTATTTTTATTCTTTATTATTATTATTGTGGGGGGGTGAAAAGCCCAACCTAGCGTATTGGGCCCAAAGCCCTATTTGAGGACCACTGTGTGTCCGAAGAGGTGAAAACACTCAATTAGAGGCCCATGTGAAAGGAGCATGTCTGGAGAGGAGCACGTGCATGATCCGAGGAGATGTTCAATTGGCCAAGGAGTCCAATATCCTAGGATCCGAAGAAGCTTGGTCCGACATGTGTCTGGGAAGCCCAAGTGATCCCCTTGACAAATGTAATGACGGAAATGAACCTCGGACACGCATGAGGATGACAGGAACGGAGAAATATCTAGGAGACAGACTTCAACCACCGCATTGAATGCACTGCACCTACTTCCCTGGCCGCATTAATGTGGAGAAGACTCCTGAACAGTACCAGCCCAGCTACCGCCACTCATACAAGGCTAAAGAACACCTCTGATGGGACAGGCACTCAAGTGGATGTCCGGATGATGAACAAGTGGACGATGAAGATGAAGTGAGGGGGTACTATATAAGGAGGAAAGCCCTCTGATAGAAAGGGGGAGGGGGAAAAAGAAAGTTAGAAAAGAGAGAACTCCATTACTGTAGCTCTGAGAATTGTAACCCAAGTTTATTCAATACAAATTCCTCTTCGGACTTTCATATTTGCACTTGTCCGAGCACGTTTTAATACAAATTCATCCACAAACACTGCAATCTTATACTGTTAATTCATTGCTAGCCTAGCTCTTTCACCCACTCTCTACAAATTTATTGTCCTGGGTTCAGTGGGCTCAAGATCAAGACCTTCTTGGGCTTGGGCCACAAAAATTGACCCTACAATTGGCGCCGTCTGTGGGGAGAGCTTGTGCAAGGGTGAAAACAACAGTTGATGATGGCAGGACGAGGTGAACAACAAGCAGAATCCAGGGCATCCCAACACGTGGACCCTTTTGTTAACTTAGAGAGGAGACAGTATCGTGAGGGTAGTGTACACACTGTGCGCATTAGCCAAAGCCAGTCACAGGGCGAAAGTCACATGTCCCATGCAGAGAAGAACCGGGATTTGCAACTGGAAGTGGAAAAACTAAAAAGGGAGTTGCGCCATGCAAAGAGGAAATGGATTTCATCGTACTCTGATGAAGACTCCGATAACGAGCAGGATGTCACTTATCAACACAAGTCTAGGACACCAGCTAGTGAGTCCTACACATATGAAAAGGAATCCCATCGCAGAAGGCAACACAGAAGTCCATCCCGTGGAGACGTGGGGAACGATGCCATGAATAGGGCTCTAAATCAGATTTCGAAGTCACCCTTTACGCGCAGGATTGAGGAAGTGAGACTTCCTCGGCGCTTTAACCAACCCACGTTCACCATCTACAATGGCAAAACAGACCCCGTGGAGCACGTGAGTCATTTTAACCAGAGGATGGCTGTCTACTCCAGAGATGAAGCTCTGATGTGTAAGGTTTTCCCTTCCAGTCTCGGGCCAGTTGCCATGAGGTGGTTCGACGGTCTGAAGGCAGACTCCATCAACTCCTTCAAAGAGCTCACTCAAGCATTCGGCTCCCGTTTTGTCACATGCCGAAGAGTGGCCAGACCCTTCTCTTCACTGCTATCCTTGACCATGCAAGAGGGTGAGTCCTTGAAGGCATATTCAGATAGATACTGGGAGATGTTCAATGATATGGAGGGCAACTCTGATGCAATGGCCCTCAGCACATTCAAACTCGGCCTCCCTACTAACCACGGTCTGAGGACGTCCTTATCTGGCAAACTGGTCACAAGCGTGCGTCAACTTATGGACTGCATAGAAAAGTACAAGAGAGTTGAAGAAGATCAACAGCAAGGCAAGGGTAAGGACAAGGTTATCCCCCAGGAGTGGAGGGATTTCAGGTCGGACCGTTATAACCATAGTAAACCGCGGAGAGATTTTGCGGGGCAATCGGGGTCAACAAATCCTCAGGCGGTCAACACTGTGTTCAAGGAGCCAGTGCACCAGGTCTTGGAAAAGATCAAGAATGAATCATTCTTCCGGTGGCCGAACAAGATGGTAGGAAACCGAGAGGCGCAACCATAATCTCTACTGCCAGTACCATCAAGACCATGGGCATACCACGGAGGATTGTAGGAGCTTGTGGGATCACTTGGACCAACTGGTTCGCGATGGTAGACTGAAACACCTCTTGCACCCCTCCAGCGGCCGAGGAGGGCAGACGGGCTCAGGGCCACGAAGGGATGACCCCTCAAAGCCGCCGCTAGGGACTATAAACGTTGTCTTCGCCGCGCCGGGGAGAACAGGATCCTGGCCATTGAAAGTCATGTCGGTAGGCCGACCATCAGCAGGGGAGTCAAGCCGAGGTCTGAAGAGAGTTAAGTCTGGTGCCCCGCTGCAGATAGGGTTCTCGGACGAAGACATGATTGGCACCATCCAACCCCATGACGATGCACTAGTCATCACCCTCAGAATAGGAGGGTACGATGTGAAGAGGGTGATGGTGGACCAGGGTAGTGCCGTGGAGATAATGTACCCAGACCTCTACAAGGGGCTAGGCCTAAAACCCCAAGACCTGACGCCATACAATTCCCCCCTCATAAGCTTTGAAGGAAGGCCTGTCATCCCGAAAGGCCGAATACGCTTACCTGTGCAAGCCGGCTCTGAGGTGGTGGAGTTGGACTTTATAGTTATGGATGTATATTCACCCTACACGGCACTCGTAGGCAGACCTTGGATACATGCACTTGGGGCTGTCCCCTCTTCTTTGCATCAGAAGGTCAAATACCCATCTGAGGGGCGGATCCAAGAGATCCGAGGAGATCAGTCTGTTGCTCGGCAGTGCCTAGTGGCTGCCATTCAACGTGAGGCCCAAGCCGAGTCCTCGGCCGTAGCCGAAAGGGATTTATAGCAGCTACAGTTTCGGGAATTACCCGTCGAAGATTCAGATAAAAGCACTCGATGTGAGGATCTGATGAAAGTGGTTATCGGGGATGATCCTGATAGGTTCTTCCAAGTCGGATCTCAGCTGCCTCTTCAAGAGAGGGAAGAGCTAATAGAGTTCCTCAAGCGAAATCTTGATGTGTTTGCCTGGAGTGCTTATGAAGCCCCAGGGGTAGATCCGGAGTTTATATGTCACCACTTGAAGGTGAATCCACTGGTCACCCCCAAGAAACAGCCTATTCGGCGCCCGTCCAAGGAACATGCTGACGCAGTGAGAGAGGAGGTAGCGAAACTCAAACAAGCTGGGGCTATCAAAGAAGTTTTTTTATCCTGAATGGCTGGCAAATACCGTGGTAGTAAAGAAGAAGAGTGGGAAATGGCGAGTGTGCGTAGACTTCACCGATTTGAACCGGGCTTGCCCCAAGGATCCATTCCCTATGCTAAAAATTGATCAGCTGGTGGATGCCACTGTCGGCCACCCTCGGATGAGCTTCCTAGATGCCTTCCAAGGCTACCACCAGATACCATTAGCCCCGAAGGACCAGAAGAAAATTGCTTTTGTCACCCCTATTGGTAACTACCACTATAAAGTGATGCCATTTGGCTTGAAGAACGCGGGTGCTACCTACCAGAGGATGATGACGAGGATGTTCGAGCCACAGCTGGGCAAAAACATCGAGGTCTACATAGATGACATGGTGGTGAAGAGCAAGGTTGTTGCCGAGCATGTGAAGGACCTTGAAAGCACCTTTGAGGTTCTGAGAAAGTACAAGCTGCGACTGAATGCTTCTAAGTGTTCATTTGGAGTGGGGTCCGGCAAGTTTTTGGGTTACATGGTGATTCACAGAGGGATTGAGGTTAACCCCGACCAGATAAAGGCCATCAACGATCTACGAGCTCCTTAGAATCCCAAGGAGGTTCAGAAACTAACTGGAATGACTGCTGCCCTGAATCGGTTCATCTCTAGATCAGCAGACAGGTGTCGGCCCTTCTTCTCTCTGCTCAATAAGTGGAAGGGGTTCGAATGGACTGAAGAGTGTGCTTTGGCCTTTTAGCAACTCAAAGATTATCTAGCTCGGCCACCAATCATGTCCAGTCCTGAGCCAGATGAGGTATTGTTCGCCTACATTGCAGTAGCTCCCTGCGCGGTGAGCCTGGTGTTGATACGATCAGACTGTGGCATACAAAGACCAGTCTATTACGTAAGCAAGTCACTGCATGAGGCCGAGATCTGTTACTTGCCTCTGGAGAAGGCTATCCTAGCAGTGGTGCTCGATACATGGAAGCTACCTCACTACTTCCAGGCTCATACGGTCATCATCCTCACTCAACTCCCACTTAAAGCTATACTCCGAAGCGCTGATTACACCGGTTGGATTGCCAAATGGGGTACGATCTTAGGGGCTTTTGATATAAGATATATGCCCCACACATCGGTCAAAGGTCAGGTCCTCGCGGATTTGGTGGCTGAGTTCAAGGAACCCCAACTAGAAGAAATAAAGCCTACGTCGGACATGGATGAAAAATCGGTTGGCATGATTTCTCAACATAATCCCTCCCATTGGGAAGTGTACGTTGATGGCGCGGTGAACCAAAGAGGTTCTGGAGTTGGGCTAGTGTTGATATCCCCCGAGAGAATCATTATCGAGAAGTCGTTAAGGCTGGACTTCTCGGCAACGAATAATGAGGCGAAATACGAGGCCCTGCTGATGGGAATGGCTATGGTCCGAAGAATGGGAGGAAAGTCTGTGGAGTTGTTCTCGGACTCAAGGTTAGTCGTGGGTCAAGTCCGAGGCGAGTTTGAAGCCAAGGATGAAAGAATGCAGGGTTACCTAAGCCGAGTTAAAAATCTACAATCGGAGTTCGAATCTTTCAGTTTGTTGCACATTCCCAGAAGTGGTAATGCACATGCTGACTCTTTAGCCACTCTTGCTACCTCCTCGGCACAAAATTTGCCAAGAGTCATAATCGTCAAGGATTTGCATAGGCCTACAGAGGCAAAGAGGGAAGTAGTTCAGGTTCACCAAGTCAGAACCGGGCTCTGCTGGATGGACCCCGTAATTAAGTTCTTGAAAGAAGACATCTTGCCTGAAGAAAGAGTAGAAGCTGACAAAATTCGGAGGAAGGCGACCAGATTCTGGTTATCTGAGGATCAGAAGTTATATAAACGCTCCTATTCGGGACCGTACTTATTGTGCATGCATCCTGAAGCAGCCGAGTCACTGCTAGAAGAGTTGCACGAAGGAATATGTGGAAGCCATACAGGAGGGAGGTCCTTGGCTCACCGGGCTATTACTCAAGGTTATTGGTGGCCGCAGATGCAAAAAGATGCCCAGGAGTACGTCAAGAAGTGCGATCAATGTCAGCGATTCGCCCCAAACATTCATTAACCAGGGGGAACTCTTAATCCACTATCCAGCCTGTGGCCTTTCGCCCAGTGGGGCTTAGATATCGTGGGACCCTTCCCTAAAGCTGCAGGAAACAAGAAGTACTTTCTGGTCGGCACAGACTATTTCACCAAATGGGTCGAAACTGAGCCGCTAGCCAATATCAGAGACGTTGATGTGCAAAATTTTGTGTGGAAGAATATTGTCACTCGATTTGGAGATCCTCACACTCTCATCTCGGACAATGGCCTACAGTTTGATAGCAAGGCATTCAGGAATTATTGCAGCGAGTTGGGAATTGTAAATAGATACTCCACCCTTGCCTATCCCCAGGGTAACGGGCAAGCAGAAGCTGTCAACAAGGTCATAGTGAACGGCTTGAAGAAGAGGCTAGATGATGCGAAGGGCAAATGGGTAGAAGAATTGCCGCATGTACTTTAGGCTTACAGAACTATGCCTCGCAGGTCTACTGGAGAGACCCCCTTCTTGATGACCTATGGGGCTGAGGCTGTCATTCCTTTGGAGACCGGGTTCCCAACATTAAAGACTAGCTCGTTTAATCCGACCAGCAACAACGAGCAACTAGAGAAGAGTTTGGACCTGATTGAGGAAAGGAGGGAGAATGCGATGGTTCGGCTGGCACACTACCAACAAAAGCTCAGGCAGGGCTACGATGCTAACGTAAAGCTAAGGCCTCTAGAGCCTGGTGATCTGGTACTGAGAAAAGTTGTGGGCACTGCGAAGAACCCAGCTTGGGGGAAATTAGGACCCAATTGGGAAGGGCCGTATCGTATCACTTCAGACGCTGGTATTGGAGCATATTTCTTAGAAGACCTGGATAGTCATGTAATACCGCGTCCTTGGAATGTAAATAACCTCAAGAGGTACTTCTATTAATCAAATCTTTTCTTCAGCTAGTATGCCAATTCAATACGTAAAGCTTTCTCTCAAGTGTTTAAACTTAAATCCAATCATGCCTGTAGTCCTCGGACCAGATGATTTGGGTTAGTTAACACTCCGCCGCGTTTACCTCAAGTGTTTAAACTTAAATCCAATCATGCCTGTAGTCCTCGGACCAGATGATTTGGGTTAGTTAACACTCCGCCGCGTTTACCTCAAGTGTTTAAACTTAAATCCAATCATGCCTGTAGTCCTCGGACCAGATGATTTGGGTTAGTTAACACTCCGTTACAGTTCTATAGTGTTTAAACTTAAATCCAATCATGCCTGTAGTCCTCGGACCAGATGATTAGGGTTAGTTAACACTTCGTTAAAGTTCTATAGTGTTTAAACTTAAATTCAATCATGCCTGTAGTCCTCGGACCAGATGATTAGAGTTAGTTAACACTCCGGTGCAGTTCTCTAAGTGTTTAAACTTAAATCCAATCATGCCTGTAGTCCTCGGACCAGATGATTAGGGTTAGTTAACACTTCGTTGCAGTTCTCTAAGTGTTTAAACTTAAATCCAATCATGCCTGTAGTCCTCGGACCAGATGATTAAGGTTAGTTAACACTCCGGTGCAGTTCTCTAAGTGTTTAAACTTAAATCCAATCATGCCTGTAGTCCTCGGACCAGATGATTAGGGTTAGTTAACACTCCGGTGCAGTTCTCTAAGTGTTTAAACTTAAATCCAATCATGCGTGTAGTCCTCGGACCAGATGATTAGGGTTAGTTAACACTCCGGTGCAGTTCTCTAAGTGTTTAAACTTAAATCCAATCATGCCTGTAGTCCTCGGACTAGATGATTAGGGTTAGTTAACACTCCGTTGCAGTTCTCTAAGTGTTTAAACTTAAATCCAATCATGCCTGTAGTCCTCGGACCAGATGATTAGGGTTAGTTAACACTCCGGTGCAGTTCTCTAAGTGTTTAAACTTAAGTCCAATCATGCCTGTAGTCCTCGGACCAGATGATTAGGGTTAGTTAACACTCCGGTGTAGTTCTCTAAGTGTTTAAACTTAAATCCAATCATGCCTGTAGTCCTCGGACCAGATGATTAGGGTTAGTTAACACTCCGTTGCAGTTCTCTAAGTGTTTAAACTTAAATCCAATCATGCCTGTAGTCCTCGGACCAGATGATTAGGGTTAGTTAACACTCCGTTGCAGTTCTCTAAGTGTTTAAACTTAAATCCAATCATGCCTGTAGTCCTCGGACCAGATGATTAGGGTTAGTTAACACTCCGGTGCAGTTCTCTAAGTGTTTAAACTTAAATCCAATCATGCCTGTAGTCCTCGGACCAGATGATTAGGGTTAGTTAACACTCCGGTGCAGTTCTCTAAGTGTTTAAACTTAAATCCAATCATGCTTGTAGTCCTCGGACCAGATGATTAGGGTTAGTTAACACTCCGGTGCAGTTCTCTAAGTGTTTAAACTTAAATCCAATCATGCCTGTAGTCCTCGGACCAGATGATTAGGATTAGTTAACACTCGAATACGTTCGTCCCCCATGGTCCTTGAATCAAATGACACAGGTTAGTCAATACCCCCACACAGCTATTGTCACTGGGGCTTAATGCTAAAATTCCTGATTACGTTTAAATTGATTCTAACTTATGACTGTCTTCCTTAGTTATGTTTAATTTGAAACTTACATAACTACTCGCTGCAATAATTACTTATTAATAACTTTTATTCGGACTGTTCTTTTCAATATTAATTTCAATTACTCACACCATTAGTATGATGTATCAATCAAGTTTATTTGCATTATTTTGTTATAATTGCAATGTACAGTTATATGTGGCAGTAATAAGTAATAAAACATGTATCAAAAACATCAGAGACAAATGGGAAGCCATTCCATAAACAAAAGAAGAGTTTACAATTTCTTAGATAAAAACAAAAGAAAGTACAAGTGCAAAACAAAAGCCCTATGTATCTATTCTTTTGCTGGAGGGAGCACAGGGTCAGCAGCCTGGACTGTCCGAGCAGATGCTTCAGGGGCTTGATCCTTGGGCTCAGCAGGAGTTTTCTCTTTGCCCGACCCTTGGCCTTTGTCCTTGGCTGGTTTAGCTGGTTTACCCTTGTCACCTGGCTGACCAGCCTCTTTGGGTGCCTCAAAGGTTGATGGAGGAGCTTGACTGACCAGGGTTGGCTCCAAAGCCTCTGGAAGCTGTGGAGTAGGAGGATCATCCACCGGGAGCTCTCGGATCTCAGGATCGTAGTATACACTTCCGGGCAGCCTCAGCTCAGAATTAGCAGGGACTCCAGCGGCGTCCAGCGCCTTGTTCCAGGTTATGTCACAGTAGTCTCGAGCAACCGAGGCAAACTGCTCCGTAAGCTGGGACCCGGTCTCATCCACCCCCAGCTGATAGGCTGCTTTTCTCTCAGCCTCTATTGCCTCCTTGGCCAGTTGAGCATTCTGCTCGGCTAATCGGGCGCTTTCCTTAGCATTTTCAAGCTCACCTCTAAGCCCTTTTACCAACTCCCTCTCAGTTGCCAAGTTGATCTCGGCCATATTCAGCAGCTTGCGTTGCTCTTCGGCCTGCTTTTCAACATTTTTTATACCAGCATCGAGGCTTTTCCTCTGGTGGGTCATCTCTTTGAAATCCTCAGACAGACGGGTATAATCATCCTTCAGCTGGCTCAGAGATTTCTCCGTCTCATCACGAGAATAGACCGCTGCCTGGGCCTCAAGATGTTTCTTCTTATTCCACTCCTCGGCCACATAGATCTGCTGAGTGACCTACATAATGGAAATCACAAATATAAGGCGCAGGAAAAACAAAAGTTTCAATGATTCGGTCAAGCAGACTGAGCTCACTTACCATTGCTAAGTCCCTCTTAAGGGATTGGAAGAGCTCCTGTTGGCTGAATCGCCTGAAGGACTCCATGTCGTGGGGGAGGAGGAGTGGCTGCTGCAAGGCCTCAGCAACGTAACCTGCCCTTCCCCCATCGTAATTCCTGAGGGAGGTCTCCTAGGAGATTGGAGCGCTATCTAACTCCAACTTTGGAGACCAGATTCGAGGTCCCCCTTCTCGGCGGACATCTGCCACTACGACCTCGTCTCGGCTTTTAGTGGACGAGGCCCTCTGGCTCCGGTGGTCTTTTACCACTTTCTGCTGCTTGGTCCCTTTGAATGGCAGCGCTTGTCTTTCTTCAGTATCAAGGAGGGGCCTTTTCTTCCTCAGGTCAGGAACGGGCTTTAAGCCGAGGTCAGGAACCTGGGATGGCACTAGAGGCAGATTCACCACTGGTTTGGAAGTCCCAGTGCCTTTCTGCTCAGCCTTTTTGCCTCTACCCTTCATCAAATTCTTCAAATCCATATCGTCGTCCGAGGAGTCTTCAGAAGGAGCAGCCAGCAAAGTATGGTGAGTGCCTGATTGTCTGTCGGTCTCTTCCTCGGCGTCTGAGACCTCTATCACCCGATTTGCTCCTGAAGCCTCCCCTCCGAACTGGAATTTGTCTATTTGCTCCTCTAGCGAGGAGGAAGAAGAGCCGACCCTCTCACCCTCAACCACCTGTTCAAGGGGAACTTGCTGGAGCGGCTGGACAAGTGAGGGTATAGCCCGAGGGTTTGGATGGGGTACGGGTGCAAGATCGTCTGGCGCCAAGAAACCCTTCCGACCAACGTCAATACGATGAAGGTGACGATCTCCCTGGGTAATCGCGTTGCCGACTGGTTGGAAATTCTTCGGATTTCCTGTGTATCCCAGAATAAGGGGAGCCGATCGGAGCTGCCCGTCCTCGCTTACGAAAATCTCTGATCTTAATAAGTAATTAAGGGCGGCGGTGTTTGTAAGGCTGAGCCGAGGAGAAACGTATCTTTTATCTGTTACAAGGCACAGCAGAACTTTGTTAGAGACAAAGATAGCAACACAAGAAGAATTAAAAACCAGTGAAAGACGAGGATCCTAGGCCTATGGTTAGTGTGCCTAAATCTAACATGTCCCACCTGGCTTTCCATGCTTGGTTGGGCAGTGAGGGCCGTCATACCATGCGCCCGAGACGATCACATAGTCGTCCTTCATCCCTTTATTGGATTTGGGGAGGCAGGAAATGAGCCTAACAATGTCGGACCGGGATTTCAAATAATATCCCGCTCCTTCCTGACTGTGGCACTCGTACATATGCACCACGTCGAGCCAAGTGAGTCCCAATCCTAGGTGACGGTTAAGGTCCTCAATTGCTCCTAAGATCCTAAACATGTTAGGCGCGCACTGCCAGGGAGTAAGCCTATGGTTTCGGAGGTAACTAGTGGTGATGGGACCTATAGGGATTGTCATCCCCCCTTCTAGGAAGACGATGATGGGGATCACGACTTCTCCTGTTTCCGGATGAGTCAGTATCTTCTCTGGAGGGCAATACCTCACCCCCACGTTTGGAGGTATGCTATATGTGGCCCTAAATTTCTCCAACTGGGCAGGACTATCCACCCGATCCTAGAGTTTACCCATTACGCTTAAACGAAAAAATAGAAGCACTAAGTGTAGCAACCTGGGGATGACCGTTCAAAGGGCGAGAAAGTTGGCCGAAGAGAAGACTGAAGGTTCGAGAAGGTGAAAACTTACAGGAACTGAACTGGAGAGCGATCTTCGAACGCGCAGAAAGATTCTTCATAGCTTTGGGAAAGATGGAGATCGGCGACTGAAAGAGCTCGGAGCAGTTGTGTGCTTGTTCTTGTTGGAGGGTCTGGGAGTTGCAAAGTAAGGAAGGAATAACTGCCTCTGAGGTTTTATACGGGGTCAAGCGAAGGGTCAGGGGCACTCCTGCCCAAATTCTGAAGAAAAAACCGCAGCCGTTGGATCAATCATTCACCGTTGGATACGAAGGACAAGGCGCCACCTGGTGCAGTTAATGCAGCGCCTTGGGAATATGGAAACCGCAGCGGCATTAATGAAGCGTCTATTTCTATGCCTACACACGTGCTAGTTCAAATTTGCCTGTTCTCAAGCTTTTGCTCCGTGGCAAGTCAAAATCCTACTTTTTCTCTTCGGATGCGAGGGAAAAACTACAATTTTGAGGGGCTATTGTGGGGGGGTGAAAAGCCCAACCTAGCGTGTTGGGCCCAAAGCCCTATTTGAGGACCACTGTGTGTCCAAAGAGGTGAAAACACTCAATTAGAGGCCCATGTGAAAGGAGCATGTCTGGAGAGGAGCACGTGCATGATCCGAGGAGATGTTCAATTGGCCGAGGAGTCTAATATCCTCGGATCCGAAGAAGCTTGGTCCGACATGTGTCTGGGAAGCCCAAGTGATCCCCCTGACAAATGTAATGACGGAAATGAACCTCGGACACGCATGAGGATGACAGGAACGGAGAAATATCTAGGAGACAGACTTCAACCACCGCATTGAATGCACTGCACCTACTTCCCTGGCCGCATTAATGTGGAGAAGACCCCTGAACAGTACCAGCCCAGCTACCGCCACTCATACAAGGCTAAAGAACACCTCTGATGGGACATGCACTCAAGTGGATGTCCGGATGATGAACAAGTGGACGATGAAGATGAAGTGAGGGGGTACTATATAAGGAGGAAAGCCCTCTGATAGAAAGGGGGAGGGGGAAAAAGAAAGTTAGAAAAGAGAGAACTCCATTACTGTAGCTCTGAGAATTGTAACCCAAGTTTATTCAATACAAATTCCTCTTCGGACTTTCATATTTGCACTTGTCCGAGCACGTTTTAATACAAATTCATCCACAAACACTGCAATCTTATACTGTTAATTCATTGCTAGCCTAGCTCTTTCACCCACTCTCTACAAATTTATTGTCTTGGGTTCAGTGGGCTCAAAATCCATACCTTCTTGGGCTTGGGCCACAAAAATTGACCCTACAATTATTATTTTCATTTAATCTCTCTCTCTCCTCTCAGATTTAAAAACACCCACATAACTCTCTCACCTTCTCTCAAACCAAACCCACAGCTTCTCACCTCTCTTAATCACTCGGCTAACATGAGACAATTAGACAAATACTTTGAGACCCAGTCAAACAAGCAACCATGAACAAATTTCAGTAACTTGAATTTAACAGAAACATTAATCACTTACCTTAGGTGCAGGAACTTCGTTGGAGACCTTAGGTGCAGGAACTTTGTTAGAGGAGGATGATGAAGATGGTGAGGAGAACAAAGGGAGCTCCATATATAAGCCAGACGCCAGACGCGGAGTGAAGGCATTTATGGTGATTTGAGATAAAGCCTGGGTTTATAGGTGTAGCTGGCTGTGCGATTAGGGGGTTTGATTTTGGGGGAGACGACGTACTAGATCAGCAGAGAATCCCAGATACAGAATCCTTTGGATGGAAGATGTGAAAGTGAAAAGAATGAAGACGGAAGTGCCTGTAGACGGAAGTCACCAACTTTCAATAAACGCACTTCACACTCAAAATTTACCTTGTCGTCCCTTCTTTTCCTTATGTTTTGTTGAAGGAGGCTTTGACGATAAACGTGCTTTGACGATAAAGTTAAGGATAAATAATTTTGGCAACTTGCCCCCTACTCTGTAGTCCGGCCCTATTATTCTAGCATTTGTACAACTTCATAGGGTTTCGAAATAAAGACAATGGACTGCATACTCTTGTAAATCTATATATATTCCATTATAATATTTTTAAGTGTGGAGTAAAGTTTTGACACTATTTTTATAAGAAATAAAAAAAAATGGTCAAAATATGGTTGTTTGGTAAAGTGTTTTGAGCAATAGTTTTCAGTGTTTAAATAACATTACACACTTTTTCACTCAAACGTATTTCCAAAAAATATAAACAACATTACTAGAACAACATTATCAAACGGCCTCTTAATTGTTTTTTTTTCTTTTTCCATAAAAACTTTCTTTAAAAGAATTATTAACCAACATCTCATCTAACATCAAAACTTACTTTATTTATTTTACCATTTCATTTTACAACTCATCTAACATCTCAATTTTTATTTTTATATACAACTTATTAAAATAATATAAACTACATTATCAAATAATAATTAAAAAAATCATGTTTCTTTATGTTCTCTTTCATTTCTTTTTCCTCTCTTCACCTTTCTCAATTAATATAATAACAGGGTATTTATATCCCTAATGCAAGTGTACTATCATGTCAAACCTTTAATTGTCATTGTATAGTCACATCCCTACAATGGTAATTAGCTAGGTCTACAGAAGCTTTTTTTTCTTCTCGTTAATTCATTTTATAGCTTTAGGTTTGATTTTGTTGACAGAATTGAGTAGTCACATCAGAGTCCAAATCGTTTATCCCACTCTTTCTGTACACTATATACTCCACAAATAAAAACGTATCACATATTCATCTATTTTATTAAATGCTAAATTTATGCATTCTATTATTTCAATTACTTAAATATAATAGGTTATTTATTTATTTATTTTAGGAAATAGAAATAATAGAAGGCATAAATTTAGCATTTAATAACCATAAAAACTTTCTTTAAAAGAATTATTAACCAACATCTCATCTAACATCAAAACTTATTTTATTTATTTTACCATTTCATTTTACAACTCATCTAACATCTCAATTTTTATTTTTATATACAACTTATTAAAATAATATAAACTACATTATCAAATAATAATTAAAAAAATCATGTTTCTTTATGTTCTCTTTCATTTCTTTTTCCTCTCTTCACCTTTCTCAATTAATATAATAACAGGGTATTTATATCCCTAATGCAAGTGTACTATCATGTCAAACCTTTAATTGTCATTGTATAGTCACATCCCTACAATGGTAATTAGCTAGGTCTACAGAAGCTTTTTTTTCTTCTCGTTAATTCATTTTATAGCTTTAGGTTTGATTTTGTTGACAGAATTGAGTAGTCACATCAGAGTCCAAATCGTTTATCCCACTCTTTCTGTACACTATATACTCCACAAATAAAAACGTATCACATATTCATCTATTTTATTAAATGCTAAATTTATGCATTCTATTATTTCAATTACTTAAATATAATAGGTTATTTATTTATTTATTTTAGGAAATAGAAATAATAGAAGGCATAAATTTAGCATTTAATAACCATAAAAACTTTCTTTAAAAGAATTATTAACCAACATCTCATCTAACATCAAAACTTATTTTATTTATTTTACCATTTCATTTTACAACTCATCTAACATCTCAATTTTTATTTTTATATACAACTTATTAAAATAATATAAACTACATTATCAAATAATAATTAAAAAAATCATGTTTCTTTATGTTCTCTTTCATTTCTTTTTCCTCTCTTCACCTTTCTCAATTAATATAATAACAGGGTATTTATATCCCTAATGCAAGTGTACTATCATGTCAAACCTTTAATTGTCATTGTATAGTCACATCCCTACAATGGTAATTAGCTAGGTCTACAGAAGCTTTTTTTTCTTCTCGTTAATTCATTTTATAGCTTTAGGTTTGATTTTGTTGACAGATTTGAGTAGTCACATCAGAATCCAAATCATTTATCCCACTCTTTTTGTACACTATATACTCCACAAATAAAAACGTATCACATATTCATCTATTTTATTAAATGCTAAATTTATGCATTCTATTATTTCAATTACTTAAATATAATAGGTTATTTATTTATTTATTTTAGGAAATAGAAATAATAGAAAGCATAAATTTAGCATTTAATAAAATAGATAGACATGTAACATATTTTTATTTGTGGAGTATATAATAGAGCAGAAAAAGTTGACAAAAATTTAGACTCATCACATCATGCTCTACTCTTTAGACTCTATACTTCATAAAGTTTTGATTCAAAGTTTAATTCTTGCCTTTTGTTGACAGGATTGGGTAGTCACATATAATACTTAAAAAGTCATCTTGAATGCTATTAACTTCTTTTTCTTTTTTTTATTGAAAATGCTATTAACTTTACAAAAGTACAAATAATGAGTAGTCACATATAATACTTAAAAAGTTTGAACGTTTCACATTCACACCTACCAAGTTAACTACGTGGTCCATATATTTGTCCTTAAAATTGTTTTTTTTTTTTTTTTTCCCACCGTCACACGTTTTGCTTTCTTTTATGTCTTGTCACTTTGCTTCACCACATTGTCTTGAATGACTACTCAATTTTACGTGATAATTTATAGTAAGCAAAACCAAAAAAAAGAAGAAAAGAAACAGTAATTGCAGGATTGAAAGGTGTACTATGCACTACTTTTTAACGGTTGAAATTAAAAAGTTAATTATTAATATCAACCATCCGATAAGAAAGTTAAAAAAAATAAAAAGAAATTAATAATTTTACAAAAGTACAAATAATGAAAGAGAAATTGCATGATATAATAACTCTCCATCCATAATTGTACCCTAATTCATTCCATACACACTCAACAAGAAAATCCCACAGGATTCTCTCCACACACACACACACACACACACACACACACACACACACATATATATATATATAAACGCCGCAAGCAATACCACAACCAAAATGGTGTCATTTTCTACGTCTTCTCATGTATTGCTGGTACATATTCACAAATTTAAGTTAATGAGATTGGTGGAGATGAGCAAGCAAGAGAATGGGCGAAAATTGGAGGAGAAAGAGTCTTGGCGATGGAGCACAAAGAACAAAGCTAGCTTGGGAGTTTTTTTTTTTTTTTTTTTTTTTTTTTTGAGAATCTTCTAGCTTGGGAGTTAGAAAGGAGAAGATGAGGATTAGAAAAAAATGCAGCAAAGGAAGATAAAGTTCTCCTTTGGCTTAGGTTTTTCTGTGAGAGAGAAGATAAATGAAGAGTACTTCGGAGTTTGGAATGAGAGGATAGTATTCTCTATTTTCTGAATCTGGAAAGGATGTGAGGAAAAGAAATCAAGTTGTTAGGTGAGAGTTTGATAGAGTAAATGAAAGTAAATGAGGGTAGGTAGTAAAAAAATTCAAAAAAATAAACATTTTTTAAGCTTAAAATAAATATTTAAAAACTAAACATTGCTATTATGTTAATATGCAATGGTGAATTCAAATTAAAATCAATAATGATTTATTATATTAAATCTATTGTATGTTTCTCAAAAAAAAAAATCTATTGTAAAATATTATAAATTTAGCACTATTCTTAAAATATTCTTATTTGGAACCCTCAAAATTTATATATCAGAATTTGTGAGCTCATAAATATTTAATTTAATTTTACAAACTTAGAATTAATTTGTTAAAAGTGTATTATGAAAATATTCTGAATCTAACATTTTTTTTTACTTATAATGTTGTCATTTTAATATAATAATTTATCTTGTTTTAAATCTAAAATTTCAATTTTTACAAGGACAGATTAAAATTTGCAACATTTTATTAGAATAATATACACCAATTGATACATAAAATAACTATATTAATGATAAGATAATATGAAAATTATATAACACCTGTCAAAATTTTATCACAATTACAAATTAAATTTTGTAAAAATAATGTGATTAATAGATAAATAAGAGTCCGTTTAGAAACAGCTTATTTAGCTTTTTATTAAAAATGTGCAAAAGTATAATTGTAAATTAAAAAAAATATTTAAAAAAAGGAAAAAAAAAAAGGTTTTATAAAAACTAAAAACTAATGCTAAACATGCTTTTAAATGTGAAAATTAAACAATGCACACATGATATGTCATAATGTGTAAAAAGGGGATTTGAAAATTAAACAATTGCTAGGATATTGTACCCTGCCTTATTACCCCATCTTAACACAAATTCTTATATATATGGACATTGCACATTTGCTCATGGCATTACTATGTTTCTTTATTAATGACTATGTACCTATTCCAATTAAGAGAAATATAAAGGTCATACACATCTTCTAGCAAGCAATTATCTCCGGCGCTGCTTCTTTGAGTCAGGAGTTGAATGAACCTGCGCTTTCATTCCATAAGTCTTCAACTGAAAGTTTTCGAAGGCCTCAGACACCGCTTCCACCTGTATGTAACATTTGCATATAATTCATGGTCATTAAGAAATATCCTAACCATATTGATGACTTAGCAAAATCAATGTGTTTATTTTCCACAAACCAGTTCAGGCTTCTTAGAGTACACCCTCACTATCATATCTTGGTAAAATGCAGGCAGCAAGTGGCTGATGCAATCATCTTGGATTGAGAACATCTCATTGCTGTCATAATCCTGACAAAAGACAAGCTGTTAATTCTCACAATGTGTAACTAACATTATGTCCGCTAAAAAAAACTGTTCATGAATTATTAGTTAAACCAATTCAGCTTCAAGAAGGATTAAAATTTAAAAGCAGTGCCTTTAATTAAGTTGGGATTCATTATCAGTACATCAAGCAGGTGGCATTTAGCAGAATTACTGTTGATTTCTAAAGCATAAAGTGTAAGTCTTAGTTAACCTGCATTGTAAGCACTTTTTGTACAAGGTTTACCGCCTTCTACCTTGGAAATATAGTTGACCATGTAGTTAACATGATACCGATTTATTCAATTAACGGTTTTTAGGTTGTAATTTAATTCATCAAGGATTTTGCAAACAACATCACTAAATTCACAATGTACCCAGGTTTAAGTAAAGAATTTTCTAAGCATAAATAGTCCTATTCCGGATATTTAATCTTCTGCTAAAGTTGAAGGCTACCCTCTATATCAATGAGTTTGAATTCAACATATGCTAACCTGCAGCATTATGATTGAAATATTCCATAAAAATTGAAAATAACATCTGTTAGTCCTTAGTGAAGCTTACAGAGATCAATGATAAGCAAAAACATTAAAATAAATAAATAAATAATTCCTGGTAGAGAAGTGATCTCAGTACCTTGAAGAATTTGATGCTGGATGAGGAGAAACATGCATGAGGAAAAAGATTATTTGTCAAATTAGATTAGAAGTAGAAAATTCATCAAACAGTATGCAAAGATGAACATTGCCTTCATCATAATCATTGTTTTTACCTTTGAAGAGGGTTGTTTCTTCCTCGTGTCAAATCAATCTTAACATTGGTCACAACAATATCTTCTTCTTCTAGCGTCACACCACCCGTTTTCTGGTTGAAAAATTACACTTTAGGATACTGTTTGTCCACTTTTGAGAAACAAAGACCATGGTAAAATCATATATCTTTTTTGGACCTGGGAGCAAATGATATCTTGGGGAGTGATCTTTTTGAAGTGCTCCATCTTGTCCTTTGGGACAGAGAACTCATTGCAGAACTGGGAAACATATCAACTCGATAATATTATATTGCCTTTACGGTTGATATTATCCAAGATTTACTCTAGGAGAAGTTAAAGATTTTGAGACATGAAGAATTTCAAACATTACTACCTCTTCCCCATCTTGCAATTGTAATAAGATACCTGATATAGCTCCCTTCTTCGAATGCGTTGGATAATGTCTCTTGCTTCCTTGAGAGCTTGTGCGTCAGAAATTTCAATGCTTTTTAAGATTGAGTCATCTAACTGCACTTTCAGAGAGACTATGTCAGTGCTGTAAAGTAAAACCTAGAAGTTTCATGATAACGTGTAAAGTTCAAACCTTCCAAAATGCTGCCGGTTGATGAATTGAGGATGCAATGTCAAGATGAACATTTGCTTTTAACAGAGCATCAACAACCATGAGTTCTATTGCCTGACAAAAGATCAGTGTCAAATTCAATGCATTAAGTGCTCAAATACAGATTAAAGACATCTATGCTGGAACTACTATTTTGCAGTTCCACATTAACAAATGTAGTTGGGATTTTGCACCTTCACTTTAGCATGTGTATAGACTGTTCGATGCAAATCAGCTCTAGTGGCAAATAACTTGTGGATTGTCAGATCTGACAAAGAAATCAAATACTGCATGAAGAATATAACAACCTCTAATCTAAAAGTGATGAAAGAATTTTCAACAAATACTAACAATCCTTAGCACGGTAACATATCTCGTCACCCATAACTCGCATAGATTCCATCAACCTGCAAATTTAATTGAAAACGTGGTTCTCTTAAATGCCGTTGCTTGACAAAAAAATAGGGTAATAACCTAAAGTATGTGCACAATTTAAAGTAAGCCAAGTTCAAACTGCTGCACATTTGCAAATGTCAAAAATTTTTATTTAACTTGAACAGAGTTCACCAATACATACCTCTCAAAATGAAAATTGCAGCCAAGACCACAAGCCCGAGAGTCCCGAACTACATAGTCAAACCTGCAGAAGAATGACAATTATTAATTTTGTAATTTCAGAAAGAATCCAAAATGAAAAAGTAGGAAAAGAAAAAATGAATTCAACTTACTTGTCAACATCTATTCCATTTCGACCATTTGCAACAATATCATACAAGAACTTCTTTTCCTTCATATTCTACATTCAAGAGAAATTGTTAGAAGGAGAAATGACAATAGAAGATGCTATGAAAGTTGAATATAAAGAGACAAGCATAACAAAACAAGTTCTGAAAGATATTATGAGATAAAGAAAATGCAAAAAAAAAAAAAAAAAAAAAAACTTGGGCGACAATAACTTACTTCTGTTGAACCATGTTCAGAGCTTGCAATGATCATTTGCTGCCAGGAGGACATACATATATTAAACCCCCAACAATTTCAAGTCTGTAATTGCTAGATTTTACTACTCTAACTGTATCCCCCATTCTTCATGTATATAGAAGTAGCCAACTTAAAGTCTCAGGAGTCAAAATAATCTCAATAATTAAAAGATGCGAACAAGAAAGGACATTGATGGTAAGAAAAATGGTAATACGCAACGACACAGTCTCAGCAGAAAGAAATTCAACCAAAACAAAGCAAGTGGAAAAAGTAGCAACTCCAACTGTTTCATTTACCAACGTGTTGATGACAACTCAGAAGATTGAAATTTGTGCTTCATGAATCATGATGGGATTTCAATAGCTGTAATAGTGATATTCTGGGAATAATGATTGTTAACAAGAAAGGAAACACACATCTATGCATAACATTTAACCTTCACTTTCGTAAGGGATTCAGGATCAATGTCAATATTGTGCTCATCAACAATGTGGTCTACCATCTTCACAGACATATCCTCATGAGACCTGACAATGTTCAAGTAATAACCACAAAAAAAGGATTAAATTCTCGAATGAAAAGGTAATTAACAGTTAAAGTTAAAATAAAAATAAAGGAGTAATAAATTACACAAGCCTTTGTCACAGAAAAGAAAATATTATTTGACTCTTATCTAACAACAATTTAGCAAGATTGAAAAAATTGGTAAAGAGCATATGCTACTCTACAGACAGTGCATAGAAGGTCTACTATCTTTAATTCTTACATAAACTCATCCTTTAAGAGTGTAAATAGTGAAAAAATGTAAAAGGGATACAAGGTGGTACTTGTCGTAAGGTTAGGTAGCAAACCCAATTGTAAATCACAATAAAAAGAAAATCAAACTACAAGCCTCTTTGACAATCTTAATTCACTGATAGATCTTTGATAAGCTCTATAATGAATTATTAGAATTCTTATTCAATAATATAAATTAGTAACTGCATCAGCAAATTGAATAAGTGAACTAGTAGTACAACTGACTTGTGAAGTTATGGCACTAAAATCATTGTGATTTATAATCTTTGGTAGAACTATGCTGATATGACATTCAAAAGACATCAAGTGCATCTCAAAGAAACTGACAAGAGTAGAAATGGTGCAAGGAATGGGATGGACTGTTTGTGTATGATTTAGAAACAATGAAAGGGCTGAGTTGCTTAGAACACATTGATAGGTGGATTAGTACCTCTACAAGAACACATAGTTCCAAATAGCACACAAAGGCTAACAATTCATTCAATTACCAAAAATTATTTACAAAGAGCTTACATTCTGCTACTTATACTAATTGTTTGGCATTGGTAGCTTCTAGATGGTTGACAAGTGTCTAAATTCTGTTGGCAAATGCTTAAGAAATCATCTAACTAACTAACTAATTAGTTACAAGAGGATTAGGATATAGGCATATAGCTACTTAAAATGCCCTGCATCAAGAAATGAGCGCACGGGACAAACCTATTCTTCTTGAATAATTCTTATTTCATGAATTAAATTATTTTTATAATTAATTTCATGTATGACACAACATGTATAATTGATTAAGTCAATATTATGGAAGAAAAAAATATTATTATGTCTCTGTAGTATGTTGGTCTAAAGATGGTGATTCCAACTTCTCCACCTTCAGATGTTAATCAAATGACTATGTATTGTAAATAGAAAGGTTATAGTGGTGACAACACAATCTTCTCTACTCAAAATTTGACGTTATTTTTTTCTTTAGGATGAATGTAAAAGTCACCATGTGAAGCCTTTAAAAACCCGAGGAAGAAACTCGTGCTCAAACATGTGGCTGAATGGCCCATGGCCAACATCATGCAGTAGTCCTAGAAAGACAATCAAGAGAAGAATACATAAGGTTTATAAAAAAAAAAGTAAAAAAACCTAGAGAAGAATACACAGGTTAAATCAAGTGATAAAAACAAAGAACTTGTTATGACAGGTAAAAATTAGTCACCAGCAAGTTTTACTAATTGAATATCTGAACGCTCAATACCAAGCTCTAAGCCCTGCAAGGATGAGGTTTGGATAAAGATAATAATCTCAGTAATAGAATCCAAATTGAAATTACAGCATAAGGACATGTTCTCACTTGATAAGTTTTAATAGTATCAATAGCTTTGCCAGCCAACCAATAAACCCCTAGTGAATGTTCAAACCGAGAATGCACTGCCCCTGGGTAGACCATGTGCGATAAACCTGTGATACAAGGAAATTTTTAATTAGTAACTAGTTTAAGCCCAATGGTATCCTGTGAAGATAATATAAAAAATGCATTGCACTCAGCATACTTCTTTTTGCCTGACAAGTGCATTTGATTTAACATGCTGAGAGTGAATTCGATAAGACTTAGTTTTTTAAATAAACTGCACAACAAAAATTATGATGAAAATAGACAAAATGCTAAACACTTAAGATATACATCCAATAATGTGAAGTACCCCTCAGGGTTCACAATGCACCTCATTCAAGGAAATACCCTATAACAATGATTTAACTACAATCTGAACCATGAAAAAAGAATTATAGGAAATCAAACCTACGATTATGACAAAAAAAAAAAAATCATAATAATTAATATTTTAAATTTGTCTTTCAATTGCTACAATAACAAAATCAGAAATCTTTAATCAGTGGCATAGATTGGTTCATTGATTAATTGCTGCGTGAAAGCCACAATAGATACTGTAGAAAATGACAACAAATATAAGAATTTAAATTCAAAAAAATTAACTGACATTAAACTCCAATCAAAATGATACTTTAAATTAAATTTCTTCAAGGACTCAGTAAAAGAGGCTATTATATTATGAGAGTGAAATATACAAATAACAAATAATAAATATTATATTTATATAGATGTACACTTAATTATTTATAAATCTAATTTTCCTGATAGTTAATTCAGGTCAATCTTAATTGTTCCAAAAAAAAAAAATTCAGGTAAAGGTTGACTCACCAAGCTGCTTCAGCTCACGAAGCCTGCAATAGTAAAATTGTCAAAGAATCGTAATAATAGTTAGTAATTCACTAAATAAGGAAAAAAAAAACCGTTACATTCAACAAACTTGCCTCTGAAACTCCTCAGTATCTATGAACTTCAGAGAGACCTGCTAGAAAACATGAGAAAGGTAACTCAACCATAATGTAATGCAAATTAAAAAGAAAAAAGTTTTAAAAATCAGTGCTTAAATTCTTAAACAGAATATTTATCCAATTTCAGGGAGGAAACCAATAATAGATACTTTCCTAAATAAAGACGCCTCATCAAACCATTAGGTTGATGATCTCAAATCTACATCCTTACCTATTTTATTTACTTACTTCTCATATACATTGGTATGATTTAAAAACCTGAATTTCTAATGATTTTGTTTTATATATTTCAAATCAGCATTTTTGTGCAAGGGTTATAGTTTTGTTGAGCAGAATCATCATGATTACAGAATCAAATTAGCAATAAACTATTCACTCATTTTACCTATTGAACATTCAATAGTTTTACTCTGTTCTGAATAAGATTGACTTTAATTTCTTTTCTTATATATTCAAATTTTCAAAATAAAAATTTACATGTTCAAATTATTAATCTAACAGTTGCTCAAAATCTCATGGAAAATTTTCATTCATGAAAGTCAAATTCCAAATCCTGAAATATTTCTCAATTTCACATCACATTCTAATTAAATCAAGTCAGATCAGAACAATTCAAGTGAGTAAATTGCAATTCTGAAGCTCCAAAAGTTATGAATGCAAATTTCATATCAGTGACGGAGCCACACTTGGACCCCCCCTAAATTTTTTTTAAAAAATATTATTATTATTATTATATATATATATGTGTACTAATTTTAGCAATTTTGTTCTATAAAATTACATTTTATTTCCCTTTAACAATATCATTGATTCTTTTAAGAGTAATGTTATACTCACAAACTTTTTTATAACATTTTTATAAACTGTTATGGTAGCAAATTCTTATTGGTTCTCATACGGGCACACCACTCACATCATTTTTTTCCTTACCAGTAATCACTTATCACATCAGTAATTTATAAAAAACTTGTAGCTCTAGCATTTTCCTCATTTTAATGACCATAAAAAAAACAATTTATAGATCTAAAATCTAAAACAAAATATACAAGCCTAAAAAAAATAACTCAACAAAAAAAATTATATGTAAAACTAAAAATTAACTAATTTTATCCAAAATAAATAACCTTGCCTTTTAAAAAATTCTAAACAAAAATAATTTTGTTCTTACCCACACAAAAAAAAAAAATATATATATATATATATATATAGCTAAGTAGCAGAATCAGAGTTTGAAACCGCCGCACACAACCAACAGTAAAACCGCCCCCTAATTCAAAGTTCTAGCTCCGTCCCTGTTTCATATAACTAAATCTGTGTTCCGCAAATAAGCCAAGTTAAAACAGAAAACACAAACACATTTGAGGATTTGAGAAGCAAAATATTGCATAAAATTACCAAAAACACAATTTCGTAGCTCTTAAATTTAGTTAAGCAAAAATTATTGAAGAATTACACATTTCTCTAGGCTATGAACGAAGTCAAAGCAGAAAGCACAAACAAAAACAAGAACTATGCATTTCTCTAAAGCAGAAAACACGAAAGCAAAAACAACAAAAACAATTTACGAGTCAAAATTTCATCTAGTTTCACTTCAATCGGCTCCATCGCTACACTAAAGCTCCATATGATACGAATCCGAAAACTAATTCAACATTTCTCAGAGCTGTAAACCAATTCAAAGCGAGAAAACAAAGACAAAAACGCAGAAACCAAAGGCAAAAGCAATGATTCAAGAAGAAGAAGAAGAAGAAGAAGCACATACCGGCTCGAGATAGATGTTGCCGTGAACGTTGTCGTGGACTTGCTTCAACAAACGCCGGTCCGTCGAATCTTCAAAGTTGGTAGAAAGTCCCATTGTTCGCTCAGTACAACTCTGTGAAACTTCAGAGAAAGAAAGTAACGAAGAAAATGGAGCTCTGTTTGCTAAAGGAAAAAACGAAACTCGAGGATGCTAGGGTTTTGAACTCGAACACAGACACAGAGAGAGAGAGCAATGCTACACAAAATGAGAAAGGTGACTGAAAGGGAAGCGTGTGGGTGTGTGTTTATATATACAGAGAGAACAGGAATTTTGCAGTGGTGGTGGTGGTGAAGTAATGCCGCCAAATGGTACCCTCTGTTTGTCTACTTGAGGGCCTAGCGCGTGTCATGCACTATTCAATCGGGTTGGTCAAAATAATTTCTAAAGTTTACTTATTAAGCACTTTTGAGTTTATAAATTTTCACTTGAGCGCCATTGGTCCACAACAAAAGTAATAACTTTTACTCAATTTGATCGTACGTAAGTTGTAACTGGCAGAATAAAAAAAATGGTGGATTTATATAACCATGTGAGGCAATAACTTCACAACTCACGACTCCTTACATGAATTAGTTGTGGTAAAGTTGTTGATTCTATTATGGTTGAAGCATTGTTGATCTCAATAAATAGGCGCAATTAATTCTAAAAAAAGACTGTTAAAATTTTTGTTGTTTTTTACTTTTTTTTTCATAAATGAAATTCTAAAAATATGTTTTAAACCAATACCTTTAACACATCTGTTAACATTTCTCTATAAGTATGAAATTGTTTAACACGGTTTTAAACACCTTTAAAGCCAACTGAAATTATGACTTTACAATTTCAGGTTTTTTTTTTTTTTTTTAATGTATGTAAACTGTGCAAAACAGTTTGTGTTTGATAAACACTACTACTGCTGTGAATTCTAATTAGCTCAACTGGTAAAAGTCTATGATGGTTGTATAAGAGATCTGGGATTCAATCCCCACCTACACCAAAAACTGATTGGTGTCTTGGTCTGATGATAAAGAGCAATTATCAGAAACGGACGCCATAAGTTGAAACTCTCTTTAAAAAAATAAAAAAAAAAACACTACTACTGCTAGTAATACAACAACCATTGCGCATAACTATTTTATTATGAAACAAAAACAAATGTGTCAAAGATGCATACTGTTTGATGCTTTGTAATGTTTATTGGAGTATAATCACTCTTGCTATTGTAGGCCCTGCCAGCCCAATTGCCAATTTGCCATTGAACAAAATTGGGTTAAGCGAGGTCCAATTACTAAATTTAGAAATGTTTACTGTGGGGGCTCGATTTGTGAGGGATCCCCAACAATACATTTCTTAGAGAGTGGGACAAGGGCTAGGCGCTAACCGGCATCCCGCGAGTCCTCCTGAGTCCCTTTCTCTTCCAGGGGACTTAGCCCTTTTCTTCTTGACTTGGGGTTGCTCCTCGACTCCCGTCCGAGGAGGCCCCCTCTCAAGAGGGGCACCTTTGCATTATATATCTCCTTCAGTCGATCCTAACCTTCCAACTGTCGATCATCCAGACCACTGCTTAAGGACCTGTCCCATCAGCCACGTTCCCAACCTTACTGTGGGTCGCCGCACCCAAGGTTGTGCTGTTCAGGAGTCTTATCCGCGTTAATGTGGCCAGGGGAGTCAGATAAACGCATTAAGTGTGGATGTGACCACCTATTCTGGGTTTGTCCCCCACCTGGAATTAGACTAGGTATGCCGAGGAAGGGGGTGTCCTCGGCATGGGTCCAAAGAGGCTGAAATCCCTAGACAACAGTCCGGGCCAATCGCCCTTCCGCGGCATGGGCCTTGGGCCAGCCTAAAGGCGGGCCGAGGCCTTCAGGCCCACGGGCCCCACAATAGCCCCTCAAAATCCTACTGCACGTTCCCTCGGACGGGGAGGAGGGTTTTGATATCCCCGGCCCTCATATTCCGTAAGGCCTTTCGCTAGCTAATTCTCCCCCAAACAGTTAGTTTGACACTTCAATTCCCCGACAAGTACTTAGTTTCCCCGTAGGCTTGAGTCCAAGGACCATGTAAGACCTTGGTACAATGCTACCTTCAGTAGGAGCGGTTAGCTCCCCGTAGGCTTGGGTCCGAGGACCATGCAAGACCTAGGTACAATGCTACCTTCAGTAGAAGCGGTTAGCTCCCCGTAGGCTTGGGTCCGAGGACCATGCAAGACCTAGGTACAATGCTACCTTCAGTAGAAGTGGTTAACTCCCCGTAGGCTTGGGTCCGAGGACCATGCAAGACCTAGGTACAATGCTACCTTCAGTAGAAGTGGTTAGCTCCCCGTAGGCTTGGGTCCGAGGACCATGCAAGACCTAGGTTCTGTCTAACACTCTTTTAGTAGGAGTTTGTCCTCGGACCGGTAGCTGGGAGCCGTTCCTCCTTGGGCTGGACTATGATTTCACACATGACGTTGACCTCGCCTAGAGCTCGTGTCCCCCATCTTTTTCGTTTTACGAGGCGTCTCTTGGCCATTCGTGCCCCGCGCTTGACGTTTCAATGCGCGAGACGCGTCTTCATTAATGTCCTCGTGAATTGACACGAATCCGGCGGTTTACAATCCCTTTGGAATTGGGTAAGAATTAATTCTGTTGACAGTCCTCCCTTCGAATTCTGTGCGGCTCAACTCCCACCGGTTTTCGCCCTCTATTTAAGGCGTTCTGGGGGAAACGCTTCTCCTCATTCCATGGACCCCCCACCACAACCAGCAATACATCCTTTCACCTCCCTGAGCCCCTTTAACAGCACCGCCAAGATTGTGACCAAAATTGGGAGATATGGCGTCAAGGACCACCGTGGCCGCAGCCCCCACTGGGCTTCCGGCGCGGCAGAGTCTGGGTGTGACCCTGGCGGTGCCGTACGCGGTGGCCAGGAGGGATGTCGCTGAAGTACCTAACGTCTCTCCTCGGAGCGCACTTCTGCCGGAGGAGACACGCGAACTTATGTCATGGCTAGTGCCCGGGTGTTGCCGTCTCCAACGGCCAACGCTCGTGAGGATTGGAGAGAATCGAGGAAACATCACGAGGGAGGGCGTTCCGGTGCCCCTGCATCTGCTCCTCGCTTTGTTCAAGCTTCCGCCTTGAAGCAAGCCAGCCCCAGCCCCCTCTCGCCCTCTTATTGTCAAGTTCTCCCATTCTCTTGATGCCAATAAGAGCACGGGTTGACACTTCCCCCTCCCTTAGCTAGTTCTAGAATCGGTCCGCCTGGGCCCCTAATTGTAGGATTAGTTTGTAGAAAAGCTTGTAAAACAAGCCTGCCTGAGCCTCTGATTGTATTCTGTAATTTTCTTTTCGTGAAATAATATCAAGCTCTTTTTTTTTTGCTGATGAATCTTCTATTTTGCTGCGACTGTCTTCTTCTTCTTCTTTTTTTTTTTCTTTTGCGAAGGGACCGCTCAGAATGATCGCCGATTGCGCCGGCCAGCGCACTAACCCTTCCCACAGACGGCGCCAATTGTGGGGGCTCGATTTGTGAGGGATCCCCAACAATACATTTCTTAGAGAGTGGGACGAAGGGCTAGGCGCTAACCGGCATCCCACGAGTCCTCCTGAGTCCCTTTCTCTTCCAGGGGACTTAGCCCTTTTCTTCTTGACTTAGGGTTGCTCCTCGGCTCCCGTCCGAGGAGGCCCCCTCTCAAGAGGGGCACCTTTGCATTATATATCTCCTTCGGTCGATCCTAACCTTCCAACTGTCGATCATCCAGACCACTGCTTAAGGACCTGTCCCATCAGCCACGTTCCCAACCTTACTGTGGGTCGCCGCACCCAAGGTTGTGCTGTTCAGGAGTCTTATCCGCGTTAATGTGGCCAGGGGAGTCAGATAAACGCATTAAGTGTGGATGTGACCACCTATTCTGGGTTTGTCCCCCACCTGGAATTAGACTAGGTATGCCGAGGAAGGGGGTGTCCTCGGCATGGGTCCAAAGAGGCTGAAATCCCTAGACAACAGTCCGGGCCAGTCGCCCTTCCGCGGCATGGGCCTTGGGCCAGCCTAAAGGCGGGCCGAGGCCTTCAGGCCCACGGGCCCCACATTTACAATCAGGTTTATGCTTAACAGTTGAGACAGTGAGCTAATTATTTAATATAATTGAAAAAAAAATTATAATAAAACACCAGAACTTTTTAGTTTATACTTTATACTAGGTTTTCAATGCAAACACAATAAATAGAAAATTAAATAAAGTTTGATCATTTATCTTTGAAAACGACAAGGGCACTAAAAAGTAGAGGCATTAGCCATAGTTTGACGTGACCAATCCCCCAGTGTTGTAGGAAGTACACTGCGGCTTTTTGTTATTTTTTCCTCGATGTGGAGCATAGCCCATGCCAATGAATGATTCGTGATGTAAGGCTGTCACATAGTTTAGAATTTACACCAAATTTCTATCATGTAGTAATTACCCAATTTGTTTTAGTCTTAATCAACACTATTAACATTACTCAATCAAAATATATATATATTAACATTACACATTTACACTCACACAATGTTTAGAACTATTGGGATAAATCAAACATACAATCAGGTCAAACGAACTTGTAGGAGAAATCTGCCATTCTTCGTAACTTTCTTACACCCAAAATAAATTAATTAATTAAAAACAACACCCCAAAGTCCCTTAATTCAAAGCATACACCGATTCATAGAAAAACCATAATTTGAAGAAATAATTTACTAATTCCTTTGTAAATTCACTAATCCCTTTTATAATTTGCTTGTTGGCCTTATAAGGGAAAATTGCAAATTCTCAATGGAATTTTCCAAATTTTGATAGCATCGGATAAAGATATGGAATAGAGAAAATTTGAGCCTTAATTCTCTTTATAAAGAAAAGCATGAAATACATGCAGAACATTATCCTATTTGCCTCATATGAATGACTTGCCATTACTTTTAATACATGTGTGCCTACTCTTCTGGCACAAGTAAGCTCTTTTGTTGTAGGACTTTCTTTTATTTTCCTTTTTGATGGGAGAAAATTGGGCAAGGGAGGACTTCTTATACTTTCTTTTGCTTTGAAAAGTGAAAGGAAACATTTGTTTTTGAAGGAACCTACTTCATTTCTTTTGAAGTTTTGGTATGCGATAGTAAAGCTATTATTTAAAAAAAAAAAAAAGTATCCGGTATGCATGGAGAGATATCATAAATACAATGTAACATATGAACAAATTATGCATTAAGGGTTTGTTTGGTTGGAGAGATGAAAATGGTGGGAGAATAGAAAAAATATAGTTTTACATCATGTGTGTTTGGTTTGAGGGACGGAAAATATTGTTTGTACAAATTTACTATTATAACCCTATTACATAGTGTATAAAAAGTTATTGGGTAAAATTAGTCAAAAACAAATATTAAAAAATAATGTATTAACTAAATTATTTATTATTATGAAAAAGAAACTAGGTTAGTTAGGAAAAAAATATTTTAGATAATGAAATATTTAAAAGAACATAAAAAAAGTGTTGATGTGTGGCCAAATATTAATGTAAAAGTAGAAAAAAAAGTAGAAGAAGAAATAAATAAAGAAAAGAAACAACGTGATCGAGAACGGTGGGGAGGAAGAAGGGGCAAAATGGTAAACACCATCAATCCCTTTCCTCTATCTTATTTTCCCTCCATTTTGGGAGGATTGAGTTTTGATGGGATCGATGAGAAAATAGTCGGTTCCTACCATTTTTCTCTCTCCACTCCCCTCTCAATCAAACACATTTTCCATCTATTTTCTCTCCTATTTTTCACTCATCCTTTTTCATCCCCTACAAAATCATTTCAACCAAATATACCCTAAATGCCATAAGAAGTGGGTTCTAATTAGCTCAATTAGTAAAGTCTCTTATTGTTGAATAAGAAATCTAGAGTTTGAACCTCACCTATACCAAAAACTAATCGGTGTCTTGGCATAATGTTAAAGAACAATCATTATAGAGCAGATGTCATAGGTTAAAATTTTATTGTATTGATAGAAAAAAAAATGTTTGTAGTGCGATTTTGTGTTAAAACCACATTCCCTCTTGTGTGTGTGTGTGTGTTTTTTTTTTTTCTAAAAATAAAAGCAAAATGCCATAAGAAAGATTGATTTTTCCTAACTTCACCATCTTCAATTTCATCTAGTTTTTTATGGGTATCAATTCCAAGCAAGTGATCTAGGCTAATGGTAATTGTATTATACATTTATACTCCTTTGTTTGGTGGGCTTATAAGAGAAAATTGAAAATTTGGAGTAAAAATTCCACATTTAAATTCTATGTAGATAGAATTTTACAAATTTTGGTAACACTGGATAAATATATGAAGGTGAGAAGATTTGAACTTTAGTTTTCTTTATAAAGAAGAGTGTGAAATACACCCATAACATTTCCCTTTCTACCTCATATGAACGACTTGCCTTTAGTTTTAATACAGTACCTATTCTTCCTCAACAAGCAACTTCTTTTGCTATAGGCCACTTCTTTTGCTTTGAAAAGTGAAAGGAAGTTTAAGGAACCTACTTCATTTCATTAGAAGCTTTGGCATGCCATGGTAAAGCTATCATAAAAAATTATCATGTATGCATGGAGATATATCATACATGTAATGTTACATATGAATAAATTATACATTAAGGCTGGGTTTGGATCCCTGTTTTCGTATCCATGTTTGCATTTGCGTTTTTGTTTTTGTTTTTTTTTTTCACGTGTTTTAAGAGGTTTGCGGCTACTGTTCATGAACAGTAGCTGCAAAGGTTGACTTTTCCACGGTGAACAGTGCACTCATGCACTGTTCACGAACCCACAAATTTCACTTTTCAACAATTTTTTCATTAAAAATGGGTCCCACGGCACTATTCACACATTTAAAAATTATTTTGTTACAGTGTTTTTAGTTTTCAGTTTTCAGTTTCAACAAAGTAAGTTCTATCCAAACGGACCTTTTATAAAAGGTTTCACTTCTCCCTTTAATATTAGGCAATGTTAGGTTTTCTAAGAGGAAGAGGAAAGGACACATACTGCTTGTCACGACAATTGGGATATGATTCCATCAAAATTCCACAATAACCTCTTATTATACACAATAATAAAGGAAACTCGGTTCTAGAATCATCTTTATGAGATAGGTGTATGTTTTTACTTTTTTGAAATTTTTAATATTTAGCCCTAATTTTTTTTTTACAAATTAAGTATTTTTTATAAATTAAGTAGATAATAAGAAAGAAAGAGATATGATTTGAATCATAAACATGAGGCACCAAAAAGGAAACTTTGGGAACGTTTGGTAGACTATAACGGTAATTGCATAGAAATAAGATTAGGTATTACAAAGAATACAAGATGTTGTAGTGTAATACTTAGGTTGGGTTTGGATCCGCGTTTGCGGATCCACGTTTGCATTTTTGTTTTTTTTTTTTTTTTTTTCTCGCGTTTTAAGAGGTTTGCGGCTATTGTTCATGAACAGTAGCTGCAAAGGTTGACTTTTTCACCATGAACAGTGCACCCGTGCATTGTTCACGGACCCACAAATTTCACTTTTCAGCAATTTTTTATTAAAAATGGGTCCCACGGCACTATTCACACATTTAAAAATTATTTTGTTACAGTGTTTTCAGTTTTCAGTTTCAGCAAAATAAGTTCTATCCAAATGGACCCTTAATACTATTCATTTGCTTGGTGACAACACAATAATAGAACCTCGAAGACAATAAAATGAAAACATTTTAAATCAAACTTAAGATATATTTTAGGAAATATTTTACTCATATAATTAAATATCCTAAATTTTTTTTAAAAAAAATTGAAAGAGAGATTAGTTAGTTTTTTATGATTTTTTATTTTCATAATTGTTAAGTGCATATGGAAAGTTTGTTTATTTAGAAATATATTAATTTTAGTAATTAATACACTTACTAAGGAATAACTATTACAACCCCTTTAAAAATAAATAGTTATTATTCCTCATTTTAAAGAATAGCTATTCATAAAGAATGACTATTTCCTTTAATAAAAACATAACCAAACTACTGAATAACTAAACTATAGGAATAACTATTATATTACAGTGCCTATTACAGTTTATCAAATATACCCTTTGTTTTTGCTTATTATACACGACTGGCCTCATCACATGCGCTTTATGTGTGCAATGAGGCTTTTTTTTTAGTAGTCCTATTTTGTAAAAAAAAAAAAAAACTTGTGTTTTTATTTTATATATATATATATATATAATATTTTTATTTTGAGAATTTAATTTATAAGTAGATAAAGCAATTTAAAAATCAACAGGAGAGTGGCCTTATTTTTTAGGCTATGTTAGGCTTTAGAGTTGTATTTTTACCGGATTGTCCTTTAGTTTTGTCTTTACATAAACATAGGATTGTAGAAGCATTGTTGAACAAAAAATGATGATCCCAAACAGATGAAACCCCTTAAATAATAGTATAGATAATATTTTATCTATACTATTTTTTAGTGGTCCTATTTTGTAGCAAAAAAAAAAAAAAAAAAAAACTATGTTTTTATTTTATATATATATAATTTTTATTTTAAGAATTTAATTTATAAGTGGATAAACAAATTTGAAAATCTGCAGGAGAATGACCCTATTTTTTAGGTAATGTTTTAGTACGAGTTGGAGTTGTATTTTTATCGGATTGTCCTTTAGTTTTGTCTCTACTTAAACATAGGAATGTAAGGCATTTTTAAACCAAAATAAGGAATCCAAATTAGAGAAGTCCCTTAAATAGTAGTATAGGCAAAGTTCTCGAATCACTTTATGAGAGAGCTGGATCATTTTACTTTTTTGAAATTTTTAATAATTCGTCCTAAATTTGTTCTCCTTTCTTAAAAAAAGAAAAAGAAAAAAAGAAAAGATAGATAATAGATAAGAAAGAGGTATGATTCCAAATCATAAACACAAGAGTGACGAGACCAAAAAAATAAAAAATAAATAAAAAAACTTTGATTTTTCTTTGATATTTGGCATCGGCAGCAAGACCATGTGTCCTGTCATAAAATAAAAAGTGGAAAGTAAGAACAAAAAAACCAAAGTAGCCTAAGAGCATTAGCATCACAGAATTCCAATTCTACTCTATTTTACCATTCCAAAAAACAACTTTATCATTATAACATCCCATTTTATAATACCTCCAGCATCCCAAACTTTTATTTTTCTATTCTACTCATTAAAATAATATATCTACACAATAAAATATATTTTTTCTTTTTTATTTTTTTTTCCAATCACCAGCATCAGAGAATTCCTCCACCTTCCTTTAACCTCTATCATCGTGCCTCCACTGCCCAGTCACCACCACCGCGCCTCCGCCACGCCCACCACGCCACCACTACCCACTGCCCACTAAAATCCCACAAGAACAAAAACCCATATTAAAAAAAAAAACCCACTCCGTGACCCATGCCGACCAAAACGCAGAACCCAAACCTCGCCAACTAAGCACGACATAGCAACCCACGGTCAAACATAGCAACCCACCCTCTCCAATTCAAACCTCTGTCAAACCCATCAGAGCCATCTCCAGCAACCCACCCTCTCCGATTCAAACCTTTGTCAAACCCATCGGAGCCATCTCCAACACACCCAGCCCGCCGATCCAAACCCACCATCAACCGATCCCAACCCATCACCATGCCGAGATCGAACCACGAACCCACCACCACCACGAGCCATCTCCAACACACCCAACTCACCACCAAGCCAATCCAAACCCACCATCTCCAGTGCAAGCGTTGAACGAGAAAGAGAGATGTGAGATGAGAGAAAGAGGGACTTTGCATGGAGTGGGAGACGGAGAGACAGAGTGGGAGTGCGAGGGAGAAAGGACTGAAGGAGAGATGGAATAAAAAATTAATATTCAATTTAGAATTGTGCTACAGTGCAATTCTAAAGGTAGAATTGTACTGTAGTAGTATTGCAAAAAAATTTGCAATACTTGGGTTTGACATTCCCTGATGCAGAGTGTTTTGAGGCTTAAAATGCTAAATTTCTCTTACATATGGCATTAGCATTCTCCAATGCTAATGCTCTAAGCAGGCATATCTTTTATTCTTTTATCGTGAAAAGTAGTCGGTTGCTTTGTTGATGCTTAGCTTAGTTGGTAATCTCATGAAGGTCAACCATGACTTGCCTCACAAAGATGTTTTCTTTCTTTCTTTTTTCTTTTTTTTTGGGGGGTGGGGGGGTCAATTAAAATATTAGAATATCTTCTCAATTGTTATTCAATAAATTAAGTTACACTATAGTTTTCAGAATTGTTTTTACATAATATATTATATTGTGATATTAGTAGTAGGTTAATGTATATATATATATATATTTATAATTCAATTGTTAAAATCAATGGGGTGGGGGATCAAACCATGATTCTTTTCATAAAGAAGATCAGACAATGTCACAAAGTTATGCGACTCTTAAATATGTAAAAATGATATTACTTCAATTACAAGTTGTTTTATGAAAAAATATAATAACAAAGTTATATTCTTTAACACTACCCTTTTTCTAATTTTATTTTTTTTGTTTGGAGGTTGGTCCTGGATTGTGCTTGTTTTGAGGAATCTCATTGATTGCTTCTCTAGAGCACGGTTTAGTCAATGAGAACCTTAATTCGTGATGGTAAGGACTTTGTTCTTAACCTCTCTTGTCTCCTCTAAAATAATGGAGCTATAATTTTTGTCATGTCAGTAACAAATGAAGAACATTAACTTATCATAGTAGATTTTTCTATTAATTGATTTATTTTTATCTAAAAAGTACTAATATTTTAGATGTTGGCAATGATTTTGTATCTCAATTGACACTTTCTATTAGTCTAACATATACATGTTCAAATCCTTGTCACTCATAGTAACTAGAACAAGTATGAGACTATTTGGTTGGTTTTGGCATCCAAAATGATCAGTCCAAACTAATGGACATTACTATTTTTGGTGAAAGATAGGAGCAAAATGGCCCAAACCCAATTGTATTTGAATTGAGAACACTTATATGGTCCGTTTGGTTGGAGGATAGAAAAGAATTAGGCTATGTTTGGTAACAGTTTTTGTTTTCTATTTTCAAAAACTTGTTCTTGAAAATATAAAGAAAAAACAATTTTCTTGTATTTTTGAAATCAAAAACATGTTTGATTAGTTGAAATTAAAAAAATATTTTTTTGAAGAAAAAAATAAAAAATACTAAAATATGTTATTACTGGGATATGAACTCTAATGCTAACTCATTAAATGAAACAGATTCATTAAATCAAATGCGTGTTTTCATTGAATTTTGAAAACTAGAAAGCCTTTTGCATGTTTTCAGTTTTCCTTCACAAATTGAGTTTTAAAAACAGTTTTTATTTTCTGTCCATTTTTTGTTGCCAAACAATTTTTTTTTAGTTTCAAAAATAGAAAATTATTTTTGAAAACAAAAGTTAAGGAGAAAAAATAGTCACCAAACATACCTTTAGTTTTCTCTTATTTATGTTTGATTAAGAGGATGGAAAAGTTGAGAGATAGAAAATTTATTTATTTAGTTAAGAAGAAAAATAAGATGATGAAAAATGAAATTGATATAAATCAAGAATTATGTCCCTATTACATTAAACAATTTTTTCATAGTATATGAATAATTCCTTTTCATTATTATTATATAAGGAAAAAAATGTTATCAATATATGTATACGTAAGCAGAAAAGTATTTTCAGCCTTCTTTCAAAAACAATTAGCAACTAAAAAGAACCAAAAAAGAAAAAAAAAATGTTTTGCCGGAATTTAAAAATAAAATAAAATAAGTAACGGTGTACATTCTAACAAGTGGTAGCAACAACTAATAAGGACAAATAATGAGAATAAAAAATTAAGACAAACAAGTAAGTACCACATAGCATTAATAATAAATGGGATACTATGTCATTTTATACTTCCAGATTTTTTCTTCCTCGTTTTCTCTCAGATTTGGGAGGATTCGTTTTTGGGTAGGCTGAGGAGAAAACACTCGTGTCTTACCAAAATCTACCACCCTTTTTCTCTTTACCAAACAATTAATTAAAATTATCTATTTTCTCCTATTTTTTACTTTTTTTTCATCATTTCTAAAATCATTCTAAACCAAACATACCCTAAAAAAAGATATTTCAAATTATTGTAAGTTGTGGGTTCTATTTAATCCAAAGAGATAGTTTATAATTATTGAATAAAAAATTTATGTTCAATCTCTACTTTCACCAAAAATCAATTATTATCTTGGTGTAATTATAAAAAACATAATCATCAGAAGTGAACACAACTCTATAAATAAATAAATTGATTGCAAGTTGTAATTGTTTCAGCTTTAATATTTTTCTTCTAAAACAAAGAAGATTTGTTCATGTCTAATTTTCTATGCTCTTTCGTTTCATGCGTGGGTACGGGTAATGATGCCTCTTATATCAAATATTCACAGCTAATAAACATGTACCGAATATTCTGTGCTGAAAGCACAATTTAAGTTAGTTACGAAACAAATAGCTTCCACGTTTGATCTTACTCTCCATTTTAAATAAATATAGTGCCGCCTCAGACACCTACAATCAAATATTAAAATTTTGTTAATATATATGCGCACGGTATTGGCAAATTTGATACGTGAATTGTGACGAGAATAATAAAGAAAACCCATGTAATGAGATGTGACATGAAATGATTACCGTAGAGATACGCTGAGATATATCTGTAATCCAGAGTCTGCAACAAAAGCAAAGAATCTGTGAAAAGATTTTTTTTTAAAAAAACCTTCATTTTGCTATTCTTGGATTGGACTGGAGGAACAGGGGCTGAGAAATTTGCCATCAATGGGGTGGCGGTTTGGTGATGATAGTCAGCTTGTCAATCTCATATTAATACGGGAATAGTGTAGTTTTTGCTGGCTTGACAGGTTCATAATTTCGAAGGGTTTTTATCTTGGAAGCACGGGTGCATTTCGAGACTCGGGTGCGGGTGCGGTGCGGGACTCGGCAATTTTTGAAAAAGGTGGGTGCGGGTGCGATAGGACTCGGCAATTAAAAAATTATTAAAAATATATTTATTTATATTTTTAATATATTGCTAAGCACACTTTTTCACATTATATAAACATATACCAAATTTTAGAGCAATGGTAGATAATAATTAAAACAAGATGTTCATAAATTAAATACAACTCACAAGATTAAAACTAAAACATTCCACAAGATTAATCCCACCATCATTTCCAAAATACACACAAAATGAGTATCTAAACAATCATCAGCACACCTATCATTATTTACTAACAAGTGCAACAAGTCACTGCTAAAATTTCATAATAAGTAGAATAACAAACTAAGATTCACAAATACACACACAAACAAGCACACAAACACAACAGAGAGGGACGAAATCGGGTTAAAAAACAAGCACACAAACACAAGTTACACAACAAACACAGCACAGAGAAGAGAGAAATAGAGACTAAAAGGGAAGCAAAGAGAAGAGAGAGCAAACCTGAAGGAGAGAACTCGGCAGAGAGGGAAAGGCCGGAGGTGGAGCCGCGGAGAGCACAGAGAGAAAGAGAGATGAGGGATGGAGAGAAAGGGTGGGTTTTGGACAAATGAGAGTGCGTGAGTATCTGAGGTATTTTTAGGTTTAGTTCAAACGGTGCGTTTCGCACCGTTTTTTTTTTTTTTTTTTTAATTTCGGCCGGAACCGGAAATTTCGGGTTCGGCCGATACGGCCCGATTCGCGCCGCGTCGGCGCTACCACGTGGCTCGACGCGGCACGGACTCGCGGTAAGCTGCGTCCCGCGTCCGGTCGAGTCCGACTCCGGTGCGGCTCCTCTAGAGCCGCGTCGATGCTTCACAGGTTTTCATCATCATCAAGAGTCTGGGGAGGCACCGCATGGATGTGGATGTGAAAACTTTGTCAGATTTTTTTAGCTTTGCTTATATTTGCACACCTTATATCTGCAAACCCCATCAAAGACTTCAATGCGCAATCAAATCTCTCTCTGTGTATGGGAACTGACGAATTGTGTTCTGGGAATCACGCAAAAGTGGCCTACTACAGGCACATTGTATGATGAGAATTATGATGTAGAACTTTATTTGGGTGAGGAATCCGCGTCATAGCTGCTTCAAACACGGAACATTTTTTTTTCTTTTTTTGGTTTCCATCCTAAAAGTTGTCCACAAACTAATTACTATTTATGATTAGTGAGTTTTAATGGTGTAAATAGATGGTTTATGGAGTTTTTATTTTTATTTTTAAAGTGCAGTTATTTAGATTTGAATTAGAAAACACACCCAGTTGAATTTGAAATAAGTATTTTAACCACTCGGCTAACATGAGACAATTAGACAAATACTTTGAGACCCAGTCAAACACGAAACATTGTCTACAATATTTTTGTACTTGTGTTTTCGATGTGTCTTTTTTAAAATAAAAATAAAAATTATGAGAAACTCAAAAATCTTTTATTTATTTATTTTAGTTTCAATCTAAACTCTAATTTAGTTATTTTTTATATATTTATGCTTTTAAATTTTATTCTTGATTTGTATTCTAATTTCTAGACATTATTTTTAGTCATTAATCATGAATTTAATTTATTTTATCCAATATTGCTCTTAAATAAATGCTTAACAATATTTCAAAATATAAATAAAAATAGACCAATGCTACAAATACAAACTATTTTACAATAAATATTTTAGCAACTAAAATTTATTCTCAAAAATTAAATCAAATAAATCCAAAATACCTTAACAATTTCTTTATGAATAGATCTCCAATAATTTAATAGGAACAAAATCCAAACCTCATGTACATAATGCCAATTGGCCAATAAATATAAAACTATTAGAAGACCATCCAATCCCAAAATCACTAAACTTCTTTTCTTGCTCACAACACAACATCAAACTCCCAAAACTTGGTATTCTTCACAGTCTGAAACTGGAGGGGAAAAAAATGAGGGGTGAGTTGACAACTTAATAAGTAACCAAAATCCTAATAAGTTCTATTAAGCAATAGATCTGTAAAGTATAAAATGTAATATATGTTTTCAAAGTTATAATATTCAATGTGTTTTCAAAATACCGAAGAAGTTTCGTAGTCTCAAAATAATAAGTTGCACATAAATCACATACTTTAATCTTACAACTATATCATAGATGGTTTATAAGAGAGTCAGTTTTTCATGTATCAAAAACTATAACTTACAATAGGTTCCAAAAAATATATAAGCAGTTTAAGTGAGTCAAAATAGTTAAATACTCAAACATTTCCAAAATCATATATGTAGTTTTAAGGACTCAAAATGGTTCAAATACTCAAACATTTCCAAAATCATATATGTAGTTTTAAAAATTCAAAATGGTTCAGATACTCAAACATTTCCAAAATCACATATATAGTTTTAAGGATTTAAAATAGTTCAAATATTCA
Source organism: Quercus aquifolioides (assembly GCA_019022515.1). NCBI lineage: Eukaryota > Viridiplantae > Streptophyta > Magnoliopsida > Fagales > Fagaceae > Quercus > Quercus aquifolioides. The sequence continues at coordinate 364,709 of JAFHAW010000255.1, forward strand.
AACATAATTCATATTCTTAACAATCTTTTGACTATGGTCACGCCATATCCCCGTGACTGAGCATCAGAGTACTAATGAATAACCCCATTGACTGGGTATCAGAGTACTAATGAATAACCTCCATTGGTTTGGGTATCAGAGTACCAATGAATAACTCCCATTGGTTTGGGTATCACCGTATCAGAATCAATTCATAGTCAGATTGTCCATAATCATATATATCAAATCATAGTTTCTAACAAAAATATATCTTATTCAAGGATTCAGATCCTCTAGATTTCTTAGGGTACTCTACCAAGTAGATTTCCTTAAATTCTAACCACTCATTAGTGATTTAATGGTCAAGATTCTGCCATGTCAGCATTCCACTAACAATATTCTTAATTGTTTTATTTGCAACATTATTTTATTATTTTAATAATATTGTTAGTGGAATGCTGACGTGACAAAATCTTGACCATTAAATCATTAAATAGTGGTTAGGATTTAAGGAAATCTACCAGTAGAGTTCCCTAGGAAATCTAGAGGATCTGAATCCCTTATTCAAATACATATATATATATATATATAATCATATATTCAATATTCAAATATATTTGTGATATTTCTATATTCTTTACTTAAAATTAATATAGCAAAAAAACAATTAAATAAAATAAATCTTATATTCAATACTCATATATATTTGTGAAAAATCTCTATTCTTTACTTTGAATCAGTATAGCTAAAAACAATTAAATAAAATACATAATATATTCAGTAATCATATATATTTGTGATAATTCTTTACTTGAAATCAGTAATACAATGGAAATAAAATTATAACAACTGTAAACAATTTTCAGTAGTTAAAATTACACAAAATAAAACTAATTAGGATAAGGTTATTTACCTCCAAAAGCCATTCCAAAAAGAACTTTTCCTTAACAATTCTTCTAAAATCTTTAGATATTATCTAGAACAATTTTCAAATATTTTTACTCAATAATCAAATTATTTAAAAATGACTTATAATGGTACCGGCCAGATAGAGAGACCATAATTCCTCCTAATCATAATATTTTTCTATATATATATATATATATATTTTTTCTTCTGCCACAACTAAAATAAAAATTAACACTAATAGGGAAAAAAAAAAGGATGAAAACAGAAAAGAAATTAAATCAAAGCTTTTCTTCTTCATTTTCTTATTCTTAAATAAGTATATTAGATTAGAAGAAAATAAAAAACTTGATTTTTAACAGTGGTTGTAACCACTACTAAAATTTTAAAAAAATGCTACTAAAAGTCATATAGGTCTATACCAGCTGTTTTCTAAACCACTGCTACAACTTGAATAACCGCTGTTAAGTTGCCGTTGCTATAGGTCACTATAGGTTATAGCAACAGTTTTAGGAATCGCTGGTATAGAAAACATCTATAGCAACAGTTCTATAAACTGCTGTTAGAGAATTAAAAACCGCTAGTACACACAACTTTACCTTTTGGAATTAATTATTTATACCAATGGTTATGTAATTGCAACTATAGATTTTTTAGTAGCAGTTCATAGAACCACTACTAGAGAATTAAAAACTGCTAGTACACACAACTTTACCTTTTGGAATTAATTATTTATACCAACGGTTATGTAACTGCTGCTATAGATTTTTTAGTAGCAGTTCATAGAACCACTGCTAGAGAATTAAAAACCGCTAGTACACACAACTTTACCTTTTGGAATTAATTATTTATACCAACGGTTATGTAACTGCTACTATAGATTTTTTAGTAGCAGTTCATAGAACCGCTGCTAGAGAATTAAAAACCGCTGATACACACGACATTTCCTTTCGGAATTAATTATTTGTACCAACGGTTATGTGGCCGCTCCTATAGATTATTTAGCAGCAATTCATAGAATTGCTGCTAGAGAATTAAAAAAACTGCTAGTACACAGGGCCCTTCTTTTTGAAATTAATTATTTATACCAGTGGTTATGTAATTGCTGCTATAGATTCTTTAGCAGCAGTTCTGTAAACCGCTACTAAACAAAATTAAAAATGTTTGTATACCCTTCCCTTATATCTAGCATGAATTATTTTTAATAGCAATTTTGTGAATTGCTACTAGATATTCTTTAACAATAGTTTTATAGAACATTGCTATAAAATAAAATAAATAAATAAAAAATGCTAGTTCTCCCATTCGTACACTTTGTTATAAATTAGTTATTGCATCAAAAAACAACCGCTACTGTAGGTTCCATACAGAAGCAGTTATAAAAACTGTTACTGAAGGTATAAACTTTATTGAATATTACAAAAATATTTTTTTAATTAAATTTTTCCCTAAAAATTAGTAATATAACATGTTTGGAATGTTATTAAAATCCACAATTCCAAAAATCAAAGTAACAAAATAATTGCAAATAGTTAATATTTTTTTTGAGAATCAGCAAATAGTTAATAATATTGATCCAAATGAAGAAATAAAACTTTACAATTCGAAGTTTGGAATCACAAATATCTTAATAAAAGTATAAACAATATTTTTTGGTACTTAAGATAAGACAATGATAAAATAATTGTAGACAACCTACAATAAAAACTAAGACTATAAATATTCCCTTTGAAGTATGCCAAAAGTCACTCCAGCATGAAACTTGGTCTCCCTTTATATTCCAATGTATTGTCTTAGTTTCCTGGAATACAATAAACCATATATTTGCATTAGTGAAAACTATATATATATAGGCAAATCTGCGAGAATATATCAAATGGCTATTGGAAAAAAAAAATGATGACAAATACATATCTTCTCATGTGCATTATTTTTATTGTATAACCTCTAAACCAAGAGTCAACAAGCTTAGCATAATCTTGGCGATTAACTATATTTGGAGCCTCAGCCACTATTTGTGTTGCAGTTTTTGACTTATCAAAGTGCTCTGCTTTCAAAGCATGCTTCCAATTCCTCCATTGATCACCCAATCTCTTTAATTTATGACGCTTGATTATCTCTCTTGCAATCTCATCTTGGGGGATGTAAAACTTTGATTGAAACACAAATACATATATAAAAAAATAAAATAAAAACCATAACCACTACGTAGAAGCATTCTTTCTATTAAAAAAAAATCTATGTAGAAGCATTGAAATTCTGGAAAGAAGCCTAATATATGTTACTAAAATTTTAATACCTCAATTATATTCCAACAATTTCCTTTGTAGTCATTTGGCATTGTACGCCAACTAACAACATTAATAGGACATAAGTGAGGGTTTGTTGCAACAATCTTTATAAATTGATTAAACCTACATCTTTCATGTTTAGTAGGCTAGAAATAATGGCCAAAAGACAACTTAAATTTGTTTATGCACAAAAAAAATGTAGTCAACACCACAATCATACTTTTAATTAATTGTTACATGCTACCAGGACTAAAAACATAAGTAATCATATTCATAGGTTGCTGTAATCATATTCATAAGACATTTTGGGTTTTTGTTTTTACAAAAAATTTAGTAATTAATCCTGAAAAAAGATTGATTTTCACTAATATTTGATTAAATTAGTATATATTCATGAAATTTAAGAATCACATGCACATATTCAAAGCCAAAACTAAGCCTCAGTTCAATCATTACTCATTTTATTAAAAAAAAAAAATGCTGAATCTCAATAGATCCAAAAAAAAAAAAAAAACCTAATCAAATAAATAATTAAAATTATTTTATTCTATTTATATGCTATATAATATATTTATTTATTTAATAAAAAAATGCATAATAGTTTAAAAATCTTGATGTTTACCTGGGGAGTAATGGTTAAAAACCATACATTCAATCACTCTTCAGTCTCCACTCTCTTAGATTTGGAGGAAATAGCAACTTCTCTGAGAAAATTGTAAAAAAATATTGGAGATTCAGAAAATTGATGAAATGGGAGACAAAGAGAGGGAGGTTAAAAACTCACCTGTGAGTTGTTGTTACGACTCCTTCTACAAAAGTTTTTTTTTTTTTTTTTTTTTTTTCTTTCTTGAGGAGAATAAAAACTCTTTTAATTTTTGCTAAGCAATTATTGGCAGCTACAAGTTTTATTTTTTAATATGGCGGGTAACTACAATTTTGATATAAAGATAAAGAAGGCCAATATTAGAAACCAATATAAGATAAGGACTCTTAAAAAGTTAAAAATAATAATACGTAAAAACCAAGATGAGATAAGGATTCAGTGGGTTAATAAAAAATAAAATAAAAAGGAAGTAAAAAAATACATTTATTTGGGAGAAAAAAAAGGGACATGAATTTCACTTTCCAACACATGTTTATTTGGGAGGGAAAAAAAAAAAAACTTCCAACACACGTTCATTTGGGAGGGGGGAAAAAACATGTAAAAGAAACTTCCAGCACACACTTCACTTTCCAACACACGTTTAAAAAAAAAAAAAAAAAATACAAAAAAAAAACCTTCCAGGACATAAAAGAAACTTCACTTCACTTCACTTTCCAACACACGTTTATTTGAAAATAAAATAATAATAAATAAATAAAATAAAACTTCCAGCACACACTTCCAACACACGTTCATTTGGGAGGAAAAAAAAATCTTCCAGCACCTACGTTTATTTGGGAGGGAAAAAAATAAAAAAGAAATTGAAAATCTTTCAATTGGCAGGGTTAGAACCCACCTTCTCAAGGTAAGTGTCCAAAATGACAACCAATGGACTAAGCACTAGTATTTTGACAGAGTGGGAAATCTATTAATTTTAACTATAATTTAAAGAATTTGAAAAATTAAAATAGTTTGTGACACCTACTAATTAATAAAAATATAAAATACATAAGCATATATATAAATTTTTTATTATGAATAATATATTTAGCATTAATCATTATGTTTTATAGTTGAAAGAAACTTAGCCATTCTCGATATAACCAATATGAATTAATATTTTAATTTTAATTTTTTTATATATGTTTTTTTATTCTATATTTTTATAATATAAAATTATTTTATTTCTTTATATTTTTAATCAAGATTGGTTATTTGTACAGAATGTGGCAATTCGTGTTTGCGGATCGGGTTCGTGTCTTGTTGAGCTATGAGTATTAGGTTATATGGGTTGACTCGAACCCAACCTGTTTAGTAAACGTGTCAGGAATCCTCAACCTGAACACAACTTGTTTATTAAACAGATCAACCCGACCCGACACATTTAACTCATTTAATTAACAAGTCATGTAAAAGTCAATGCAAATGAGCTATTTTTAATAATCTTTTTGATTAACAGGTCATACCTAACCTATATGGTTTTTATCAATTCTCATATATATAAAATTAAAATAAAATTACAACCATAAATATAGTAATAAACATATAAAAATTACCATAAATTAAGCAATAATATCAAAATAATTAATAACTTTAAAAGCTAAATGGAATGAGCTCGCCCTGTATTGGGAGCAGATGCTGAATTTTCGTGGCAATTGCCATGATATACTACTACAAAAATATTTACTTTGACCAAAAAAAAAATTCATGATTTACTACTCTTCCAAACTAGAGAGTCTTGAGGCCTTCTAGCATTCAAAGAGATAGACTTGAAAACTAAAGCTTGAAAGGGGTAGAAAAAAGAATCAATGAGAAATTATTTCCATGTTGGTAGAGTGGAGGTTGAATTAATACTCTTCTTTTATAAACTCTCATCGGTTTGTCTGAGGAAGACTACTTATACTTGAGGGTGATCACAATAATCTATCTCTAGACTTAATCTTCAAGTACAGGATGATAATATTCAAGTGTTTATTACAATAATCTATCTCTAGACTTAATTTTTTTTTTCCATCCCTTAATATAATATATCTTTTCCCATTTAGAGGTCAATTGTTGCCATCTCAGCCGTCCACTTGTAGGGTGAATGGTTCTTCAAGTGGGATACTTGTCCCATCTTCCATTTTCCCTCCTTTTGAGAGTAAGATGTGAAGGTAATAGGTTGTCAAAACACTGTTCAAGAGAGTCATTTAACAATATGTAAAGTTGTGATTTATAACTATTTTGTGTTGGCTTTAATTCCGTGCCAAATTTGATTGAAATTTTGTTCAATCTTATGTATCTTGTATTTTATGTGGGATTTCTTAGTATGGGTTGTGTGTGAGAGAGAGTGTGAAGACTTAAGATATCATTGAAGATTAAAGGAGTTTTCCCAGGTAGCTCGTGAGAAGACTTCACGTGAAGTGAAGCCATGTGCTCAGCACATGACTGGAATGCGAAGAGTGATGACAGATGGTGACAACTGGTTTTTGCGAGTATTTTGCGGGTAAGGCCTTCTTGCGAGATACCCGCAAAACATTCTGTTTTGCCATTTTGTCATATCTGATACACCATTTCTCTACCCACACTATTATACTCACATTACTCACATATTGAGAGGAGTGTTTTTTCAGAGAGAAAACCCTAACCATAACCCTTGAGAGTTAGAGATTGTCATACCCACAATCCTCTACACAATCCATTGTGGTTTTCCTTAACTTCTACCTCTCCATATCCAAATCCTTGAGAGATTGATAGCCCAAATACTTACCACACCCATTTCGAGAGTAAAGTGAGGTTTTGGAGCTGCTCGGAAGTATTGGAAGAAGCCATTTGTTTGGTGGATGCAATCGAGCTGAATTGCGTGATTCGAAAAGCTAAAAAAGACAATGCTTCGTCAAGTCAGTTAATAGTAGGAGCTTGGAGGGCTCAAGTACATGGGGTAAACTAGGCTTGGAAGGTCTTTTGTTATTTGGGTACTCCAACTCATTCTCTAGTAGATCGATTTACAGCTTGGAGGATGGCGGAGAGGTTTTTCGTCGAGTTCTTCGGTTTCCTCTTCGATAACATATCGATGTGTTATCTTATGTTTGCATTCTTCTTCCCTACTCTTTTAGCTTTCATTTTAATGATTGATATATGATGAATATGACTTAGTGTAGTTTATTGTAATTTGGGAGTCTAAATAGCGCTTGCGTTTTCACACAAATTCGACCTTTCACCATAAATGTGGCATGATAAGTTGGTGCAGTGCATTTAATGTGAATGAGATGTTTACTTTCTAAGTAAGCTTCCTCCAACCTTCACTTAGGGAAATTATTGTTCCTCAGCCAGATAGTATCCTAGGTGTAGCCTGATAGCCGTCATTTGCCTGTTTACATTTTTGAGCCTGTCCTCTTCCTCGACATAGGCTTTTTGTTCAAACCTTCCTCTGGTTGGTCTTATTAGAATTCTAGATGATGGTTTGTTTTCAGACACGTCTTCTCTGGGCTAATTCCCTTGACCTCTAGGCCAAAATGCTTGGTTTGAGCCCATTCCCTTTCCTTAATACATAATTGGTCCCCTTTGGGCTCAACCTAGGCCCAATCCTCTTTGATTTTTCCTCCCCCCCCCCCCCCCCCAACACCCACATTAGTAATTTCATTTGCTTCTCAATAATGCACTTAAAGTTTTGGTTTATAATTTGAAGACTTCATTAGTTATTGAAAGGGAGAAAATACGCGCTAGGATGCCTATTGTGATTGTACGGGCTGACTATAGTCCGCGAACATAAGAACAGACGAGCCCGTTATTTACACGAGGCCTTAAGTGGACGGACCTTAGGTGGACGGACTTGATACGGACGGAACGAAGAAAGATGGGCTGGTCGGCCATGGGCCTGTTGGACCCCTTAGTGGAAATACTTTGGCCCATTCTCGTAAGGCCCTAAACAGAGTCCTTGCGCTACTTGGACTCTAGAAATCTCATGTATTTGATAAAGATCTTCCCTATAAGGAGAAGATATGTCCACCACGTTTCGGACTCTAAAAAAGAAGATTTCTACAAGGAAAAGACTTGGATGCCAAGTCTAAGAGGAAAAACTTTCGACTACTATAAAAGCCCCAATACTCTCACCAATAAAGGTACGCATTATTTACCCTCTCTAGCACTCTAGAGTTGTGAGAATACTTTCTGACTTAACATTCGGAGGGTATTTGGCCGGCACCACATCGGTGCCCTTTGATAGGTTTTCTTCTTTGTATTGTGTAGGTTTACAGTCAGGCGCGAAGATATCGTGTGACTCACTGGTGAATTTCTCAGCTTCATCAGTTATTTTGGAAGTTTTTTGGCCCTAGCCTTTAGACCAATGTCGATGTTAGTAGTTAGGTGTCTCCTAACTAAATTTGTTATATTATAAAAATAAAAAGCCTAGATCTCACCATGTTGCACTTGGCCTTAGTATGGTCAAAACCATGGCAACAACTCAACAATAAGGGACAACGGATTTTGAACAACGGAATTTGCCCACCTCCATATAGTTACGTTATTATTTTTTTTTAATGAGTAATTTTAATCAAAATAACAAACTATCATATAATTAGATTTTTATATTGGTTGTAGGGGCTCGTTTTGTTGTAGATCCCCCAACAATACATTTCTTTAGAGAGTGGGACGAAGGGTTTGGCGCTAACAGGCTTGCCACCGGTTCCCAGAGGCTCCCTCCTTCGAGGGGACTTAGCCCTGTTCTTCTTGGCTTGGGGTTGCTCCTCGGACGGCCGAGGAGCCCTCCATTCTGAAGGGCACCTTGCATTATATATCTCCTTCGGTCGATCCTAGCCTTCTAACTGTCGATCATCCAGACCACTGCTTAAGGACCTGTCCCATCAGCCACGCTCCCCACCTTACTGTGGGTCGCGGCACCCAAGGTTGCGCCGTTCAGGAGTCCTCTCAGCATTAACACTGCCAGGGGAGTTAGGTAGATGCATAAGTGTGGATGTGACCACCTATACTGGGTTTGTCCCCCACCTGGGATTAGGATAGGTATGCCGAGGAAGGGGCGTCCTCGGCGTGGGCCCAGAGGGCTAAAAGCCCCTAGACAACTGCCTGGGACAACCATCACTCCTCGGCATGGGCCTTGGGCTAGCCTAAAGGTGGGCCGAGACTTCCAGGCCCACGGCCCCACAATAGCCCCTCAAAATCCTGCTGCACGTTCCCTTGAACGGGGAGGAGGGTTTTGATATCCACGGCCCTCATACCCCAGAGGCCCTTCCGCTGGTTGGTTCTTCCCCAAAATAGTCGGCTTGGTGCTTCAATTCTTCGGTTAAGTAGTTAGTCTCCTATGGAAGATTCTGTTGTTGCCTTCAAGAAAGTGGCTATCCGTAGGCTTGGGTCCGAGGACCATGCAAGGCCTAGGTACAGTTGCTGCCTTCAAGATATAGTGGCTAGCTCCCCGTAAGCTTGGGTCCGAGGACCATGCAAGGCCTAGGTACAGTTGCTGCCTTCAAGATATGGTGGCTAGCTCCCCGTAGGCTAGGGTCCGAGGACCATGCAAGGCCTAGGTACAGTTGCTGCCTTCAAGATATGTGGCTAGCTCCCCATAGGCTTAGGTCCGAGGACCATGCAAGGCCTAGGTACAGTTGCTGCCTTCAAGATATGGTGGCTAGCTCCCCGTAGGCTAGGGTCCGAGGACCATGCAAGGCCTAGGTACAGTTGCTGCCTTCAAGATATAGTGGCTAGCTCCCCGTAGGCTTGGGTCCGAGGACCATGCAAGGCCTAGGTACAGTTGCTGCCTTCAAGATATAGTGCTAGCTCCCCGTAGGCTTGGGTCCGAGGACCATGCAAAGCCTAGGTACAGTTGCTGCCTTCAAGATATAGTGCCTAGCTCCCCGTAGGCTTGGGTCCGAGGACCATGCAAAGCCTAGGTACAGTTGCTGCCTTCAAGATATAGTGGCTAGCTCCCCGTAGGCTTGGGTCCGAGGACCATGCAAGACCTAGGTACAGTTGCTGCCTTCAAGATATAGTGGCTAGCTCCCCGTAGGCTTGGGTCCGAGGACCATGCAAGGCCTAGGTACAGTTGCTGCCTTCAAGATATAGTGGCTAGCTCCTTGTAGGCTTGGGTCCGAGGACCATGCAAGACCTAGGTACAGTTGCTGCCTTCAAGATATAGTGGCTAGCTCCCCGTAGGCTTGGGTCCGAGGACCATGCAAGGCCTAGGTACAGTTGCTGCCTTCAAGAGAAGTGGTCAGCTAAGCAGCTAGTTTCCCCATAGGTTTGAGTCTTTGGACCATGCAATACCTTGGTTCTGTCTAGTGCTTAGCTCTTCTGAAGCAGTCAGTTTCCCCATAGGACTGAGTCCGAGGACCATGCAGTTCCTTGGTTCTGTCTAACGCTCTTTAGTAGGAGCTCGTCCTCGGATCCGAGAGTTTTGCTTTTGGTGTAACGATGTCCCCGGATCGTTTGCTGGGAGCTATTCTTCCTCAGGTCGGATTGTGGCCTCACACGTGACGTTGACCTGCCTCCAGTTCGTGTTCCCTATCTTTTAGTTTTCGAGGCGTCGCTTGGCCTTTCATGCCCCCGCTTGACGTTTCGGTGAGCGAGACGCGTTTTCATTAATGCCCTCGTGAATTAACACGAATCCGGCGGTTGGCAATCCCCTTGGAATTGGGTGAGAATTAATTCCGTTTGACAATCCTCCCTTCGAATTCTGCGCGGCTCAACTCCCACCGGTTTTCGCCCTCTATATAAGGCGTTCTGGGGGGAATGTTTCTCCTCATTCCATGAACCTTCCACCACAACCCGAAATACGTCCTTCCGCCCCTCTGAGCCCCTTTAACACCACCGCCAGGATTGTGACCAAAGTTGGGAGATATGGGGTTAAGGGCCGCTGTGGCCGCAGCCCCCACTGGGCTTCCGGCGCGGCAGGGTCCGGGCGTAACACTGGCAGTGCCGTATGCGGTGGCCAGGTGGGACGTTGTTGAAGTACCTAACGTCTCTCCCCGGAGCGCACCTCCGGTGGAGGAGACACGCGAACTCATGTCATGGCTGGCGCTCGAGTGTTGCCGTCTCCAACGGCCAGCGCTCGGGAGGATTGGAGAGCATCAAGGAAACATCACGGGGGAGGACATTCCGGTGCCCCTGCATCTGCTCCTCGCTTTGTTCAAGCTTCCGCCTTGAAGCGAGCCAGCCTCAGCCCCCTTCCCCGCTTTTATTGTCAAGTTCTCCCATTCTCTTGATGCCAATAAAAGCACGGGTTGACACTTCCCCCTCCCTCTAGCTAGTTGTAGAATCGGACCGCCTGAGCCTCCGATTGTAGGATTAGCTTGTAATAAAGCTTGTAAAACAAGCCTGCCTGAGCCTCTGATTGTATCTTGTAATCTTCTTTTTCATGAACTAATAAAAAACTTCTCTTTTTATTTGCTGTTGAGTCTTCTTTTTACTGCGATTCTTTTTTTTTTTTTTTTTTTTACTTTCTGCGAAGTGACCGCTTGGAACGATCGCCGGTTGCACCGGCCAGCGCACTAACCCTTCCCACAGACGGCGCCAATTGTAGGGGCTCGTTTTGTCGTAGATCCCCCAACAATACATTTCTTTAGAGAGTGGGACGAAGGGTTTGGCGCTAACAGGCTTGCCACCGGTTCCCCAGAGGCTCCCTCCTTCGAGGGGACTTAGCCCTGTTCTTCTTGGCTTGGGGTTGCTCCTCGGACGGCCGAGGAGCCCCCCATTCTGAAGGGCACCTTGCATTATATATCTCATTCGGTCGATCCTAGCCTTCCAACTGTCGATCATCCAGACCACTGCTTAAGGACCTGTCCCATCAGCCACGCTCCCCACCTTACTGTGGGTCGCGGCACCCAAGGTTGCGCCGTTCAGGAGTCCTCTCAGCATTAACACTGCCAGGGGAGTTAGGTAGATGCATTAAGTGTGGATGTGACCACCTATACTGGGTTTGTCCCCCACCTGGGATTAGGATAGGTATGCCGAGGAAGGGGGCGTCCTCGGCGTGGGCCCAGAGGGCTAAAAGCCCCTAGACAACTGCCTGGGACAACCATCACTCCTCGGCATGGGCCTTGGGCCAGCCTAAAGGTGGGCCGAGACTTCCAGGCCCACGGGCCCCACATTGGTCATTATAAATTATTTTATTTTTATAAGATTTTGGACTAATTGTTCCCGAAGTTATGACAGAAATATGGTACAATTCAGTTTTAAGGCTGAAAAAATTGAGTATGTTGATAACATAATTTTTTTTTCATACTCCATATTTTATAGTCTTGAGAACTAAAATTATTTGTTCTTATCTACGTTATCTATTATAAATAGAAGAAATTATCTATTTCCATAAAAAAAATAAAATAAAAATTATTTGTTTCACCAAAAAAAATTAATTTCTTACATGACCCACGTAATAGCCTGAAGATTAGTTTGCTCTTCAATCGTTAGCAATCTTCATTTTGAAATAGATGTCTATCAAAAACTAATATTTGAGTGATAATGATGTAGACATTATTGTGATAATGAGCCATATGATATTGAAAATCCACCTAATAATGCGAATGACAACCTAAATTGGGCTCGAAATGATGTAGATGGAACCATAGTCGATACACCACTTCCACTTGATGAAGAGAATTTTATGGATGATTCTGAGTCTAAAGAAGATTACTAGTCACAAGAGGGAACGTGTTTCATTGTTTTAGTGATTCTTGGTGATTAATGCTTTCAAGGGAGAATATTGTTTCATTGTAGCTTGCCTAATTAGTTTATCATTGCTTGAGTACTAGTCTATATTGTTTTTATTGTAATGTGTCTAGTGACTATTTTGGATTTGAAACAATAATATTGGTTGCAATATTTACTTTTTTAGTGTGAGTTTTTAAATTGTGGATTTAAAACAATATTTTCTCAGCTACTAGGGCTAACCTTTTGCCAAGGTGTATGAGCCATTTTATTTTCAAAATTTTTATTAGAGTAATACATAAATAGCATTATACCTAGTCCAATAGCTTGGAATTTATGCTCTTCTCATTTCTTTAGTGCTAGCTGAGTTCCCGCACGATGGGCGGGGAAACTTATTATTAGTTTTTCTCAATATTTCAATAATTTTAGCCAAGAATCTTGCAACTTAACTGGTTGTCACATTTCTAACAGGGACGTCCAAAGTTTAAATCCCCCACCCCAACAATCGATGTATAAAAAAAATTATTTCAATAATTTTTCCTGTAAAAAAATTGTAATATTTAGTTATTTTATATACAAAATTGAAAGATAGTAAGAAATTGTAGTGATTTGATTATACTATACATATGTGTGTGTGTTTTCAAAATTGAAAATTGCATAATATAGTAGCTAATATAAACAAACATGTTTCATGCCTACTAAAGAAAATGCAAATATCATTTGATTTTTTTTTTTTTTTTACATTCTTGATTGTGTGTAACTAAATTTATTTTTTTCCTTTTTGTTGGACATTGTTTCAGTTGTTGCAAAACTAACTTAATTTGAGCAAGATTACCATATTTCAAACCAATTGTTTCTCACATATAAAAAAATTCAATTGTTTCTAGTATAAATCTTAGAAAAATGATATTAAAATTTCATTATGCTTAAAATAAATAATAGAACAAAATAAACATATTTATTCTATTAGTAATCTTTCTAATCACATAGAATAAATACTAAAATGTTAGTTCCCCCCCCCCCCCCCCTCACACACACACACACACACACACACACACACACACACACACACATATATATATTACATGTCACTAAAATGAGTTAGGAAATTATGGTCTTCTCAATAGGTGTTTGACACCACACTAAGATTGCTGAGGATAAACATCTTCACAATTTAAACCAGTAGATAACAGTAGTACAATGGTTTGGGGGGTATTTTTATCATTTAGGGATTTTAGGGATTTTTTTTTTTTTTTTGTCCATTGTAATCATTCCTAATGTATTTTGTAAATTTGGAGGTCTAGGGGTATATTGTTCATTTTGAAAATTTTAAAAATAGTTCTCTAGTTATGGACATTCTAGAGATATTTTGGTCATTTTATAATTCTAGGCGTATTTGTGTCATTCTGAGTATTTTAGGTGTATGATGATCTCATTAGGGTATTAGTTTTCTACATTGGAGTATAAAAAATATAAAAATAAAAAAAGACTAAACTTTGTAGTTTTGTATTTAGAAAACACCTATAGAAGCACAAAAAATAAAGTATATTGCAGCAGTTGGGAAACCATTGCAAAAAAATAAAAAATAAAATTGTAGTTTTGTATTTAGAAATCACCTATAGAAGCACAAAAATAAGTA